>CM035234.1:69938119-70347162 GCA_020226215.1 Sindora glabra
TTAGCACTTTATAAGCTTAAATGTTAATCTCTATTAATTTAGTTGTTTTAGCACTTAAGTATTTAGAAATAAAATTAAAAATATTTCATCTATTTAATTGCAAAATATTAACTTCATTTAAGACTTTGCACATGTTAAGGCTTTGTTTGATACATTATTTAAAGTTCAATAATATATGATAATATATAAATTTAAATCTTGACATAAGTTGTATAATATAATCTACATCTCTAATACATGGACTCTTTTATAATGTTATGTATAATTTGCCTCCATTATATATGAACTTTGAACTTAAGATCACACTTGTACGAATTAAGTTGATTAATTATCACTTTTACCCTTAATATATATATGTAACTTATGAGGTAAAGAATAAAAAATAGTAATAAAAATTTAAACTAAAAAGCTATAAAAATAATTATTGATTCTCTTACCATCTAGCATTAGTTAACATCTATCCCCAATAGCGTAAGTAAAATCAATAGTTCAATAGAAATAAAAATTTTCTTATATATTAAGTTATTAACAATTATTATTACTTTTTATTACAATTTAAAAGCTACTAATAAGAATTTTTATATCCAATAACAACATATATCATTAAGATACATAATTAAAAAAATACTAAATAAGTTAAAAAATAGTTAAAATGTAAGAGTATATTGTTAAGGTTTTGTTTGCTAAACCATATAAAATTTGATAATATAGAATAAATTATACAATCATAATTTATATTATATTTGGAAATTTCAAATGCATTATATAATTTATTCAAAAATTTCATCTTATACATCGAATTCAAATTTCTTATAAGATTATTTACTTCATAAGTGAAGAAATAAAAGTATAGCATTAAAATAAATTCTAAATTGCTAAAATTAGAAATCCATTTATGTATTCTCTCTCTTACATTTCCTTAGCATATCTTTTTTTAAAATGTTAAAAACAAAAAATTTTATATTAACACCTATATTTTAATTTAATATTTTTAAATTTTATTTGATAATATTAAATTATATTTATAATACTTGTAGATAGTATATATTATTTTTTAAAGAATTTTCAAATTTTATGCAAGAAACGTATTGGATTTTATATTGTGAAATTAATTTATGGTAACTTTATTTTACTAATTTTATTTTGCATATATTCATACTTATTTTTCTCCTCATTTAACACGGTCAATAGCAATACATTAAATTATAATTAAAGAAAAAATTTTAAAGATGTAACATATATTATATATAAAAATGTTCATAATACTAGTGTGGGCAAATGTCCATGAAACCACAAACTTGGATTTGTCTCTGACCATAAGCTTCATATTAAAATATTTGTGATAAAAATTATTATTTTATTGAATAAATTAAACTTATTTTTCATATGATTTAATCTAATTATATTTATATTCATTAATTTTTGAGAAATATATACTCACTTTTTATATGGTTTAATTTAATTGTACTTCTTTTATTTTTAAAAATATATATACATCTTCATCATTTTTTTTAAAACGAGATAAAATGTATACGAAAAGATGATGAGTTTATATTTTTGAAGCTAAAAGGAATGTAAGTATAATTACACTAAACTTTAAGAGAGGTGAATATAATTTATTCTATATTATTTTAGCTTTATTTAATTAAAATTATAACACAGAGACATATTTTAAAAGTATGCAACCTTTTTGAAAAAAAATAGAAAAAGTTTAATTTTTTCTCATAATACATGTCATCTTTTTATCTACTAATAGTATAATAAAAATTTTATGTTAAAATAATTTTTTTTATGATATTTCATATTTTTATTCTTGGATTAAATTTAAACTCAAATTTGGATATTATAATTTTGAAAATTCATTAATTAAAATTAAGATCTAAATTTGATCTATTGTCAATGTAAGATATTTTATACTATCAATAAATAAAAAAATATATCATTAAAAAAGTAGTAATAATTTAGAATTTTTAAATGCAATAAAAGTGTTTCAATAATTTTTTATTGATATAATAATATATGGATAAGTGATAGTGTAAAATTGATTTACATTAATAATAAATTAAATTTAAATCATTTAAATTATAACATAAAAATTTTGTAACTTTTTATGATAAATAAGAAAAAGTATAGTGAAGATCATATAAAAAATAGAATTATTATAATTATTAACTTATTGCAAAAAAAATTCATAAATTAATTAAAGGCCAAAGCTTTGGATCATTTTTATAGTAATTAAAAATATTTTAACACGAGACAATTTTGACCCAACTCATCAGGACTGCCATGGATGCAATTTACCAAAAAAGGCTTAAGTTCATTTTATAAATATTATTTTTTACAAACAAACAGATGCAAAGAAACAATAACTACATGCATTTTCCGGTAAAATTTCTGCCATGTGTTTATGCTTCATTTGTTTTTTAGTACAGGTATCCATGCCTTGAATTTTTATGCAAGGCATGGAGAACCTCACCTTCGTTAAATGCTAAACTTAAGGAGTTTGTAAAACCTGGTGATAACTGGGATTGGAATGAATTTAAAAATATTCTTCTTGCTAGGGTGTGTCTAGAAATTGCCAATGTCATGCCTCCTTCGACTGGCATGAGTGGGGTTGGCGTGGGTGATGGGAAGTTTTCTGTTTAAGAATGTTTATTTGTCTATTCTTCCCACTGGCCTTAATTAGAACTCCAATCTTTGGAAACTGATCTGGAGATGGGATGAGCCTCAAAGGGTGAAATTTTTTTCTTTGGTTGTCAGAAAGAAACAATTTGTTGACAGATGCAGCTAGAGTTCAGAGGAGATGAGCTGTTAATAGCTGGTCTCCCAGGTGGGGTAGAGAAGAGATTGCGTTGCATCCTAATATGCTATTAGAGATTGTGAAAAAATTAATTCAGTTTGGTTGAGACCAGTGCAACCAAAAATATTGGAATGAGTCTTTTTCTCTCTACCCTTGGATTAGTGGATGTATAATAATCTTGTAAACAAGTGGGGGAGGGAACCTGAGCTAAATTGAAGCCTGATATTTGGCCTAGCTTGCAATGTTGTGTGGCTGGAAAGGAATGATGCCGTGTTTAATAATGGGGGTAATGGCGGGAAAGACATAATATTTGAGATTTATTGGAAAATCTATAAGGTTTCCTATGCTAATTTCCATTTGACCAAGTGTCTGCCTAACATGCCTGTATATCAGGAGAAATTTTTGGGGTGGGAGTTTCCAAAGGAGGATTGGGTAAAAATTAATGCTTATGGCTCGTGTGGAAGAAAGAGCCAGGTCTGCATGTTGGGGGGGGGGGGGGGGTTTGTAAGGGATGATGTGGCTTGGTTACCGGGATTTCTAAAAAATATCGGCTCTGGTTCCCATGAAAGCTGGGGTCTGGGGAATTGCATGTGGATGGAATTGGCTTGGAATCAAGGATGGATGGTAATTTAATCCATACCACTAGGTATCTCAATTGTTATCCATTTGAATGGTATGAAGTATTAAAAATGAACATGAGTATAGATAAGAGAATTTTTTATTAAAAAATAAATAGAATAAAATAAGATATAGATAAATTGTAATTAGATAAATAGAATAAAAATAATTAAAAAAATTTAATTTTTATTGGAAATTATAATAGGATATATATATATATATATATGTGTGTGTGTGTGTGTGTCATTTAGATAAAATGAAGAAATGAGATTTAGATAAAATGAAGAAATGAGATGAGATATAAGTATTAAATATTTGATTGGGACGAGAATAAGTATTAAAAACTTTATCCATATAAAAAATACGGATAAAAAAATAGAATTTTTTAAAATGGAGAATAGTATGAGAGTTATACTCTCTTACTTATACCCCCTCATTATCATTCCTATTTGAAATGAAAGGCCGAGAAATGTTCAAATTGAATCTAATTCCAAGATTGTTGTTGATCTTGTAAACAAAGGATGTTTTTCCCATAAGCGCCCTTAATCAATTACATCAGGAATTTTCTCTCAAGAGATCGGGTAATCAAAGTGGAACATTTTTAGAGGGAAAGTAATAGGGTTGCTGATTGGCTGCCCAAAGCAGCTCAGTCATCATCTTTGGGGCTTTATGTGCTGCAAAGACCCGTTGCTAGGTGTGGGACAAATTGGATGGAGGATATGGCTGGTGTTAGTTTGCCTAGAATGGTCTTGGACTAGCTAGTTTCCGATGTTCTTCTCGATGTTAACGAAAAAAAAAAGGTCCTTGTGAAATTCAACTTCGAAATTAGGTTTGATGAATATGTGACTGTTCATGTATTACATATTAATGCATGTCACTTACATCAAAATTATTAATTGAACTTATTATTCACATGTAACATTTTACATGGGTGAGTTTTGATTGAATCCAAGAAGATAGAAATCAAACTATGGAGGCAGAATCTAATATCAAGGGTAGTGGAACTGAAATTTAAATGAAACAAATAAGATTATAATTAAAAACAAAAATACTAAAATATCGGAGTTTAATTTAAGGAAAATTACACTCTAATTTTCAAATCTATGATAAAAACCAAATAGATTTTATTATCCATTCAACTTCTTAACAAAAAATTACGTCTTCATTAATAATTATCAAGTTCCTAATGCTGATTGATTTAAACAAGTATCAAACTAATCTCTTACTACTTATTCAATCTAGAAGAAATATCATAAATCTAGTCAGTAATAATATTAAACAATTAGAATAATGTTAAAACTAAATCAATAATTTTACAAGTGAAAACAACTTATTCATCCTCTATTTTTATTAGGAAACTAATGATTCATTTAAGCATCAAATAATCAAAGCATAATTGCTACTAATTACAATCAATAAAAACTAATATACAAATTGGAATTAATTGCAATTAATCATTTAAATGATTAAATGATTAAATGATTAATCAATAATTTTACAAGTGAAAACAACTTATTCATCCTCTATTTTTATTAGGAAACTAATGATTCATTTAAGCATCAAATAATCAAAGCATAATTGCTACTAATTACAATCAATAAAAACTAATATACAAATTGGAATTAATTGCAATTAATCATTTAAATGATTAAATGATTAAATGATTAATCAATAATTTTACAAGTGAAAACAACTTATTCATCCTCTATTTTTATTAGGAAACTAATGATTCATTTAAGCATCAAATAATCAAAGCATAATTGCTACTAATTACAATCAATAAAAACTAATATACAAATTGGAATTAATTGCAATTAATCATTTAAATGATTAAATGATTAAATGATTAATCAATAATTTTACAAGTGAAAACAACTTATTCATCCTCTATTTTTATTAGGAAACTAATGATTCATTTAAGCATCAAATAATCAAAGCATAATTGCTACTAATTACAATCAATAAAAACTAATATACAAATTGGAATTAATTGCAATTAATCATTTAATTATAGATTACAATAGATAATCAACTAATCAATTATGATTAACAAATTATCCAAGCAATCAATCACAAGAGCAAAATAAACTAAAGATAATAAAATCAAAAATTAAATTAAGAAGTAAAGTCTTAAAATCAAATCAAATTAGAATACTAATCTTCTTGAGGTTTCTAGAAAATTCAAAGCCACTCATTATGGTTTACAAGAAAAAAGTTGAAAAGGAGAGCATGTTATCTACAATTATTTTTAACCCTTGGAGGCTAAAAGCCTAACAAATCCAATCTCCAAAGAAGAAAAATCTTACTAAGCTATAAAGAGCTAATTCTTAGGGTTATAATGAAATAGGCTTTATTAATTTGGAAACTCAAAACTTAATTTACAAATCAAAACATTAAAATCGTTTACTAAAGTGAAACTCATAGATCAATTTTCTACCATTGTTTAACTATTTAAACAATGTAATTTTGTTAATTCTAAAAAAAAAAGTAGTTGAATTGAATTTAAACTAGTTTTGAATTTGGTTTGGCACCATTTTAACTCATAGAACTTCAATTATGGTATAAAAATTTAGATTGGGTCAAATTGGATAAAAACATTGCATCATCTTCTCAACCAAATTCAAAGCTCCAATAGTTGAATTGGATTTTAATTTCAACACGAGATTTGTGAATATGTTTCTTAACTTTCCAAACAAATAAAGATTATTTCAACTAAACTTTTGGAATTTGAGTTATGATTGAAAGCTTGAAACAATGTCAAAATCTAATATCAAATGAATGATTTAATTTAATTTCAAAATTATGACCCAGTCATGGAGAAATATGAATTTTTCTAAATTAAGCACATATAACATCTTAATAACTATATAGTATAAGGAAAAAAAATAATATAGGACCATCAATTATGCACATATAATAATTATTAAACTTTCATATTATCGACAACTATTCTTAATTATTTCTACTTTCTTCATTACATAATTATCTTCTTAGCCAAAATTGAAATCAATGCTTTGGCATACGGCTTTGTGAAATCAAACAGTGGAGTCAAGGGATGGCCCTGATCCTAAAATTTGTTGTTTTTTTTTTCTTTTATATATGTGTGTTATTTTATATTTTTATTTTCTAAAATTTTAAAATACATACAATCATAATAAGAAAATTATGCACCTATACAATAATAATAACTTTTATAAAATAAATATAGATACAAATATAAAGTGCAAAATTATGGTTCTATCTACTCGTTATTAAATGGAATTATAAAATTGTAAATTTTATGATTTTCTAAGGAAACATAATTTTGAAGTGTATTCAAAAGACAATAGAATGGGGTAGCAAATATTTATCTTTCTTACTCAGGCCTTCTTTAGAATTTTGAACCATGATAAGCAATTTTAAATTTGAATTAGTTATTTCACTAGTGAATAATGATAATGTTTGATTAATTACGTTCAAAATAATTATTATTTGACTAATGAACATTACTACAAGGACAAAAGGAGACCAGGTTTTATCGTGCTACTTTTCACATCATGAAGAATGGTACAAGAATTTTTTTTATAGATCATGAAGATTTTTTTTATAGATTATTTAATTACTACAAGAATTTTTTTATATACAAGAAGTTTTTGCATATTTTGATTATAATATATATTTTTATTTTTAATTCATAAGAAGAAAATAATTTTTAATTTTATAAAATTATATATATATATATATATATATATATATATATTAAAAATTATAATTATTTCTATATTAACCGAGAATAAAGACATGTTATTACTAGGGTAAGTAAAAGTCTCTCTTATTTAATTATCTTCAAAATAATTATTATTTGACCAATGAAAGCCATCTATTATGATTATGTTTCGTGCAAGTAATTAATAAATTAATTAATAATTAATAAATTAATTAATAATTGATAACTTATAACTAATAGTTGATATGTAAACTAATTATTTAAGAAATATTTTGTAAAATTAGTTATTAAATTAGTTGAAATTATAAAATAATGTAAAAAATATATTAATAAAAATAGATATATAATAAAAATAATTAATATTTATTTAAAAATTAAATTATATTAATATAATTAAAATTTTTAAAATAAAAATATAATATTTAATATTTAATTAATTATATTTTATAAATTTATATATTTATTTACTTACATAATTTTTAATTTATTATTTATAACAAAATTATAATTACTTAAAATATAATTAATTATATTTTATGATATTATTTATTCATATACATATTTTTATATATTTATAATTTAAAATATATTTTATAAAAAAATATTTAAATTTATATTATAAAAGATATGAATTGTAAATTAATAAAAAATAAATTTAAAAAATTTAAAAAAATAATTTATAAATTTTAATTTTGATTAATTTATTAAATTAAAATTTATTTTTTAAATAAATTAGTAGAAAAAGCGCAAAACGGAGCCTATATACATGAAGAATAGGAGAAGGAGGGGATCTCATTGGAGTCTTGGAATAGTCGTGATTAAGATTCCTGAAAAATAAAATTAAAAAGCCATTTACTTATAGGTAATCAGAAAAGGATAAGAGAATATTAAAATTTCTTTCCTTTTATTTTGTTTGATTTAGGAAAAACTGAGTCCATTTTTCCATTTTTCCAACGGACGCATTCCCATCTGAACCAAGAGATTCCTTTTCTCCCGAAGTGTCCCGAAACCACATTTCTCGAAGCCGCATCCCTTGACTCCGGTGCTATCGAATGGGATAGAACCGGACAAGCAACTTCTTGTTTCTTATGGGGAAGGGCAGGAGAAGGAAGGAGACGAAGGCTCCTTTTGCTTTGCTGTGAGGAATTTTCGACAGCAAAATTTTATTTGTGTTTATATATATATATATTGTAATTTAAAAAATAATATATAGCGCTACAATGGGGTTAAAAAAAATATTCTCTTTAAAATTGAAAATGTTATTTTCTAATACACATTCAATATTTAATATTGTACAAATAAAATATTTTTAATCATCTTAATATATTATAAATTTTATATTATATTATCACAAAAAATGTTTTTTACTAAAACAGACGGAGTAGACATAAAAGGTTGTTACGGCCAAAGAAAAAAATACATAAAAGGTTATTCTCCATTTTTTTTAATTGTTTCTCTCTAACACCCAAATATCACAATGGTGAACAAGAGATCTCTTTTGAAGGGTTCTATTATTTAAATTTAAACATTCAAACCAAAAAAAAAAATGAAGAAGAAATAATTTAACCTTTTATCCTACCTTTTTTTCCTTTGTTTTATGTTTTTTTATTATTTTTCACTTCTTTCTCTTTGTTTTGATTTTTGAAAATGAGAAAGAGAAGAAAAGGAAAGATAAAAGAAAAAAAATGAAAAATTAAGGAACTGAAGAGTGAATGACAACTAATTTTATGAAATACTTTAATTAACTTATCAACTATCGACTATCAGTTACCGACTAACTTATCAGCTACTTGTGTGAAACAGAGCTTAAATCAAAAGATAATAATTTTATTACAGTCCAACTTATTTAAGAGACAATAGCTCATTTAATTTTTAAATATCAAAAGACTTCTTTGCAAGGATTTGCCTACCAGATAAAATGATTAGTATTGAGGAGAATTTAAACTTGTAACTAAGTGATTTTAACTAAATTTTCATAACCAATTAAACAAATTTGCATAAGATAATTTTATCATCAAAATCAGTCCTGGGAAGGATGTATATTGGACATACGGGTACAGAGTATGATTTAGTGATAATTATTTATTAGATTGGGCTATTTTGATTCTTGAAGTGTCGTTATGAGTATATGTTGGTGCAAGCAAAATCCTAGAAAGGAATTCAAACAATAAATTACATATGACTCTCCAACTACTCAATTTATGCATAACGCTGTACAAAGATGCAGATTAACCATGCGTATAATCACTTCAGTTATGTTAGCTTTTATTGATGTTTTGCAATGAATGTATCGTGATTTACTCAATTGTGTAAACCTTTCACTTTGACTCTCCCAAGATTTCATTACAACTAAGAGATCATTTGATTCATCTCAATAATATGAAAAATTTTATTTTTAAAAAAATAAAAAATTGATAAATTATTTAGTTGGCTATTACCTTATAAATCGAGGGAAATGGAACTTTGTATGAAATCCAACTTCTTGGAAAGTCCTACTTTTCATAAAATATAAGAAATTATTTATTCACCTCCTCTTAAGTAAATTATATTTCATATATTATTTATAAATATAATGATAAAATTATTTTTATTAACAGTAGCAAAGAGAAGCGGGTTTAGGATAAGCACTAGCCCTCAGCCCCCCTTCTTCCAAAATTTAACATAATATATATTATTAAAATTTATGCGGCCCTCTAAGTTTCATAATATTTTACTCTCAACCTCCTTACTTAAAAATATCTATCTCTGCCACTATTTATTAAGTTTAATTAACGATAATTAAAATTTATTACTTTATATTAAAATTATATTTAAAATATAATAGTTATTTTATTAATATTTTTTAAGATATTTAAAGTTGAACCAAACAAGACATCTTAGGAAGTATTACTTCCTATGTCTCAACCAAATAATTTTTAAAAAATTCACATAAAAATTATTTTTTAATAAGTTCAATTTTTCAAGAAAAATTCTTTCTGTGTGAATCAAATGATTTCTAATTGTCATCTTATAAATTTGGTATGTAATTATAGAATCTTCTATCAACGCCAATGTTATTAATAAAATAGTAATATTTAATATTATTTCAAAATTTTAACTTTTTTAGGTCTCAAGTTTTTTTTTATCAATTTTATATCTTAAGTTTGAAAATTTTTCATATGTGCACTAAGTAGAATATCACGCCTATTTTTATTTTAAAAAAACAATTGTCTCAACACAAACCTTTGTAAATTTTGTGAGGGATTTTAGTTTTTCTTATTTTTTTTATTGAAAGCTATAATCTTTATATTTAAATGAGCAAATTTTTAAAGAATTTTTTATATACCTTTAATGATAGTTTTTGTATAAAAATAAAATATTATATTAAATACAATTTTTGTATAAAAATAAAATATTATATTAAAAATTATAAGTTTTAAGCATAATTCATCCAAATAAGACGAGCATGAGGATCCTTATGTTGGGAGGGCCTGTAGCATTGTGTGAATCGCTGCGGCAATCATCTGGTAAGCGTAGTGACGCTTTTCACGTACTTCCATAATTCATCGAAACGAGTCACCTTCTCTCCTTCATTTTTTTTTCTCTCTCTCACCTAATTTAGAAAGTATTTTGCAATCAGTTGATTTATTAATTTTTAATTTTATTTAATAATTAATTAATTTGATTAATTATTAATTAATTTAGTTAGTTATTAATAAATGATTGACAGGACTAATTCATAATATTAATTATTCAAATAAAAATATTTGATAAAAATTCATGATTCTCATGTGTTAAGTAAAAGAACGGGTATCAAAACACTAAGTAAATGACACAATGAAAGCCATAAGATTAAATGACTGATTGAGGGAGAGAAATTAGAAATCAAATTATAGATAATTTATGTGTTCGATCCCTAAATATTTATACATTTCTAAAGGAACTCTTGAGAGGTTGGTTTGGGATTTTTATATTGTGTTAGACTTGTATATAATTTATGTTTTTAGCCCCTAAGAACACTCTACTATCTATGCATATTTAAATTTTAAATTTGGCTGGAATACTATTAATTTAAATTAACTTTATAATATTTTTTAAAATATGAAGATGATTTAATTTAATTTATACTATATACATAAAAAATATTATATTGAAAAATTCTAAATATTATTTTTTATATACAAGAAAATTTTATAATAAAAATAAATATAATATTTTATACTTATATTACTTAATGTTATTAGTATTTAAGCTATAAATAATAGGAGAAGTAAAAAAAGGGGGAACATACTATGGAGCAAATAAAAAGAACATCCAATGTTCCTAAAAGAATTTATGTCTCCTATTCCATTCAAGATTCAATTACTGATCTTCGTCTAATAATTTAACTAATCCTCCATTGATCAAAAAGAAAAAAAGATGATGCATGAGCAGGATTATAAGTTAAATGATTGTATTACAAATATTTTACAAAATCGGTTGTTGACATAGCTAAAAATATAAAATGATCTAAAAGTACATATTAATATAACTAAATATATGAATTAGATTAATTCATATTTATTTTGAAACTAAATTATATGAATGTAATTAAGATGTTTAAAATAAAAATATAATTATCTAAAAATCAATTAATTATTTTATTATATTGCATGTTTTTTCATTTAATTTTTATTTATTTATTATTTAAAATAAAAATATAAGGTCCTAAATGTAATTAATTATCTTTTATCATATTATATATTTATTTATATACTTACTTTTATATATTTAAATTTTAAAATAAGAATATAATTACTTAAAATAAGGGAATGAGTTGTTAATTAATTAAAATAAAAAAGATAAATTAAAAAAAGGTAAGTTCTAAGCTATTCTATAAAATTTATTAAATTTAAATTTATTTTTAAAAAAAAATTAGTGCATAAAACACCTTCAAATATTAATCGAATTATAGCTTATTTATTTGACAAAACATAGTGTTAGTTATAGACATAAAGTTAATTTATGTATGGAAATTATTTAAAATTTAAACATTACTTAATTTTCTAAATTTGATTACTTGTAAATTTTTATTATATTTAAAATTAGTCTTTCAGTTTTTTAAAATGGTAAATATATTTTGTTACCTAAAAATTAGTCTTCTAATATTTAATAAATTGTATGTGTTTAAGAAAAATTCACACATCAAATTCAAACTTTCTCTTTGTTAATATCCCACTAATAACTACGTGTCAGAGCTTGTAGACGGATCACGGAACACTAATAATAACTATATGTCTCGTCTACAATTTCTCCCTTTAAAATATATATTGCCCTACATAAATTTTAACTTCATATGTTGAAATTTTTAGAATATATCCAATGGCTACATAATAGAAAATAATTATACCTACAGAGTTAAGTCAATCAAAACTTCTTTCAATCTCCCACTATCCTCCTCACAATATCCGAATTTCATCAATTCTTCTGTCTCGCCTTCAACTGAATCCATAAACAATTTTTTGGGGTCATTCATTTTACAATAAACACTTCTTAGAATAACAAATATAAAAAATAAAAAACTTGATAGTTGAGGTAATTTCCTGCTACTTATCCAAATCTATTTGAACCGTTAATATAGGCATCTATGCCTCGGATTATCTAAAACATAGAAGACCTTACCTTAATAAAATTAAATATTTATTATTAACTGTTTATATATAAAATAATATATAAAAGTATGAGTATATTTTAAATTTTATTTAAGAATATATTTTTGTATGTATATATAATGTATAAATTAATCTTATTTATTTTTATTTTTAATGTGAAAAGAATTTTATTTTAATTCATTAAATAATTATAAGACAATTTTTACATATTATAACAATTATTTTGTTAAAATGTTGATTGTACCATCTAAATTTAAATAATGAAAAGTTAAATGATTATTTATTATTGAGATAACTTTAAATAACCCCTTCAACTATAGAGTAATTGAATTTTACCCTCTTAAATTATGAAAACTTAGATTTTTTCCCTTGCAACTATATAAAACTTGAATTTTATCCCAATCGTTATCAAGTTAACAGAATCTATTAAAAAAAATATCATTATCATATTTCACTTACCGGTGATTAAAAACTGCCACTATATACACTAATTTTTAAAATTTTTTTTTACTTGCCAGAGGTTATAAACCAATGCCAATTATAAATTGTCGGTAAAGATGATGACATTGATTTATAATCGCTGTTAAGTATTATAAAATCGCCACTAAGTATTACAACCATTAATTTGGTAACGGTAGGGGTAAAATTTAAATTTTATATAATTGCGGGGGGTAAAATCTAATAACCACATAGTTAAAAGGAGTTATTTGCGGTTTTTCCTTTTTTATTTATGAAGAACTATCTTATTCTAATTAATTAATATATATATATATATATATATATATATATATATATATATATATATATATATATATATATATATATATATATATATTAGATTAACACATACATGATTAATAGTATACAATGCTTTAGTAGTTAAGTATTAGATGTTTTATGTTAATGAACATAGGTTCAATGCTTCTCATTTAACATTTTTAATAAAATAATAAGTGAAAATAATAATAATTATATAATTTAAGGATATTTTTAAATTTTTATAAATATTTAATGAAACTGTTAATCATTTTGAAAAAGTTGATAAACCTAACATTTTCAATTAGTTATTTCATAAAAAGTAGATAAACAGATAAAATTACCTCTAAATTGTATAGTTATATATATATATATATATTGTTTGCTTAAAATGTCATATAGAAGAATTGAACTCCAAACCACAGGATGTACATGCAAAGATTCAACCATTAAACTACTAATTATTTTTAATTATATATGTATAAATTTAATATACATTAGAATATAATTATTCTTCATAAATAATAAATAACCATTTACCAAAAGATAATTTTCTCTCAACAAAAGAGTTTTTTATATGGGGTAGTTATTTGAAAAATAATAGTTAGCTTCCTTTTTGCTTCTGTCTTGGCTTACAATAGACTTTAGTACTCAATTATTTAGCTAGTGTTGGTCTCTCGTAAAACACCATGGAAGGTCATGAACCTCCTTTAGAAAGAAATAGTGAGGAAGTTAAGAAGATGTTGTTAGTTTTAATACATAATGAGTATACAAAGTAAACAACTACAATGGTACTAATGGTACAAGTTTTAGGACCTAAGGTAGTCAATAAGATAACTTTCAAAAATAATTAGTATAAATCCTAGAACTTTAGTATTGATTTCCAAATATCAGAGTTGGGCTTAAATCATTATGTATTTTCTTTTCAAAGAAGGATTTAGAATTTAAATTTTAGTGGTGCTAGTGGTACAACTTTTGAGGCCTAAGGTAGTAAAAAAGATAGCTTTAAAAAATAATTTGCACAAATCTTGGAACTTTTGTGCTAATATCCAAATTATAGAGTTAGGTCTAAATTATTATCCTATTAGCCCTTCAAAAAAAGGTCCATTTGGAGAGGATAGTTAAAGGTGCACTATGAGATGTGTCTAGTAAACTACTTATAGTAAGGTTTTATGAGATAGGCAAAAATGTAAAGGAATTAGTATTTGATATAATACCCTTTCGGATTCAAATTCATAATATTCCACTAGAATACTACAGTGAAGACAATGTAAGGACGACTAATGGAAAACTTAAGCAAGTGCTAGAAGTAAAAAAACTATTTGCAAATGAAGTTCTATGTAGAGGCTCACATAAGAATGGCCTTGTCAGTGCACAAACAACTAGTCATCGGGATATGGATTCCAAGATCAACTCAAGAGAAAACTTGGATAAAATTTAAAAATGAGAAATTGCAGCATTTTTGCTATGTTTATGGTGTAATAGGGCATAAATAGCATAGGAGTGGCAAGCTAAAAGAACAAGAACCTAAGTACCCACAATAAAGGAGATTGGGTCTTTATTCCTTCACCAAATCGAAATAACAGAAAGAAACACAATCAGATTGCCTTGTGCCACTTGGTTAACCTGATTCCTTCACCAACCCCTCTTTATTTCTCCAAGCACCTTATTTCTTCACCAACATGTTATCCAAATTTGACTCATTTCACACTACTTTCGTATTCTTTTCCCCAATTCATACTACCCCTTGTATATCACATCTTTGATGGGATTTTATAATTTTTTTTATAAACAAATAAGCTTATAATTCATTCATAACCATAAATATTATCTTTTATATGCCAATCATATCATATGAGGATTATACAAGCATTACATAATTGAAAATATCATAAAATAATCAAATTAGTCAAAACAGGGATTATACTTGAGTATGTATTAAAGTATAGGGATCCATAAACAAAATTATAACCTTCATGATCGAGTATGTACTAATATATAGTTATCATAAGCGACAAAAAAAAATTTCTTAACTCAAATCCAAATTATACCAAATTATTTGTGAGTTTTTCATACTTTGATGTGAAATCCGAAGTGGCATTTATCTATTTGAGTGAGTGAGGGAGTGGAAATAAGAAAGTCAGTTGCATTATTGCAATAAATGTGAGGGGTTTGTGTGATTGTGTTGGCATTATGAGAAGCTCTGGATGGGAGCAATAGCAATATAGACTAATAAAAGGAAAAGGATAGATATTGACTAATCGTAGAAAATTACTTCAAATTCGTTTAATTTGGCAAATATTTGGAGGTTGCAAATGATCCTGAGGACAGCTTTTAAGTGGAGGAAAAAAATGTGCTTTCATATAACGATGAAATGTCATTGTGAAAGATCTATTTCCTCACGTCAGTAAAGTAATGTGTGTTTCGAATGCTTGGAAGGGTATTTGTGGGGTTTGGAATGAAGTTATGAATGGAACTAAAATGTTTGTGGGGGATGGGGATTCTATTCAATGTTGGCAGGATAGTTGGGTTGAGGATTGTGGCCCTCTGCGGAATTGGGCTTGGAGGAAGGTTCCTCACAATTCCTTAGAGGCCATGACTATGCAGCTTGAGCAAAAAGGACGGTTATACCTGCCTTGATTAATTGTCACTCTCTGATTTGCTGAATTTTGGTCTCACAAAATTCACAACTTGCTAAAAGTAATCATTTCAGATTTCTACTTTCCACCCATTAATAACTGTTAAATAGAGTTTTGACCCATACTTTATTGGACTGACTTACTAGTCAAATGATATTTAGCACTTTATAAGCTTAAATGTTAATCTCCATTAATTTAGTTGTTTTGGCACTTAAGTATTTAGAAATAAAATTAAAAATATTTCATCTATTTAATTGCAAAATATCAACTTCATTTAAGACTTTGCACATGTTAAGGCTTTGTTTGATACATTATTTAAAGTTTAATAATATATGATAATATATAAATTTAAATCTTGACATAAGTTGTATAATATAATCTACATCTCTAATACATGGACTCTTTTATAATGTTATGTATAATTTGCCTCCATTATATATGAACTTTGAACTTAAGGTCACACTTGTACGAATTAAGTTGATTAATTATCACTTTTACCCTTAGTGTATATATATATATATATATATATATATATATATATATATATATATATATATATATATATATGTAACTTATGAGGTAAAGAATAAAAAATAGTAATAAAAATTTAAACTAAAAAGCTATAAAAATAAGAAAAATAATTATTGATTCTCCTACCATCTAGCATTAGTTAATATCTATCCCCAATAGTATAAGTAAAATCAATAGTTCAATAAAAATAAAAATTTTCTTATATATTAAGTTATTAACATAATTATTATTACTTTTTATTACAATTTAAAAACTACTAATAAGAATTTTTATCTCCAATAATAACATATATCATTAAGATACATAATTAAAAAAAATACTAAATAAGCTAAAAAATAGTTAAAATGTAAGAGTATATTGTTAAGGTTTTGTTTGCTAAATCATATAAAATTTGATAATATAGAATAAATTATACAATCATAATTTATACTATATTTGGAAATTTCAAATGCATTATATAATTTATTCAAAAATTTCATCTTATACATCAAATTCAAATTTCTTGTAAGATTATTTACTTCATAAGTGAAGAAATAAAAGTATAGCATTAAAATAAATTCTAAATTGCTAAAATTAGAAATCCATTTATGTATTCTCTCTCTTACATTTCCTTAACATATCTTTTTTTAAAATGTTAAAAATAAAAAATTTTATATTTACACCTATATTTTAATTTAATATTTTTAAATTTTATTTGATAATGTTAGATTATATTTATAATGCTTGTAGATAGTACATATTATTTTTTAAAGAATTTTCAGATTTTATGCAAGAAACGTATTGGATTTTATATTGTGAAATTAATTTATGGTAACTTTATTTTACTAATTTTATTTTGCATATATTCATACTTATTTTTCTCCTCATCCTGATGGTTTTAACACGGTCAATAGCAATACATTAAATTATAATTAAAGAAAAAATTTTAAAGATGTAACATATATTATATATAAAAATGTTCATAATACTAGTGTGGGCAAATGTCCATGAAACCACAAACCTGGATCTGTCTCTGACCATAAGCTTTATATTAAAATATTTGTGATAAAAATTATTATTTTATTGAATAAATTAAACTTATTTTTCATATGATTTAATCTAATTATATTTATATTCATTAATTTTTGAGAAATATATACTCACTTTTTATATGGTTTAATTTAATTGTACTTCTTTTATTTTTAAAAGTATACATACATCTTCGTCATTTTTTTTAAAATAAGAGAGATAAAATGTATATTTAAAATAGAAGGAAGGGGATAAATGTATATGAAAAAGGTGATGAGTATATATTTTTGAAGCTAAATGGAATGTAAGTATAATTACACTAAACTTTAAGAGAGGTGAATATAATTTGTTCTATATTCTTTTAGCTTTATTTAATTAAAATTATAGCACAGAGACATATGTTAAAAGTGTGCAACCTTTTTGAAACAAAATAGAAAAAGTTTAATTTTTTCTCATAAAACTTAATACATGTCATCTTTTTATCTACTAATAGCATAATAAAAATTTTATGTTAAAATAACTTTTTTTTATGATATGTCATCTTTTTATTCATAGATAGTGTAAAAAAATGTTATATTGGATTAAATTTAAACTCAAATTTGGATGTTATAATTTTGAAAAATCATTAATTAAAATTAAGATCTAAATTTGATCTATTTTCAATGTAAAATATTTTATACTATCAATAAATAAAAAAATATATCATTAAAAAAGTAGTAATAATTTAGAATTTTTAAATGTAATAAAAGTGTTTCAATAATTTTTCTTGATATAATAATATATGGATAAGTGATAGTGTAAAATTGATTTACATTAACAATAAATTAAATTTAAATCATTTAAATTATAACATAAAATTTTGTAACTTTTTATGATAAATAAGAATGTTAAAAATTTTGTAACTTTTTTAGAAATCACGGTAACCAAGCTAATGTTGATTGATTTTGACAAGTATCAAACTAATCTCTTACTATTTATGCAATCTAGAAGAAATAACATAAATCTAATTAGTAATAACATTAAACAATTAGAATAATGTTTAAACTAAATCAACAATTTTACAAGTGAAAACAACTAATTCATGCTTTATTTTAATTAGGAAATTAATGATTCATTCAAGCATCAAATAATCAAAGCATAATTGCTACTAATTACAATCAATCAAAACTAACATACAAATCAAAATTAATTACAATTAATCATTTAATTATAGATTACAATAGATAATCAACTAATAAATTATGATTAGCAAATTATCCAAGCAATCAATCACAAGAGCAAAATAAACTAGAGATAATAAAATCAAAAATTAAATTAAGAAGTAAAGTCTTAAAATCAAATCAAATTAGAGTGCTAATCTTTTTGAGTTTTTTGGAAAATTCAGAGCCACTCATTATGGTTTACAAGAGAAAACTTGGACAGGAGAGCATGTTATCTACAATAGTTTTTGACCCTTGGAGGCTAAAAGCCTAACAAATCCAATCCCCAAAGAAGAAAAATCCTATTGAGCTATAAAGAGCTAATTCTTAGGGTTATAATGAAATGAGCTTTATTAATTTGGAAACTCAAAACTTAATTTACAAATCAAAACATTAAAATTGTTTACTAAAGTGAAACTTATAGTTCAACTTTTGACCATTGTTTAACGATTTAAACAATGTAATTTTGTTAATTCCAAAAAAAAAAGTAATTGAATTGGACTTAAACTAGTTTTGAATTTGGTTTGGCATCATTTTAACTCATGGAACTTCAATTATGGTATAAAAATTGAGATTGGATCAAATTGGACAAAAATATTGCATCCTCTTCCTAACTAAATTTGAAGCTCCAAATAATTGAATTGGTTTTTAGTTTCACCACAAGATTTGTGAAGATGCTTCTTAACTTTCTAAACATATAAAGATTATTTCAACTGAACTTTTGGAATTTGAGTTATGATTGAAAGCTTGAAACAATGTCAAAATCTAATATCAAATGAATGATTTAATTTAATTTCAAAATTATGACCCAGTCATGGAGAAATATGAATTTTTCTAAATTAAGCACATTTAACATCTTAAGAACTATATAGTATAGGGAAAAAAATAATATGGGAGCATCAATTATGTACATATAATAATTATTAAACTTTCATATTATCGACAACTATTCTTAATTATTTCTACTTTCTTCATTACATAACTATCTTCTTAGCCAAAATTGAAATTAATACTATGGCATACGGCTTTGTGAAATCCAACAGCGGAGTCAAGGGATGGCCCTGATCCTAAAATTTGTTGTTTTTTTTTTTCTTTTATATATGTGTGTTATTTTATATTTTTATTTTCTAAAATTTTAAAATACATACAATCATAATAAGAAAATTATGTACCTATACATTAATAATAAATTTTATAAAAAAATATAGATACAAATATAAAATGCAAAATTATGATTCTATCTACTTATTACTAAATGGAATTATAAAATTGTAAATTTTATGATTTTCAAAGGAAAAATAATTTTGAAGTGTATTCAAAAGAACATAGAACGGGGGTAGCAAATAGTTTTCTTTCTTGCTCATGCCTTCTTTAGAATTTTGAGCCATGATAAGCAATTTTAAATTTGAATTAGTTATTACACTAGTGAATAATGATAATGTTTGATTAATTACGTTCAAAATAATTATTATTTGACTAATGAACATTACTACGAGGACAAAAGGAGACCATGTTTTATCGTGCTACTTTACACATCATGAAGAATGGTACAAGAATTTTTTTTATAGATTATTTAATTGAAAAGCTTTTGTATATTTTGATTATAATATATATTTTTTATTTTTAATTCATAAGAAGAAAATAATTTTTAATTTTATTAAATTTATATATATATATTAAAAATTATAATTATTTTTATATTAACTAAGAATAAAGACATATTATTCTTAGGGTAAGTAAAAGTCTCTCTTATTTAATTATCTTCAAAATAGTTATTATTTGACCAATAAAAGTCATTTATGACTCCATTTCATGCAATTAACTAATAAATTAATTGATAATTAATAAATTAATTGATAATTGATAACTTATAATTAATAGTTAATAAATTAATTAATTATTTATGAAATATTTTATAAAATTAATTATTGAACTAGTTGACGTTACAAAAGATGTAAAAAATATATTAATATAAATAGATATATAATTAAATTAATTAATATTTATTTAAAAATTATATTATATTAATATAATTAAGAAATTTAAAGTAAAAATATAATATTTAATATTTAATTATTTATATTTTATAAACTTATATCATTTTTATTTTATTATTTATGAAAAAATTATAATTACTTAAAATATAATTAATTATATTTTATGATATTATTTAATCATATACATATTTTTATATATTTATAATTTAAAATATATTTTATAAAGAATATTTAAATTTATATTATAAAAGATAAGAATTGTAAATTAATAAAAAATAAAAAATAATTTATAAATTTTAATTTTAATTAATTTATTAAATTAAAATTTATTTTTTTAAATAAATTAGTAGAAAAAGTGCAAAACGGAGCCTATATACATGAAGAACAGGAGGAGGGGATCTCATTGGAGTCTTGGAATATTCGTGACTAAGATTCCTGAAAAATAAAATTAAAAAGCCATTTGATTATGGGTAATCAAAAAAGGGTAAGGGAATATTAAAATTCTTTCCTTTTATTTTTGTTTGATTTAAAAAAAAATTGATTCCTTTTTTTCATTTTTCCAACAGACGCATTCCAATCTGAACCAGGAGATTCCTTTTCTCCCGAAGTGTCCCGAAACCACATTTCTCGAAGCCGCATCCCTTGACTCCGGTGCTATCGAATGGGATAGAACCGGACAAGCAACTTCTTGTTTCTTATGGGGAAGGGCAGGAGAAGGAAGGAGACGAAGGCTCCTTTTGCTTTGCTGCGAGGAATTTTCGACAGCAAAATTTTATTTGTGTTTATATATATATATATATATATATATTGTAATTTAAAAAATAATATATAGCACTATAATGGGGTTAAAAAAATATTCTCTTTGAAGTTGAAAATGTTATTTTCTAACACACATTTCATATTTAATATTGTATAAATAAGATATTTTTAATCATCTTAATATATTATAAATTTTATATTATATTATCACAAAAATATTTTTTACTAAAAGAGTAGACATAAAAGGTTGTTACGGCCAAAGAAAAAAATACATAAAAGGTTATTCTCCATTTTTTTAATTGTCTTTTGCTCTCTCTAACACCCAAATATCACAATGGTGAACAAGAGATCTCTTTTGAAGGGTTCTATTATTTAAATTTAAACATTCAAACCAAAGAAAAGAAGAAGAAATAATTTAACCTTTTATCCTACCTTTTTTTCCTTTGTTTTATATTTTTTTTATTATCTTTCCCTTCTTTCTCTTTGTTTGGATTTTTGAAAATGAGAAAGAGAAGAAAAGGAAAGACAAAAGAAAAAAAATGAAAAATTAAGGAACTGAAGAGAATGACTAACAAAGAATTTTTTTTATTTTTGATTGGACATGTAACAAATCCTCCAAAAATTGCTCAATTTGGAAAAACACAAGATGTTATTAGAGATTTAAAAAATAAATCATAGATTTCTATCCTCTATCCTCTGACCTTTTATTCTTTCTTTTTTCCTTTACTATTCGTTGTTTGGGCTTAGTTTTGTTTCTTTTAATCCCCATATAGGGCCGAATGTCATCCGCCTTTTCTGACTTTCACTATAGAAGGTTCTATTTGAGGTTTTGAGCTTTCTTATTCCTTGCTATTGGCCCGTTGGGCTCAAAATCACTGACAAAAACAAGGATGTGAAAGGTCGTTCTCTCACTCGCGGTTAGAAGAATATTTTTCGTACAATACTTTTATACCCAATTCTCACCTACATCATATTTGGAAGTTGAATTTGAATTTACAAAATAATTTAACCTTTCTTTTGAGTAAAATATTAGAAAGGAGAGATTCACTTAATCTTACCAAGTATGACACCAATAACATGCTAATATTGTAAGCAAAGATTTACTAAATGGTTATAATCAAATTCAATTAAATCAAGATATAATAATTTTATTATAGTCTAACTTACTTAAGAGATTATAACTCAATTAATCTTTAATTATCAAAGGATTTCTTTAAAAGGAATTTTATCTACCAAATTAAAGGATTTCTCTAAAGGGAATTGTCTACCAAATAAAATGGTTAGCATTAAGGACAATTTAAACTCCTAACTAAGTGATTTTAACTAAATTTTCATAACCAATTAAACCAATTTGCATAAGATAATTTTATCATCAAAATCAGTCTTAGGAAGGATGTATACTGGACATACGGGTACATAGTGCGATTTAGTGATAATTATTCATTAGATTGAGCTATTTAGATTCTTCAAGTGTCGTTATGAGTATATGTTGGTGCAAGCAAAATCCTAGAAAGGAATTCAAACAATAAATTACATATGACTCTCCAACTACTCAATTTATGCATATCGCTGAATTATAGAAAGATGCAGATTGACCGTGCATATAATCACTTCAGTTATGTTAGCTTTTGGTTTATCAAATCTAACATAGCAAGCCAGTTCCGGTTAGCTTTTATTGATGTTTTGCAATGAATGTATCGTGATTTACTCAATTGTGTCTCGCAAGATTTCATTACAAAGAAGATTATTTGATTCACTTCAATAATATGAAAAAATTTACTTTTTAAAAAATAAAAAATTGATGAATTGTTTAATTAGCTATTACTTTATAAATTGAGGGAAATGAAACTTCGCATGATGAAAAATCCTATTTTTCGTAGAATATAAGAAGTTATTTATTCACCTCCTCTTAAGTAAGTTATATTTTTTATACTATTTATAAATATAATGATAAAATTATCTTCATTAACAGTAGCAAAGACAAGTGGGTTTAGAATAAGCACCGGCCCCATCCCCCTTTTTTCAAAATTTAATATAATATATATTATTTAAATTTATGTAGTCCTCCTAAGCTTCTTGATATTTTACTCTCAGCCTCCTTAACTAAAAATTTATGTCTCTACCACTATTTATTAAGTTTAATTAACGATAATTAAAATTTATTATTTTATATTAAAATAATATTTAAAATATAGTAGTCATTTTATTAATATTTCTTAAAATATTCAAAATTAAACTAAACAAAACATTCTAGGAAGTGTCTCTTCCTATATCTCAACCAAATAATTTTGAATATTTTTCAAAAAATTCACATAAAAAATTATTTTTTAAGAAGTTCAATTTTTCATGAAAAATTTTTTCTGTGTAAATCAAATGACTCCTAATTGTCATCTTATAAATTTGGCATGTAATTATAGAATCTTCTATCAACACCAATGTTATTAATAATACAATAATATTTAATATTATTTTAAAATTTTAACTTTTTATGTCCCAAGTTTTTTTTAATCAATTTTATATCTTAAGTTTGAAATTAGAATTTTTCGTATGTGCACTAGGTAGAATATCACGCCTATTTTTATTTTAAAAAAACAATTGTCTCAACACAAACCTTTATAAATTTTGCGAGGGATTTTAGTTTTTCTTATTTTTTTATTGAAAGCTATAATCTTTATATTTAAATGAGCAAATTTTTAAAGAATTTTTTATATACCTTTAATGATAGTTTTTGTATAAAAATAAAATATTATATTAAAAATTATAAGTTTTAAGCATAATTCATCCAAATAAGACGAGCATGAGGATCCTTATGTTGGGAGGGCCTGTAGCATTGTGTGAATCGCTGCGGCAATCATCTGGTAAGCGTAGTGACGCTTTTCACGTACTTCCATAATTCGCAAAAAAATTTCATGTACTTCAGCCAGAAGTGGCACTCCTGCTCGAAACGAGTCACCTTCTCTCCTTCATTTTCTTTTTTTCTCCTTCTCACCTAATTTAGAAAGTATTTTGCAATCAGTTGATTTATTAATTTTTAATTTTATTTAATAATTATTTTGATTAATTATTAATTAATTTAGTTAATTATTAATAAATGATTGACAGGACTAATTCATAATATTAATTATTCAAATAAAAATATTTGATAAAAAGTCATAATTCTCATGCGTTAAGTAAAAGAACGGATATCAAAACCCTAAGTAAATGATACAATGAAAGCCATAAGATTAAATGACTGATTGTGGGAGAGAAATTAGAATCAAATTGTAGATAATTTATGTGTTCGATCCCTAAATATTTATACATTACTAAAGGACCTCTTGAGAGGTTGGTTTGGGATTTTTATATTTTGTGTTGGACTTATATATAATTTATGTTTTTAGCCCCTAAGAACACTCTACTATATTGAAAATTTAAATTTAGCTGGAATACTATTAAATTAAATTAACTTTATAATATTTTTTAAAATATGAAGATGATTTAATTTAATTTATACTATATACATAAAAAATATTATATTGAAAAATTCTAAATATTATTTTTTAAATACAAGCAAATTTTATAATAAAAATAAATATAATATTTTATACTTATATTACTTAAAGTTATTAGTATTTAAGCTATAAATAATAGGAGAAGTAAAAAAAGGGGGAACATACTATGGAGCAAATAAAAAGAACATTCAATGTTCCTAAAAGAATTTATGTCTCCTATTCCATTCAAGATTCAATTACTGATCTTCGTCTAATAATTTAACTAATCCTCCATTGATCAAAAAGAAAAAAAGATGATGCATGAGCAGGATTATAAGTTAAATGATTGTATTACAAATATTTTACAAAATCGGTTGTTGACATAGCTAAAAATATAAAATGATCTAAAAGTACATATTAATATAAATAAATATATGAATTAGATTAATTCATATTTATTTTGAAACTAAATTATATGAATGTAATTAAGATGTTTAAAATAAAAATATAATTATCTAAAAATCAATTAATTATTTTATTATATTGCATGTTTTTTCATTTAATTTTTATTTATTTATTATTTAAAATAAAAATATAAGCTCCTGATATGTAATTAATTATATTTTATCATATTATATATTTATTTATATACTTACTTTTATATATTTATATTTTAAAATAAGAATATAATTACTTAAAATAAGGGAATGAGTTGTTAATTAATTAAAATAAAAAAGATAAATTAAAAAAAGGTAAGTTCTAAGCTATTCTATAAAATTTATTAAATTTAAATTTATTTTTAAAAAAAAATTAGTGGATAAAACACCTTCAAATATTAATCGAATTATAGCTTATTTATTTGGCAAAACATAGTGTTAGTTATAGACATAAAGTTAATTTATGTATGGAAATTATTTAAAATTTAAACATTACTTAATTTTCTAAATTTGATTACTTGTAAATTTTTATTATATTTAAAATTAGCCTTTCAGTTTTTTAAAATGGTAAATATATTTTGTTACCTAAAAATTAATTTTCTAATATTTAATAAATTGTATGTGTTTAAGAAAAATTCACACATCAAATTCAAACTTTCTCTTTGTTAATATCCCACTAATAACTACGTGCCAGAGATTGTAGACGGATCACGGAACACTAATAATAACTATATGTCTCGTCTACAATTTCTCCCTTTAAAATATATATTGCCCTACATAAATTTTAACTTCATATGTTGAAATTTTTAGAATATATCCAATGGCTACATAATAGAAAATAATTATACATACAGAGTTAAGTCAATCAAAACTTCTTTCAATCTCCCACTATCCTCCTCACAATATCCGAATTTCATCAATTCTTCTGTCTCGCCTTCAACTGAATCCATAAACAATTTTTTGGGGTCATTCATTTTACAATAAACACTTCTTAGAATAACAAATATAAAAAATAAAAAACTTGATAGTTGAGGTAATTTCCTGCTACTTATCCAAATCTATTTGAACCGTTAATATAGGTATCTATGCCTCGGATTATCTAAAACATAGAAGACCTTACCTTAATAAAATTAAATATTTATTATTAACTGTTTATATATAAAATAATATATAAAAGAATGAGTATATTTTAAAATTTATTTAAGAATATATTTTTGTATGTATATATAATGTATAAATTAATCTTATTTATTTTTATTTTTAATGTGAAAAGAATTTTATTTTAATTCATTAAATAATTATAGGACAATTTTTACATATTATAACAATTATTTTGTTAAAATGTTGATTTTACCATCTAAATTTAAATAATAAAAAGTTAAATGATTATTTATTATTGAGATAACTTTAAATAACCCCTTCAACTATAGGGTAATTGAATTTTACCCTCTTAAATTATAAAAACTTAAATTTTATCCCTTGCAACTATATAAAACTTGAATTTTATCCTTATCGTTATTAAGTTAACAAAATCTATTAAAAAAACTACTATTATCATACTTACCAGTGATTAAAAACCGTTATTATATACACTAATTTTTGAAAAAAAATTTACTTGCTAGAGGTTATAAACCAATGCCAATTATAAATTGCCGGTAAGGATGATGACAATTATTTATAATCACTGCTAAGTAATATAAAATCGTCACTAAGTGTTACAAAACTATCACTAAGTGTTACAACAATTAATTTGGTAATAGTGGGGATAAAATTTAAGTTTTATACAATTGTCGGGGGGTAAAATCTAAGTTTTCATAATTCAATAAGGTAAAATCTAATAACCACATAGTTGAAGGGAGTTATTTACGATTTTTCCTTTATTATTTATGAAGAACTATCTTATTTTAATATATATATATATTAGATTAACACATATATTATTAATAGTATATAATGCTTTAGTGGTTAAGTAATAGATGTTTTATGTTAATGAACATAGGTTCAATACTTCTCATTTAACATTTTTAATAAAATAATAAATGAAAATAATAATAATTATATAATTTAAGGATATTTTTAAATTTTTATAAATATTTAATGAAATTGTTAATCATTTTGAAAAAATTGATAGACCCAATATTTTCAATTAGTTATTTTATAAAAAGTAGATCAAAAGATAAAATTACCTCTAAATTATATATATATATAGAAGAATTGAACTCCAAACCATAGGATGTACATGCAAAGATTCAACCATTAAACTACTAATTATTTTTAATTATATATGTATAAATTTAATATACATTAGAATATAATTATTCTTCATAAATAATAAATAACCATTTACCAAAAGATAATCTTCTCTTAACAAAAGAGTTTTTTACATGGGATAGTTATTTGAAGAATAATAGTTAGCTTCCTTTTTGCTTCTGTCTTGGCTTACAATAGACTTTAGTACTCAATTATTTAGCTAGTTAGGTCTCTCATAAAACATCATGGAAGGGCATGAACCTCCTTTAGAAAGAAATAGTGAGGAAGTTAAGGAGATGTTTTTAGGTTTAATACATAATGAGTATACAAAGTAAACAACTACAATGGTACTAATGGTACAAGTTTTAGGACCTAAGGTAGTCAATAAGATAACTTTCAAAAATAATTAGTATAAATCCTAGAACTTTAGTATTGATTTCCAAATATCAGAGTTGGGCTTAAATCATTATGTTATTTTCTTTTCAAAAAAGGATTTAGAATTTAAAATTTAGTGGTGCTAATGGTACAACTTTTGAGGCCTAAGGCAATAAAAAAGATAGCTTTAAAAATAATTTGCACAAATCCTGGAACTTTTGTGCTAATCTCCAAATTATAGAGTTAGGTCTAAATTATTATCCTATTAGCCCTTCAAAAAAAAGTCCATTTGGAAAGGATAGTTAAAGGTGTACTATGAGATGTGTCTAGTAAACTACTTATAGTAAGGTTTTATGAGATAGGCAAAAATGTAAAGGAATTAGTATTTGATATAATACCCTTTCGGATTCAAATTCATAATATTCCACTAGAATACTACAGTGAAGACAATGTAAGGACGACTAATGGAAAACTTAGGCAAGTGCTAGAAGTAAAAAAACTATTTGCAAATGAAGTTCTATGTAGAGGCTCACATAAGAATGGCCTTGTCAGTGCATAAACAACTAGTCATTAGGATATGGATTCCAAGATCAACTCAAGAGAAAACTTGGATAAAATTTAAAAATGAGAAATTGCAGCATTTTTGCTATGTTTATGGTGTAATAGGGCATAAATAACATAGGAGTGGCAAGCTAAAAGAACAAGAACCTAAGTACCCACAGTATAGGAGATAGAGTCCTTATTCCTTCAGCAAATCGAAATAACAGAAAGAAACACAATCGGATTGCCTTATGCCACTTAGTTAACCTGATTCCTTCACCAACCCATCTTTATTTCTCCAAGCACCTTATTTCTCCACCAACATGTTATCCAAATTTGACTCATTTCACACTACTTTCATATTCTTTTCCCTAATTCATACTACCACTTGTATATCACATCTTTGATGGGATTTTATAATTTTTTCATAAACATATAAGCTTATAATTCATTCATAACCATAAACATTATCTTTTATATGCCAATCATATCATATGAGGATTATACAAGCATTACATAATTGAAAATATCATAAAATAATCAAATTAGTCAAAACAGGGATTATACTTGAGTATGTATTAAAGTATAGGGATCCATAAACAAACTATAACCTTCATGATCAAGTATGTACTAATATATAGTTATCATAAGCGACTTTGAATGTTTTATACTCTTGAATATGGCCATCTAGAGAATAAATTTTTTTATGTATTCTTGAGTATGACACTAGAATTTAGGGCATCCAAAAGTGAATTCTAGTGCTATACTCAAGTATCACTTGTAAAGATGTAGATTTTTTGCGAAAACATTGCACAATTGATCAACCTTTCCCTAACTTAATTTATACACTTTCATTGCCTATAAATTTAGCACAAATCCATTATTTATACTTATTTTATACCCATTAACAAAAATAGATCATCCTATTGCATATTCTTTCAATATAAAATTCTTGAATTTATAGTTTAATTACACAAACATTCAACGAAGGTAAAAATCATGCAAAATCTTTGATTTTAAGTAGATTATTTACTTAAAATTTGTATGGAGGAGAGGAGATAAGCTTAATATGATGGTAGAACTAGCCATAATAACAAGAATTTGCATTAGTTTTCAAAAAATTCAACCAAAACCCCTAATTCCCTTTTTGAGCTCAAAATCTCAAATAAATAGATATTCAACTAGAAATTACTAATAGTTATCTTAATGGTTTTTTAGATTTGTGATGAATTGTTTAGGATTTTGACTTGTTCTTAGCAATTGGAGGAGTTGAAATTAGAGATGAATATAAAGGAGGAAGAAGTTATTGGAATTATCTAGAAAAATGGAGAAATAAAGGATATTTAGTTTTTTCTAATGGTAATAGAGGCAATCCAATAATTATGGAAGAAGTTAAGGGCATTTTGGAAAATTGGAACCTTAAATATTTTCCATACACCTTTATTGAAGTATAATTTCATATGATCATTTAATTAACTTAATTCTTTCTATATTTGTCATAAAATACTAATTTTCTCACATAAAATACTATTTAAATGTAGTCACAACAATTAATGAAATTACACATGCATGGAAAAATTAAAATAAAATAAATAAAAAGAAAATTCTAATTTTTTTAAGGAGCATAACATTTCTATGAAATGAAATATTTTTAATACAATCTGGTTGAAATGACATGATTATGTTCATGTATTTTTATTACTATGTATATATTCTCATTTAATTTTTATTTAAAAATAAATAATTATAATTTAACGTTTTCTTATTTATAAAAAATAAAAGAGTAAAAAAACGTACAGATAAGAGTGTCTTTTTCATTAAATATAAAACAATTATTTTAAAAAACTATTATTCTTTATTTTTTTTCTAAATAATTAATCAAGGACTAATAAGTTAACAAAAATAATTATTTGTCCGGTGGTGAATCTATTTGTAAACTTGTAAGGGCAATTGACCTCAGGTACAAATAAATTTTTTTATATGTATATATTAATAATATATATTAATCCCATAAACTTAAGTAAAATCATTTCCATGATTTATTCTTAGATTGGTTAAAAAATAAAAAATTTATTTTAAATAATATTTGAAACTTATTAATTACATATAATGACACTCACACACAAAGAGATATTAAAATAAAATAAATTTTATTTTATAGGTAAATGTTGTTCCTACAATCTAAAATTTTATATGCTACTGTATTTATTAAATACTAATTCAAAAAATAAAATTATATAATTATGTAAATTATAATATATCAAATATAATTAGATAAAATTCTAAAGGTGTCTCCTTTTTTAAGAGAAAAAGAAAATAAAATCTTAAGAATAAATTTTTAAAAAAGGACTAACTATAGATGATTTGATTGGTTCGAAGTTCGGATCTTCTAAATAAGATTCTAAATTTTAAATTTTATAAATAAAAAAATTATTATTGAAAGAAATTTATTCTTATATTATATTCACCGACTCAAATTCGTTTAATGTAACATACAAAATCTCTAACGAGGGTGTTACTTTATAGTTTATAGACTTTGTAAATGCACGTGTCCCAATGACGGTTGAGTTCGTGTAGCAAACCGCAGACCACGTTCTGGCTGAAGAGAAAGTCACGGGGCTTCAAAATTCCAGGGTGATTGCAAAGCTGGCGAATGCAACGGATGCTGACTCTTGTCCTTTTTTCTGCAGCCACTAGTAAACCGACGCCGCAGTTGTCGCAGGCTTTCGTAGGTAGCAGAAAAAGAAAATAAAAAAAAATTAAGAGAAAAGAGAAAATTATTAAATATAAAATTTGTAATTATTGTTTTCAAATCAATTTAAATTAAAAAAATATTTTTTGTCGATTCCAATTTAAATTTTTTTTCCTTTTCTCTTAATTTCTTTCTCACCAAACAAGAGATAAAATCAAATTTCTCAGCAAATTAATGAGAAATTGTTGTGTGTCAAATTATGTCACAGATATTTTTAATTATAATTAATAAATAAAAAATAATTATCAATTTTTATAACTTGTAACTTCTTAAAAATCAAAAATTAATTTTTTAATATATATGGATCATAAAAAGTAAATAACTATTTTTATTTATTAATTATAATTCAAAATACATAATATAATTGAAGCATGCAAAATTTTTTCTAAACAGAAAACCACAATAATCGATTATTCACTGTGAGTTATATTTTGACATGGCCATGGAAAAAAAAGTCGTTCAAACGCGCATTTTTATAATTTTTATTTAAAATTTATAGTTGTCATCTAACAAATTTTCATTAAATACAAATTTTATAATATTTAAAAATTTTAGAAAATTTTTTGGTTGCATCTTTCAACTATTGAATTGCAATACATATATATTTTTTTTACGTACAAAACTCAGACACATTTACCAATTATGAAAAATGACAAATTTTATAACTTTTTTCTGAAGCAATCAAAACTCTGAATTTTAGCCTTCTTTTATTTTCATCTCTATTTTTCCCGTAGTCATTGATCTGCTTTTCTTGCAAGAGCGGCCACAAGTCAACAGAGCCACGGCAATCAAGGTCGGCTGAGCACGGCTGACGCTGCTGCATGGAATCACACCACGAGAGTCCCTGCGTGCTGTGTTGGGAGGCGACATGTTGCCTGCTTACCACATGCTTTCCAGCTTCAAATAGTCTATGATGCATTCATCAAAAACCTGCAGCTCTGCTTTCTCTGGAAATCAATAGATATTACCAAAACAGCGGCTTCTTCTTTTCCTGCCCACTGCCAATCTATTCCCTAACCAATGGATACATAAAGCTAACACACGATGTTATTATATAGATTTAAATTTGATTTGTTATTAGTATAAATTAATTTTATATTATTAATTATTTATATATTATGATCTCAATTAAAAATTATTTATTATTTTTAAAAAATTTTAAGTAGTATTATTATTTTTAATGATCTTTCTTCTTCATATTCGTTAATAATGTAAAATGTAACAATTGATTAAATTTAAATTTTATTATTATTACACATGATATTTTTAATATTTTGAATTTGAATTTAAGATATTATATGTATATTAAATAATTTACTATTCCTATTATCACTTGAAAAAATTAAGGATAAATACATAAAAAAATTAGACATGGTACGGCTGAAATTTATGTGCTAGATCTGGATTTTTTTTATTTATATTTGTCTTCATTAAAATGATTCTAGAGTTGTTTAATTAACAATGTATAATTCAAATTCTATATCTAGTTTTATTTGTGTATGTTCTTCTTGAAAAATTCTTGAACGCAGAATTTAAGTACTTTTTTGTTGAATTTTAGAGGTTAACTTTTTAAAATTATTGTTAAATTTAAGATTTATTATTTATTAAAAATAACAATAATAACACCAATCTCAGTAGTGAGATATAATTTCTTTTCATCACACTATTGATTAAATATTTTAAGTGATATTAATCTTAGTTTTATTATAACAAGAATCCAACTATGGCCTGATTTTCTCTAATTCTTAGAAATTTGCAGAAATATTATGAAAAGCGTAACTTCGTAAAAATAGGAAATTTTGAATCATTTGTTTCACCATTTATTGTCAAAATAGATGAAGTATAACTTATTGTTAAGTTGTATTTCCCATGAACCATGGGGAGTTGGCCGTTAGTAAGAATAATTTTTCATGTCATTTAAAGATAAAAATACAAAATTATTCCTATTTAATATAATTAATGAATACTTTGACCTTTTATATTTATTATTTAAAAATTATAAAAATATAATTTATTAATAATAAATATAATTTATTAATTATAAAATATAAATAATTAATAATTATATAACATATAATTATTAATTATATAAAATATAATAAATAAAATGAATATTATGTAAAATTATATTAAATAAATATTAAATATTATATCATAATATTAATTATAATAAAATTTTAATTATAAATAAAGATACATTTATCACATGTATCAATTATATTATATGATTATTTATTATTTTATATTCTATATATTTCTTATCTACTTTATATAAATTTGATAGAATTAATTATTTGTGTATTAATTATTTAAATAATATTTTTATTTAAATTATATTTCATTCTAATTATATTAAGATAATTTAAGATATATCTATAAGCCTTCTTAATTTTTTAATATAAATATATTTTATTTCTCTATAATAAATTACTAATTTAAAAAATTGTGATGGAAGGACATATTAGAGATATGATTTAAAAATATAATTAAATATAATTAAAATTTATTGATATTTTTATTTTTATATTATAAATTTGAAGGATTTATTAATTATTTTGATAATATTTTTTAAGAAGTTTAAAGTTTAACCAAATAAAATACAAGAAATTAATTCTTAAGGAATGTCATTCCTTAATATCACTAAATAACTTTGAATATTTGCAAAAAACTTATCAAAAAATTTATTCTTTAAGAAGTTTAATTTTATACAGGAACTTACGTTTTATGTAAATTAAATTATTGTTGATATTCTCACTCAAATATTACAACAAAAAATTTATAAATATTATTGTACGTTTACTCATAACGGTATAAAATCTATACATGTTAAAGTCTCATTATTTTTAAGGATATTGAAAATTGAAAGAGGTTGGGAATAACTTTTTTAATATTGATCGCTAAGTTTAAATCTTAATCCATTTAACATAAAACTCAATTTTCTCACCTGTTGAATCATATTTAACGAAAAGTAGAACACATGTGACTAATTAAGTTGAACTTTTGACTTAAGATACTTTGGTTTTATATTTTCTTTGCATTTAAATTTCGACTTACATATATATATATATATATATATATATATATATATATATATATATATATATATATATATATATATAGCAATTGAATCATTTCTCTACTTATAATACATATATATATGACCAAAGCCCCTACCTACCATGAAAGCATGAAAGAATTTCATATAAGGAAATAAGATTTATATTTTACTTTTTATTATTTATTTATTATGTTAGGAAGAAATATATATACAATTTTTGTGGGACCTATTATACATTATACATAAAAAAGACCCGAGTCTTGCTATAAAAAATATTTTTTGTCCTATTATAGTATCATAATTTTAATACTGCTTTCACTTATATTTTATAAATAATATTTTTAATATCATAATTAAGTGATTGTTAAAATTTAAAAAATAATTTTTTAATTATCAAAACATAAGAGATCGTAATACTGAAATTTTTATAAAAATATTTCTCTTGTTGTAAATAATTTCTTTTGGTAAATTTATACATAAGAATTGTTTGGGAGTAAATTTAGACCATTAAATTAATGATTACGATTTGATCAAATTTAAAATAATAATAATAAATCTTTGACCATCAATTTAATTATTCGAATTTATATCGCTACAAAAATGCATAACCAACATTCTCAAATTTTTTATTTGGGATAAAAAAGAGGAAGGAGATGTCCAAATTTCGGATCCTAACGTGCATTGGCCATCTAGATGTCGTGGGTGGCGCTGATGATGGGACACCGATGGCCGAAAAGCGCGTCTAATTGACGTTTCAATGGGTTGCAACCAGCTTAATAAAACCAGTGGCAAAAAAAACCGGCAGCTGGCTACTCATTCTTTGCTTTCACTTTTTGTTTCTGGCCAATTGCTTTGCCCTGCGTCTTTCCAATTCCAAGTCAATGCTGGCAGACCACGCTCCGTCGAATGGGCAAACTCTTTTTGACTCTCTCTTCTTTGCCTCCGCAGGTTCGCCTTAAATTTCCTCGTGTGAGAAATTTTTTATATGCTTCCGTTTCGATATATATTTTTATTCTTATTTAACGTAGAGAAGATAATCATAAATTTTAATGTATTAAAAATTAAAAAATATATAATTTTTAATATATATATATTTTATAAAATTAATAATTGATTTCTCCCCCTATTAATTGTAAATAAGAATACGATACTTATATTCAAAGTACAAACGAATTTGTCCATTTCCGTCTCCTACGTCACAGCTATGCAAATGCTTTTTACAGTAGTGACGATACAAGACAACGACGCGTGAAATATCACACATCAAGGGGGCCAGGGGTGGCCCCACATTCATTATTTTCTGTTTTTTCATCATATTACAATTTTTTAAAGCAAAAATACACTCCTAACTCTTCTTAACATCTCACATTTTTAATTCACATTTACACTTTCAGTTCTTGAGCCGCGTTAAAAATGGGGCTATACATGTTTTGGTTTTGGCATCCTTTTAAAAAAAAATGTCGCATTAATATTTTTTATTTTTATTAAAAATTACAACTTTTATATAAAATTAAAGTTACAATATTTTATATTAAATTTTGTAACTTTTTCATCCAAATTCAAAAAATTTTGAGATCTTTTCATTTCACATAAAATTTATACAGACTTATAACTTCTTTAAATTAAAAAAATTTTATATAAAAGATTGTAAATTATATATATTTTTTATGTTAAACTTTCATAAAAATTCTTGAGTTAAAATAGGGTTTATTTATAGCAAAACCCTTAAATTTATAAATGTTTTCTATATAATGTTATAGGTTTTACAGATTATTGTACTACTTTGTTTTATTCATTTCTTTTGAATATTATAATTTATTTCTTGGGTTCCTTTTTATATATTGTCAACGAAAAAGTTTGAATTTGAGATGTTCGGTTTCTTTTCAAACCCTTCTAGATTACATCTAGCTAATGATATTAGGCTCATGCCTTGTACTAATTTCACGTTTACTCCTTTGTGTTAATTTTGGATTGTTCTTATATATTGTATTAATTGCAAAGCTTTCATATTTAATATACATTTACTGTGCAGACAATAATTTATGAGAAGCTTACTTGTTACATAATCTAATCTACTTAGCTCATTGATCACAAGGACTATAATTGGAGTTTTCTGCGGCCAATTTGAAGAACTTTCAATGAATTCTCCTCAATTTTGTCCTCAGTCACGTGGAAGAAATTAGGTAAGCTACCAATTCCAAGAGGGCAAATCTATTTTCTATTTTAAGTAGGTTAAGTTTTTTTCTTGAGAGCATGTTAAATGTCACCATAAATCGGAGAAAGTTATGATAAAATATGATCATTATGCTTTAAAATTTTGCTCAGACAAATCAAAGAAAAAATGGACAAAATATTTTGAACAGAATAATGAAGATTAATATATAATTAGAATATTCTTTTAGAAATAGAATGGAAAGAAAACTACAACATATAAACATTTTTATAAAAATCATACATAAATATTGCCGAAACTTAGACGTAAAATTAAAAATTCTTAATTTCATAGTAGAAGGACATCACCCGTGGTGGAGCCGAAAATTTCGGCTTTGGAGGTGATATTGGTCGTAAGTGAGTGATATTTTATTTAAATTTATATTAAGAAATTAATAATTATATAAAATAATTTTAGTTTTTTTATATTTTTAATCTAAGGCATTTTATTTTTTAAAATAATTAAATATAAAAATTATAAAAAATTTAATAAAATTAAAAAAATTTTATGAGAAAAAATTATAAAAGCTTATTTATAAAGATTGCAGCACGTAAATTATTTAGATTTTCAAAAAAAGTTATAATAAAAGTTTTTATAAATATAATTAATTTAATAAAATTTATATGTATGTATATTTTTTTAGACATATTTTCTATGAAAATTTTGAATAATAAAATCAAAATGGAAATAACTGACAATTCTATTGCTTTTTTGTGAATAATGTAAATAAAAAAATAATGTTAGAGTTATAATGGTTGTAACAAATATATAAGTGATTCAAAGTTTTATAAAAAAAATTAAAACAAAAATCTATAAAATTTGTAAAAAGATAATTTCATTAATAAAGTTTGTGTGTGTTAAAGTTTTGTTCTAAAAACTTAAAATGATAAAATCAAAATAGATAACAAGTAAAGTAAGAGATAATTCTAGTACAATTATATTGTATGTGTAATGTAAATAAGTGCATATAAATTTTAGTACACATAATACATTTTTAAACATAAAATTAGAGAACAAAAAAGTAAGAAAAATATTTTATAAGCCATATAAATTTTCTATTTCAACTAATTATATACTTTTATAAAGTATTTTTAAGGTATAATATAATAAAATATTTAGATTTAACAAAAAAAAGAGAAAGACTAAAAAATTAACATATAAATTATTGATAACTTTTAATTATATAAGAATCATAATTTTGTACATTGTATTTGTATCTTTATATTTTTTATAAAATTTATTATTATTGAATAGATACATAATTTTCTTATCACGATTATATGTGTTGAAAAATTTTAAGGTATCAAAATATATAATGACACACACGTGTATATATATATATATATATATATATATATATAAAAGAGAAAATAATAAACTTTGGGGTTAGGGCCACCTTGTCTCCTATCTCTGCCGTCGGACGTCACAAAGCTGCGTGTCGAAGCATTAATTTGAATTATTACTAAGAAGATAATTATGTATTGTCTCCTATCTCTGCCGTTGGACGTCACAAAGCTGCATGTCGAAGCATTAATTTGAATTATTACTAAGAAGATAATTATGTAATGAAGAAAGTAGGAATAATTAAAAATTGTCGTCGATAATATGAAAGTTTAATAATTATCATATGACGTGATAACTGATAATATATAATTACTATTGAAAATTTCATTGGCGCTGAATATGAATGATTTAAAATCTGGCAACTTGTCTAGCGTGGCGTCTAAACTTTTATCTAGTAAGCTATTTAATGTCTTAACTTTCCAATTGAGGAAAGTGTGGGACATTTTCACTTCAATTTACAAATGTCGACTGTAGGATCTCAAACTTTCTTGCCAAACCAACTTTTATTTTACTGTATTTTCATTGACATGGAGATAGAAAAGTTGTGCACGCGTCCGGGCTGTATTGCGGGGTAGCGACGCTGAACCTCTTTATTTATCGCAATTTATTGATAAGATAATTCAACTTATTATATTAAAAATATTTAATAAATTTAATTATTTATAAAATTAATAAATATAAAAATAATAGAAAATAATATGTTAATATAAATTGATATATAAAATAAATTAATTTATACTTATTTTAAATTTAAATTCTAATGATATAATTAAAATATTTAAAATGTGAATATATATAATTACTTACAATTTAATTAATTATATTTTATAATATTACATATTTATTATTTAAAATAAAAATATAATTATCTAAAATTTACTTAATTATATTTTATAACATTATATATTTATTTACTTATTTAATTATTTTTATTTAAATATGAGAATATATACCAAATATTTAGTTATACAATTAGAGCTTGTGCTGCCAATTAAGTCAAAGATAAAAGATAATTTAAAAAAAAGATAAATTATAAGTTATTTATGAAATCAAAATTTTTACTTTTTAATAAATTAGTGTATCATCTTTAAAAACTAATTTATACCTTATTATTTAGATCAATATGCTATAAATTAATTTATTTATTACACCAACCACACTCTCAATATTATTTAAAAATTTTTCTCTCTTTAGTGTTGTGACATTATATGTATATATTAAATAACTTGTTACAAGCTAAAAAATTGTTGTGTAGAAGTAGTAGCACATCTTTATAATTTCTAAAAATCAAAAAGTGATACATGCGCGCGCGTGCATGTGTGTATACACACACATAGATATTTGAATGTGATGGAAGAACATATTAAGTGAGAAGAGTATATTTTTATTTGAGAAATGAGAGGAGTGAATATTGATTATTGAATTTTGCATTGGATATTTAGGATTAAATCATTAATGAAGGTCATATAATTATTTAAAATAGTCATATAATCACTTGAAAAAAATTATTTGACTTTATATTTAATTCTAACTCTTCAATAATAAATCTGATGGTCATAATTCATTCATTTTACTTTTTCATTAAACATAATTTAATATTTTAATCCTAACTTTTTTATATATATAAGGACATATCAAGTTAAAGGTATGTTTTTATACGAGAGATAAGAGGAGTAAATCATAAATATTAAATCTTATATCAATAGTTAAGATTAAAATGTAATTAAAAGTCATATGACTACTTAAAAATATCATATGATTACATAAAAAAAGATTATATAATTTTATATTTTAATCTTAACTCTTTAATATTAAAATTAATTTAATAGATCATCTCTCTCTCATAAGAACATTTCTCTACTTGATAGCTCATATAAACACAAATATATATATATATATATATATATATTCTATTTACCGGAAAATGTTAACCATAGTAACTTAATTACTTTTTAAATACACCCAATATTATAATATGAATTAATTCAGCTTCGTGAATTTAAAGTATAAGTCTGTTTCACTCAAGTTGTTTATGTATGCAATTGTTACACTTAAATGCAATTGTCAATTTTTTTTTTGCAATAATTGTCAAATAATTTTAAATAAAACTTGTGAGAGTAATACTACACCTATTAATTGGAAGGTGGCAAAAGAATGTTGAAAAGTAAATAGAATGAAAAGAAAAAATAAACTAAGTATTAAACTATTTTTTATTACACAATCCACTCTTATGTTTACAAATTGAATAACTTAAAACAAATGGTTTTATTAGAAATTACAAATAATAAACATACAGATAAAAATTATTAGAAAATTCGCTTAAATTAACAATGGTGGATTCGAAACAAACCAGCGTTTCATCTATAATGCAGTACAAGTAAGTGATCTCTAAATTTTGGTTGAATAAATAATTTAGAAAATATTAAGAACTTTCAAAATTTGTATGTACAATTTTAACGATTGAATTGAAAAGAGATAATTTTACTTAATTCTTATAAATGAAAAATGATAATCAATATGATGCTTCAATAATAAATATGAAATTTGTTTAATGCAGCTATTTTAATTGAATTTAAAATGTTAAATTTGATAACTTAAATTCTTTGCTTATAATGCTTAAGTAATTCATAAATTTTATTTACTTATTAAAATGTTTTAGTCTATAAAACTTGTATCCTTCACTAATTAAACTATCAAATTTAATTTCTAAATCCAAACACAAGATTAAGACATTCTCCAACTTCTTCGTTAAGAATTTTAATTTCAAATTACATAAGAGTAATGTTAGGATACATAGGTATCGTTATAATAAACACGTAATAATAATATATTTAAAAGAAACGGATATTGATTAATTTGTTGAAACTCACTTGAAGCATGACTGTCTTAGGTTATGCTCTGATCCTACTTGAAAATTATTAAATATGCATTTTTACAAGTTTTATTGTAATTTTATATACAAGTAAATTTTATATTTTTTAAGCCATATGTTGTAACTTAAAAAAAAAAAAAAGCTAAATCTTTGAACAGTTTCTTTTGGGAAAACCAAAAAAGAGCAAATCTTCAAAATATATAATGACACACACGTATATATATATATAAGAGAATATTAAACTTTGGGGTTAGGGCCACCTTGTCTCCTATCTCTGCCGTTGGACGTCACAAAGCTGCGTGTCGAAGCATTAATCTGAATTATTACTAAGAAGATAATTATGTATTGTCTCCTATCTCTGCCGTTGGACGTCACAAAGCTGCATGTCGAAGCATTAATTTGAATTATTACTAAGAAGATAATTATGTAATGAAGAAAGTAGGAATAATTAAAAATTGTCGTCGATAATATGAAAGTTTAATAATTATCATATGACGTGATAACTGATAATATATAATTACTATTGAAAATTTCATTGGCGCTGAATATGAATGATTTAAAATCTGGCAACTTGTCTAGCGTGGCGTCTAAACTTTTATCTAGTAAGCTATTTAATGTCTTAACTTTCCAATTGAGGAAAGTGTGGGACATTTTCACTTCAATTTACAAATGTCGACTGTAGGATCTCAAACTTTCTTGCCAAACCAACTTTTATTTTACTGTATTTTCATTGACATGGAGATAGAAAAGTTGTGCACGCGTCCGGGCTGTATTGCGGGGTAGCGACGCTGAACCTCTTTATTTATCGCAATTTATTGATAAGATAATTCAACTTATTATATTAAAAATATTTAATAAATTTAATTATTTATAAAATTAATAAATATAAAAATAATAGAAAATAATATGTTAATATAAATTGATATATAAAATAAATTAATTTATACTTATTTTAAATTTAAATTCTAATGATATAATTAAAATATTTAAAATGTGAATATATATAATTATTTACAATTTAATTAATTATATTTTATAATATTACATATTTATTATTTAAAATAAAAATATAATTATCTAAAATTTACTTAATTATATTTTATAATATTATATATTTATTTACTTATTTAATTATTTTTATTTAAATATGAGAATATATACCAAATATTTAGTTATACAATTAGAGCTTGTGCTGCCAATTAATTCAAAGATAAAAGATAATTTAAAAAAAAAGATAAATTATAAGTTATTTATGAAATTTATTAAATCAAAATTTTCATTTTTTAATAAATTAGTGTATCATCTTTAAAAACTAATTTATACCTTATTATTTAGATCAATATACTATAAATTAATTTATTTATTACACCAACCACACTCTCAATATTATTTAAAATTTTTTCTCTCTTTAGTGTTGTGACATTATATGTATATATTAAATAACTTGTTACAAGCTAAAAAATTGTTGTGTGGAAGTAGTAGCACATCTTTATAATTTCTAAAAATCAAAAAGTGATACACGTTCGTGTGAGAAGAGTATATTTTTATTTGAGAAATGAGAGGAGTGAATATTGATTATTGAATTTTGCATTGGATATTTAGGATTAAATCATTAATGAAGGTCATATAATTATTTAAAATAGTCATATAATCACTTGAAAAAAGCTATTTGACTTTATATTTAATTCTAACTCTTCAATAATAAATCTGATGGTCATAATTCATTCATTTTACTTTCTCATAAAACATAATTTAATATTTTAATCCTAACCTTTTTATATATATAAGGACATATCAAGTTAAAGGTATGTTTTTATACAAGAGATAAGAGGAGTGAATCATAAATATTAAATCTTGTATAAATAGTTAAGATTAAAATGTAATTAAAAGTCATATGACTACTTAAAAATATCATATGATTACATAAAAAAAGTTATATAATTTTATATTTTAATCTTAACTCTTTAATATTAAAATTAATTTAATGATAATAGATCATCTCTCTCTCATAAGAACATTTCTCTACTTGATAGCTCATATAAACACAAATATATATATATATATATATATATATATATATATATATATATATATATATATATATATATTCTATTTACCAAAAAATGTTAACCATAGTAACTTAATTACTTTTTAAATACACCCAATATTATAATATGAATTAATTCAGCTTCGTGAATTTAAAGTATAAGTCTGTTTCACTCAAGTTGTTTATGTATGCAATTGTTACACTTAAATGCAATTGTCAAATTTTTTTTTTTTGCAATAATTGTCAAATAATTTTAAATAAAACTTGTGAGAGTAATACCAAACCTATTAATTGGAAGGTGGCAAAAGAATGTTGAAAAGTAAATAGAATGAAAAGAAAAAATAAACTAAGTATTAAACTATTTTTTATTACACAATCTACTCTTATGTTTACAAATTGAATAACTTAAAACAAATGGTTTTATTAGAAATTACAAATAATAAACATACAAATAAAAATTATTAGAAAATTCGCTTAAATTAACAATGGTGGATTCGAAACAAACCAGCGTTTCATCTATAATGCAGTACAAGTAAGTGATCTCTAAATTTTGGTTGAATAAAGTATTTAGAAAATATTAAGAACTTTCAAAATTTGTATGATTCAATTTTAACGATTGAATTGAAAAGAGATAATTTTACTTAATTCTTATAAATGAAAAATGATAATCAATATGATGCTTCAATAGTAAATATGAAATTTGTATAATGCAGCTATTTTAATTGAATTAAAAATGTTAAATTTGATGACTTAAATTCTTTGTTTATAATGCTTAAGTAATTCATAAATTTTATTTACTTATTAAAATGTTTTAGTCTATAAAACTTATATCCTTCACTAATTAAACTATCAAATTTAATTTCTAAATCCAAACACAAGATTAAGACATTCTCCAACTTCTTCGTTAAGAATTTTAATTTCAAATTACATAAGAGTAATGTTAGGATACATAGGTATCGTTATAATAAACACGTAATAATAATATATTTAAAAGAAACGGATATTGATTAATTTGTTGAAACTCACTTGAAGCATGACTTTCTTAGGTTATGCTCTGATCCTACTTGAAAATTATTAAATATGCATTTTTACAAGTTTTATTGTAATTTTATATACAAATAAAATTTATATTTTTTAAGCCATATGTTGTAACTTAAAAAAAAAAAAAAAGCTAAATCTTTGAACAGTTTCTTTTGGGAAAACCAAAAAAGAGCAAATCTTCAAAAGTTTTGAGGGGGAGCATCCTAAGATACTGGGACCGGACTTCCACATCCGTGATAATTTTCAGGGTATAGACGCCCTGACTTATGGTAGATTTTGATCGGTGCTCATTCAAACATTTAACATTTATTTTAATTGATTTTTACCCCATTCATGTTTTTTTCTTTCTCTTTTATTTTTTCATTTTTTTAAAGGATAATATTGTAAGAAATTTGATTTTCTAAGATGTTAAGTATTTCATTATCAAATAATCTTTTTTTAAATCTCAGAGTAAATGGATTAAAATTTAAAATATAAATTTTAATATATTAAAAATAATTTAATAATAAATTTTTTTTCTTATGAGGTCAAATTCCTCGTGGTATTACTTTTTATTTAGGTCATTAATACCTTTCATAATGGATAATGTTACAAAGAGTTTCACTTCTTTAAAAATTGAATATTTCGATTATTGAATTACATTTAACATATTTATATTTGTATTTTTAATTTTAATTTATATGCTTTTAGATTCAAAAAAAATTCAATAATAAAATATTCAACCTTTTAAAAATGAAACTCCTCATAACATTATTCTTTTCTAATTAATGAGTTATAATAAATATTAGATTCAATAAATCTAAGGAAAAGCTAATTTTTCTTTGTTCATTTTTCGTCTTTATAAATGAAGAAAAAGGTTTAGATAAACAAGCAACTGACAAATTTTATAAAGAAAAAAAAGTACTTATTTCTCTTTTTGCTTTCAATATAAATTTCTTTACAATATTTTTCCTTAAGACACATCCATTACGACGTTACCTACTTAAATTGCCACTAAGATAATTTGAATTTAAATTCCTTAAAATATGTGAATATTTATTTGAATATATATTTTTCTTAAAACATATGAATATTTATTATACATAAAATTATAATCATTAAAACCAAAATTGTAATTTTTATATATTTATTACACATAAAAATTATAATTATAATTATAATTTTGAATATATTATAAAAATATTCATATCTCTTGCGTTTCAATTTAGTTTCACTAAATAATAATATTTTATTTATTTATTACATATAAAATGTTGTGAAAACAACATATTACGAAAATATTGTAAAAGATATGATTTTTTTTATAGAATTTGTACGTTGTATACATATACAATTTTTTTTCTATTTATACAGATAGAAAATGATAAGAAAAAAAATATTTTCTTCATTAATTGAAGAGTAAATGGGTAAATTTGTCTTTGAAAAATTAGATTGATATCACATTAACCTTAAATTTATTATAACATCAATTTAGTTCAACTTCTTTAAATTTGATATTAAATTGGTCCTACCTTTATCGACACCAAATTAATCTTGAAAATTATATTGATATTATAATTTGTTCTAACTTTTATTTTAATATCAAATTAGTCCTAACTTTTGTTTTAACATCAAATTAGTCCTGTTGCTAATACTTTTATTAACAAATTTGAGTCACAATTTAATCCTTTTTCTTCTAATTATAGACTAATTAAAAATATAAAATACTAAGTTAAAAAATTAATTTTTAGGAGAAAATATTTTTTTTTATTTTAAAGAAAAGATCAAATTAAATATTTAATATTTAATAATGATATTTTCTTGAAAAAATAATCAATAAATTAAACAATGAGTAAATTCATTAAAAGACAAAATAATTACTTGATTAAATTGAGTTAGGTTATTTTATTTTCAAGTCCTTATAATAAAATAACCTAACTCAGAAAAATTGAAATTCTAAGCAAGATATCTTAAACCTTAATAGTAACAACAAATAATATTAAGCTAAAAAATAATAGCACCAAATGTCAAAATGATTACAATCCGAATAATTAAATTAGGATTTAGATTAAAAATTATCAACTAAATAATAAAAGGTTTCAAATGTGAATTATATTTTGCTACAAAAAGTAGGTATTAAGCTCATATACTAAAAGAAATAAAAATATAGAAAAAAGTAAAAGAGAACAAAAAAAGGGAAGAAAAACAAAGGAAAAATAATAATAAAAAAGAAAACATAAAAAAGAATGATAAAAATAAAAATAAAAAGTATTTAATATATATTTGTTATTCTTGATGATGTACTGCAAGGTTCAAGGCACTATATCACTTAAAAAAATTCTACTTTTTATATTTCTCATTTATAAATAATAAGAAATTTGAAAGTTTTTATTGTTTAGTTAATAATTTCAATCTAGATTTTATTTTAATTATTTAGAATATAATCTATTTTAACATTTGATATTATTTTGTGGGTTAATACTATTTGTTGTTTCAACTAAAATTTAAGATATCTTGAATATTTCTAGATTAGTTATTATATTATAAAAACATAAAAATTAACGTATTTATTTTACTTTTTAATGGATTCATTTATTATTTAGTTGATTGGTTGAATTTTTTTAAATAAATATCATGTTTGAAGTTTATTTTTCAAATTTTTTAATAAAAATGCTAACAATATGATTAATTTAATGTCAAAATAAAAGTTAAAATTAATTTGATATCAATATAATCTTTCAAAATTAATTTGATATTAACCTAACAAAATTGAACTAATTGATGTCATATTAAAATTTTGAAGTATTTTAATATTAATTTAATCTTTTATAAACTAATTTGTCTATTTACTCTTAATTGAGTTTATGGCATTGATGATTTCAATAAGAGGGGAAAAAATGAAATAAAGAGAACCGAGAATGTGGCCTAATTAGTCAAAATTGGTAATTAATGGCTGAGGCAACACCAATTAAAATTAGACACCAATCAGGGCATCCAAGTCTAAGGGGTCATTTGGTTCATATTAGAAATAAGTTCCCATAGTAAATTAAATATCTTAGGAAGTAATTTCTTATATGAACTTCCTGAGAAATCTCAAATGTTGTTTGGTTGACATGAAGTAAGTTACACATCCCAGAAAATAAATTCTTATGTTTTGTTAGGTTCAACTTTAAATTTCCTAAAAAATAATAATGAAATGACTACAATACCCTCAATAATAATTTAATATATATTAATAGATATTAATTAATTTTAAAGAGGTGGTAACGCTGGACTTTCAATCATTTTCATATGATCTTTCAACAGAAAACAAGAATATATGGGTTTCACGAAGTCTACTTGGTTAAAAATATATAAATTAAGTTCAAAACTTTGAACGATCATAACTTTATGCTCAATTGTCCGTTTTAAGTAAATTATTTTTTCATTTCATATAACTTTTCGAGATCTACGTGCTGGAAAAACCCAAAAGTGTTTTTCCCACTTTGACTTAGCAAAAAAAGGTCTTTTTCAATGATTTTTAATTTTTTTTATTTTCTTGTTATTTTTTTAACTTTGATCTTATTTTTTTTAATTCAAATTCATTCAAATCCTATATTAAACTTTTACTCCCTAACTTTTTTTATATCTAGTAGTGTTATAATAATTTTTTTAATAAATAAAATTACTAAAGAATAATTTATTATTATTTAAAGATTAAACAGTAACATGTTACTGTTTCAATATAAAACAGTAACATGTTACTATTTTGAAATAAAACAGTAATACTAACTAAAAATCTCAAATAAATGGATAAATCATGTTTAATTAACAATTTAACTGTCAAATAATAACATGTTACTGTCTGTTTTCTAAATAGTAACATGTTATAGACAGTAATATGTTACTGTTTCGTTCCAGAATAGTAACACAAATAAAAATCTCAAATAAATGGATAAATCATGTCTAATTAATAACTAAACTGCTAAATAATAATATGTTACTATTTATTTTCTAAACAGTAATATGTTACTGTTTCTTTTCAAGCTTAATTAACAATCAAACTGTTAAAGAAGAGGATGTTACAATTTCGTTCCAAAACAGTAACACCAACTAAAAATATTAAATAAATGGATAAATTAAGTCTAATTAACAACTAAATTATTAAATAATAATATGTTATTATATGTTCTCTAGACAGTAACATATTATTATTTCGTTCTAAGCATAATTAACAATCAAACTACTAAAGAAATGTATATTACTATTTTATTCCAAAATAATGAGACTAACTAAAAATCTAAAATAAATGGATAAATCAACTTTAATTAATAACCAACTTGTCAAATAATAGTATGTTATTGTTTGTTATCTAGACAATAATATGTTACTATTTCGTTTCAAAATAGTAACACTAACTAAAAATTTTAAATAAATAAATAATAACATGTTACTCTTTGTTCTCTAGACAGTAACATGTTACTGTTTTGTTCTAAGCATAATTAACAATCAAATTATTAAAGAAGGGAATTTTACTGTTTTATTTCAAAACAGTAACACTAATTAAAAATCTAAAATAAATGAATAAATCAAGTTTAATTAATAATCAAATTATTCTCTAGACAATAAGATGTTACTGTTTCATTCCAAAATAGTAACACTAACTAAAAATTCTAAATAAATAGATAATAACATGTTACTATTTATTCTCTAGACAATAATATGTTATTATTTCGTTCTAAGCATAATTAACAATCAAACTATCAAAGAAGGGAATGTTATTGTTTTATTCCAAAACAATAACATTAACTAAAAAATTGAAATAAATGGATAAATCAAGTCTAATTAATAACTAAATTACTAAATAATAATATGTTACTGTTTATTTTCTAGATAATAACATGTTACTATTTCATTCCAAAACAATAACATTAATTAAAAACTTAAAATAAGTGGATAAATCAACTCTAATTAACAATCAAATTGCTAAATAATAATATGTTACTGTTTATTCTCTAGACAGTAACATGTTCTAGACAGTAACATGTTCTAGATAGTAACATGTTACTATTTTGTTCCAAAATAGTAACATCAATTGAAAATCTCAAATAAATAAATAATAACATATTATTATTTATTCTCTAGATAGTAATATGTTACTATTTCATTCTAAAACAGTAACATTAATTAAAAATTTCAAATAAATGGATAAATCAAGTCTAATTAATAATCAAATTGTCAAATAATAGTATGTTACTGTTTGTTTTCTAGACAGTAACATATTATTATTTCATTCTAAAATAGTAATATCAATTGAAAATTTCAAATAAATAGATAATAACATGTTACTGTTTGTTCTCCAAATAATAACATGTTACTATGTTATTCTAAAATAGTAACATCAATTAAAATCCTAAATAAATTGATAAATCAAGTCTAGTTAACAACTAAATTATCAAATAATAGTATGTTACTATTTGTTCTGTAGACAGTAACATGTTACTATTTCGTTCCAAAATAATAACATTAATTAAAAATCTCAAATAAATATATAATAACATGTTACTGTTTATTATGTAGATAATAACATCAATTGAAAATCTTAAATAAATAGATAGTAATATATTATTATTTGTTCGCTATACAGTAACATATCACTGTTTTGTTTCAAAACAATAACATCAATTAAAAATTCCAAATAAATAGATAATAATATGTTACTACTATTTATTCTCTAGATAGTAACATATTATTATTTCATTTTAAGTATAATTAATAATCAATCTATCAAAGAAGGAAATGTTACTGTTTCATTCCAAAATAGTAACACTAACTACAAACCTGAAATAAATGGATAAATCAAGTCTAATTAATAACTAAATTATTAAATAATAGTATGTTACTGTTTCATTCAAAACAGTAACATCAATTGAAAATATGAAATAAATGGATAAATCAAGTCTAATTAATAACTAAATTATCAAATAATAGTATGTTACTATTTGTTGTCTAGACAGTAACATGTTACTCTTTCATTCCAAAATAGTAACATCAATTGAAAACCCTAAATAAATAGATAATAACATGTTATTGTTTGTTCTCTAGATAGTAACATGTTACTGTTTCGTTTTAAAACAGTAACATCAATTGAAAATCCTAAATAAATAGATAATAACATGTTATTATTTGTTCTCCAGATAATAACATGTTACTGTTTCATTCCAAAATAGTAACATCAATTGAAAACCTCAAATAAATGGATAAATCAAATATAATTAACAACCAAATTGTCAAATAATAATATGTTACTATTTGTTCTCTAGACAGTAACATGACAAACAGTAACATGTTACTGTTTTATTTCAAAATAGTAACATCAATTGAAAACCCCAAATGAATAAAACAGTAACATCAATTGAAAACCCCAAATGAATAGATAATAACATATTACTATTTATTTTCTAGATAGTAACGTGCTACTATTTATTTTCTAAACAGTAACATCAATTAAAAATCCCAAATAAATAGATAGTAACATGTTACTGTTTGTTCTCTAGACAATAACATGTTACTAAAATTCCAAAACAGTAACATCAATTGAAAACTCCAAAGAAATAGATAATAACATGTTATTATTTATTCTTTAGACAGTAACATATTATTATTTCGTTTTAAAATAGTAACATCAATTGAAAACCCCAAATAAATAAATAGTAACATGTTACTGTTTGTTCTCTAGATAGTAACATGTTACTGTTTCATTTTAAAACAGTAATATCAATTAAAAACCTGAAATAAATTAACAAATTAAGTCTAATTAGCAACCAAATTATCAAATAATAGTATGTTACTGTTTGTTCTCTAAATTATAACATGTTATTGTTTCGTTCCAAAACAGTAACATCAATTAAAAATATGAAATAAATAGATAAATTAAGTCTAATTAAAAATTAAATTACCAAATAATAACATGTAACTGTTTGTTCTCTAGACAGTAACTAATTAAAAAAATTCTAATTCTAACTGATGTGTATGTATATATATATTTAATTTGAGTTATAGTACTTGAAAATTGATATTAAAAAATATTGATAAAATTTAAATAAAATTTGATTTTAATATTCAAATAATTTCAATCAACAAATAGAATCTATAATTATATAATGCAATTAATATAATATATATTAAAATTTTAATTTATTTAAAATATTTATATAATCAAATTAAATATATCATATTATATTTATATTATTTAATAATTAGAATCTAATTTTCAAATAATAGCAATAGATAAAATAAAAAAGAAGTAAAAGAAAATTATGCAATAAAATAAATAAAAAATAAAATAATGAGTAGGTTATAAAATAACGTAGGAATTAAATAAAAGTATGTTGTTAACTAATTCATTTAAATTAAATATTTAAATTTTTTACATAAAATAATAGTAATAAAATATGTTATGTAATATATATATATATATATATATATATATATATATATATATATATATATATATATATCTTAATTAATAAGCAAATTACAAAATAACAGTAACAATAACACTAACTAAAATGACATTCATGAAGCGAAACCTGATAATCAATTAAAAAAGTAAATTGGTATTAATTAATTTTAGTAAGGATATTTTTATTTATGAATTATTTAAAAATATAGGAAATAGAACTTACCTAAAGGAGAATGGATAAGTGATTTCCTATATTTTATGGGAAATATAAGTTTCTAAGAAGATCTATTTCCTCCCATCTGTGCAACAAAATAACTTTATAGTAGTCTATATCCTAAGATATACAATTTCTTATATTTTTGCGGTCAACCAAACAATCCCTAAAAGCACATCTTAGATGAAGATGCGCTACCTTAAAATAACAGTATAACAGTATGAATGATTAAACTTCCGTACTTACACGTGGAAAACATAAAGATTGAATTCAAGATAGCAAATGATGTTTTTTTAAATATTAAAGGTTACGTAGACCAAATGTTTTTTTAATAGATCTATAATTTTTTTATACAAATATATATAATTAAGGAAAATTTTTTAAAAAATATTGAATGCCACTTAAATTAATATTTTTTATTCAATAGAATTATAAATTTTTTATACAAATATATATATATATATATATATATATATATATATATATATATATATATATATATATATATATATATATATATATTCCTTACAGAAAAGCTGTGTTAATAAAATATCCATAAAAATTATTAAAAAAAAGTCAGGCACTTCCATATATTTACAGATTCTGTATTAATAAGTGACATAAATTTTTATCGATGATTGAATAATTCCAAAATCAAATTTCAGACTCCCCGTTTTGTGCTATTAATAACATAATTATCATTTTAAGCATGTAATTCTTCTGCCTCAAAAGGAAAATCAGGAAAAAAAATGCTATAAGTATTTAAAATTGAATTTTGAGTTTTATACATTCACTGAATTAAATTTTGAAAATTTATTTTATTATTTTATATTTAACAAAAGTATTTGATTTACATCAATTTCAAATTTTATTTTCAATAGATATAGAATTGGTTTATTATGTAATTTTTCTAGAATCGATTTCATTTTATTTTAATAAAAATAATTTTAATTTATTTATAAATAAATTATTTTATTTAAAATATATTAAAAACATATAAGATTTAATTAAAAGTAAATTTTAATTATATCATGATAATATAGTAATAAAAAGAGGAAAAATCTTTTATATAATAAGTGTTTCAAGTCAAATAGAATGAATATTATTCAAATTTTTATTAAATTTAATAAATTTTATAATAATATAATTGTAATTAAAATAAAAAATAAAAAATAAATTAAATTCTATTTTATTAAAAATCAAATACTATTTAAAAAACTTATTTAAAAACAAAATGAAATCATATCTTCAGGGTACAAGGTTTTAGAGGATCGGTTGCGTAAATTTCAAAGTTGCATGCAATGCCGAAGCGCCAAACCAACTTGGATTTTGCTGCCAATGCCATCCATAGATATGCGAAACCGTACTGCAACACTCCCTTCGCTTGATTTCTAATTCAAACTCAATAATCACCACTTCATCAAGGAACGTATCCATACCTAATTGTGCAATCTTTTTTATTAAAATTTATAACTTTTTATATAAATTCATGTAATTATTATTACAATAATATTATATGTACCAAAATTAAATTCTAAATATAAATTATAAATTATCATTAGATATAAAATAATAAAATAAATTTATAAAACTTAATTTAATAAATATAAAAAATTTAAAAATTAATTTTGAATCTTATTTTTTATACTTATAATATTTTTATTTTTATTAGAGCTTCATTTATTCAATGAAAAAAAAGTTTTTAGTAGAAAAAAAAAACCAGTTTGATTTATAGGGTAAAGAACTTTTATATCATTACACACTTCATAATTAATAAAATAATACATGATATTTTAATAGTGGAGAAGAATAATTTTCTCTATAAAAATAATAAATCTTATTTCTGCCACGCTCTATGTAATATTGGACACATTAAGAATTTTTTCTCGTTATAATATTTTATAATTATGAATACCAATAAAAAAATCATTATTCCTATTATAAAAAAAATATTTCTATCAAAACGAAAGGAGCTAAAATGTTGCAACTTTTCACATAGAGATTTAAAAAATTTTAAAAACTTTTTTATTATAGCTTTAAACAATGAAGTTGTAATTTTTTATATACTTATTAAAAATAAGTTCTTTGTAACCTTTTTAATGAAATTTTACAATAATTATATAAAAAAGGAATAAATTTTGGTGCATCATTTTTACGATGTACTAATAAATTTAATAACTTAAATCTATTATTTGTGCAATATTACATAAATTAAATGAGGTTTAATGATTTAAAATTACTAATGCACTATAAAGTAGTGCATCATAATTTATGTTTTTAAAAAATCATAAATTTTTATTTTTTTACGTCAAATTTTCATAAATCTCAGAATTTTCTCCATGGAATACGGTGGCAAGACCAACAAAATTTACTATCTACCCGAAAATTTCACATTTTGTACAAAGACCAGATTCACCGCCAAAAGCTAGAATTAGCAAAACCAAACACCGCCCCTAGAATCTCTCGACCCCTTCCACAATCTCTGACCTCTCTCACAACTAACAACTAACAGTACAAACTTTTCCTTATAAATTCTCTCTCTCTTTCTTTCCTCCCGTTCATGTCAAAACAAGTTCCTTCAGACTTGAAACTCATTGCCACTCAAGAAAAACACTTCCTTTCCAATTCTTCAAAATTTCAAACAACCATGGACACCAAGATTGGAGCACTGGACGCGTGCAAACCAGCAAGTAACGACGTGGGTTGTCTTCCCCATGGCACCGTTTCCACCATCCAAAACGCGGTGCCTTCCTCTGTGATTAGCTCTTCGGACGCTACACTGGGTCGTCACCTTGCTCGCCGGCTCGTTCAGATCGGCGTCACCGATGTCTTCTCGGTTCCTGGCGATTTCAATCTTACTCTTCTCGACCATTTGATCGCCGAGACTGAGTTGAAAGTTATTGGCTGCTGCAACGAACTTAATGCTGGCTATGCCGCCGATGGCTATGCTCGTTCTCGAGGTGTTGGGGCTTGTGTCGTCACCTTCAGCGTCGGTGGCCTCAGTGTTCTCAATGCCATTGCTGGTGCTTACAGTGAGAATTTGCCTCTCATTTGTATTGTTGGAGGACCCAACTCTAATGACTATGGTACCAACAGGATCCTCCATCATACAGTTGGGTTATCAGATTTCAGCCAAGAGCTTAGGTGCTTCCAAACTGTTACTTGCTACCAGGTATGTATGCATGAATTCAAATTAAGGCGGAAAGTCTCTCTCTCTCTCTCTCCCCTCCCTCTCTAATCGCGGCTTCTCATCTTAGTTTCAGTGAATGTTTCATGGAGTTTTTGATTCTTTGTATTCCACGTGTTTGGTTTATGTTTTGCGTGAAATCCTTTCGGGTCTTTCGTTAGAGATAATAGTTTGATAAGCTGCTAATTTCGGGATATTCGCATGAAATAATGTGTTGAATAGTTTGTGAATCACGATCCTTCAATTGTGTTGAATAGCTTTGTGGTTCATGTGATAGGCGGTGGTGAATAACTTGGAAGAAGCGCATGAACAGATTGATACTGCGATCTCAACTGCATTGAAGGAAAGCAAGCCCGTGTACATAAGCATAAGCTGTAACTTGGCTGCAATTCCTCACCCTACTTTCAGTCGTGAGCCAGTTCCATTTATATTATCTCCAAAGTAATTTGCTCTTTCTAACCCTCTTGATCTATATCATTATTATTAATTAAATATGAAGATTTGAATATTTTAAAGTGCTGATGACTTTTCCCATTTATATTTTTTTCTTCTTTTACAGATTGAGTAATCTGATGGGTTTGGAGGCAGCTGTAGAGGCAGCAGCAGAGTTCCTGAACAAGGCAGTAAAACCAGTATTGGTGGGAGGGCCCAAGCTGCGGGTGGCAAAGGCATCTGATGCCTTTGTTGAAATGGCTGATGCCTGTGGTTATGCTCTTGCTGTGATGCCATCAGCTAAAGGCTTAGTCCCAGAGCACCATCCCCATTTCATTGGTACATATTGGGGGGCCGTGAGTACTGCTTTCTGTGCTGAGATTGTTGAATCTGCTGATGCATACTTGTTTGCTGGGCCTATTTTTAATGACTACTGCTCTGTTGGGTACTCATTGCTTCTCAAGAAAGAGAAGGCAATCATCGTGCAGCCTGACCGGGTTACAATTGCAAACGGGCCAGCATTTGGTTGTATTTTGATGAAGGATTTCTTGAAGGCTCTCGCAAAGCGCCTCAAGCACAATAATACTGCTTATGAAAACTACTATAGGATTTTTGTCCCGGATGGGCATCCTCCGAAGGCTAAACCCAAAGAGCCATTGAGGGTTAATGTTCTGTTTCAACATATACAAAAGATGCTATCTAGTGAAACTGCTGTGATTGCTGAGACAGGGGATTCATGGTTTAACTGCCAAAAGCTGAAGCTGCCAAGGGGCTGTGGGTAAGTAGCAAAGAGCTTGTGTTTTTTTTTTTTTTGTGAAATTTGGTCATGTTTTTCATAGTTTATTTATATAATGCTGATAGACAGAAAATCTTTTGAATTGGTTGGCAGTTATGAATTCCAAATGCAATATGGATCAATTGGATGGTCTGTTGGCGCAACTCTCGGTTATGCACAAGCTGTTCCTGAGAAGCGAGTGATTGCTTGCATTGGTGATGGAAGCTTTCAGGTCTGTCTCTTGCACAAGCCAATGATCAATCACTACCAAAAGCTTTGCCTTCTCAAATCTCAGCATTTTGGAATTTATACGCCAATGCTTGAGCTGATTTGGGTTTTTGTTATCTTTGTGAATGCTTTGCAGGTGACCGCCCAGGAAGTTTCCACAATGCTGCGATGTGGTAAGAAGACCATAATCTTCCTGATCAACAATGGCGGATACACCATTGAAGTCGAAATCCATGATGGGCCATATAATGTGATCAAGAACTGGAACTACACAGGACTAGTTGATGCAATCCACAATGGTCAAGGAAAATGCTGGACCACCAAGGTCAGTTTCTTAACATACCAACGATTTTAAATTGCAGCGCGTGAACATAATTTCACCTGTAATATTGCACTTGCCCCAACATCCTGAATTCAATTTTCTGCAATTTCAATACATAAAATTACAACTTTTGCAATCCCGCAATTCAATATTATGCATTGAATTCTCCTTGAAATTAATATCAGAAAAGTGTGATTACATAGCATATTCATCTATCTATGCTTTCATTTTCAGGTGTTTTGTGAAGAGGAGCTTGTAGAAGCAATTAAGACAGTAACTGGGCCGAAGAAGGACTGCTTTTGCTTCATTGAGGTGATTGTTCACAAGGATGACACCAGCAAAGAGTTGCTTGAATGGGGATCAAGGGTCTCTGCTGCCAATAGCCGTCCTCCCAACCCTCAGTAAACTTTCGACTTCAAGCTGTTTAACCGCTATGGACAAGTCATGAAGAAATCTCATTGTGATATTTCTTTACAAATTTCCTTTACGCTAAAGAGTTTGAGTGCGATTTATTTTGAGTGGCTGTATATTTATTCCAAATTAAAATCTTTGACGAGTTGTCACCTCTTTTTATGATTCTTTTTTATCATTACTATCTTTTTCAAAAACTTTAATGCCATTTTAATTTTTTAGATTCTTAAATCTTTTGTGATCTTTGTTTTGGCGAGTGTGGGACAGGGGGGCCAAGTGAAAATTGACTAAGAGTAACGCCATGTTTGGTAGGAGTAAAAAGGGTATACAATACAGAATGTTTGTTTCGCTGGTCTGTGAATGGAAATGTCCATTTTCTAGAGATGCTTATTCTATCAAAAATGAAATTTCCATTCCATCACAAAAGTTATAGATTGGTTATTTTAAATATGATGAAATGAATTTTTTTACCATCTTTTCATTAATTTTTCTAAATAAATTTTTTATTTCTAATTCCTAATTTTTTTTAATTTTAGTATTGAGACAATCCATCACTTCTTTTTTTATGTTTCTATCATTTTTTTAAATGTCAAATAAATAAATTGATATTAAATAATTTTTTTGGTATAATATATTAAATAATTTCAAAAGTGATTCAAGTTAATATAAATATAACTATCATTTTTATATAAATATAATTTTATTCTTTCTTTTATTTTAAAAAATATTATTATTAATAATCTTTTTCACACCATTTCTTCTCTATTTTGTCGTACCGTACTAAACTCAACCAAATAAAAGAAAGAAAGATTATAGGCTATTTCGGACGAAAAGAAGGAATTCAGGGAATGAATCAATTTGCCTGGCGCTGGTTTAACCAAAGTTTATATATGAATAACATGGGCTGCTTTAGCAATGATTAAGGATTCTAACGTTGGCATAATTTCGTACTCCATTTTCATGCCATTAGTCGTAGGCAAGTTGGATATGCCTTCTACGTATCTAGATACTTTCATTTTTTTAAAAATTTTTCTGTGATATTAGAAAAACTAAAAAGTTGTTTAGGTTTGTTTCATTGCGTATAAAAGGGTTGAGTTCTAGAAATAATTCTGAATTTAAGTAGTATTTAATGTTTCTTAAAAATTTTATTTTTCTATATATCTTGAATTCAATTATAGATTGTAGATATATGGGTATTTATTGAATTAATCATTTGTACTGTAATTTTTCTTTTCGAAATCCACGGCACATATTCTATACTATCTCTCAATATAATTAAAAAATAACTAAAACACGAGGGAGAAGCCTGAAATTCGAAAAGTACCAATTGAAAGATTCAGACTAAAATGTATTTTTGACCGTCTGATTGTCTAATGAATGAGTTTGACTTTCACAATTTAAAAATATTAATTTTGATAAATATATCCATAATTAAAATATTTTTTATTTAAGTTATTAAATGATAAGTTAGTAGTGAGAAATTTAAATAATAGTACACTAGAGATCATAAATTTAGAAATTCTCATCCTCAATGAACTATATATATGTATACATATGGTCTAAAATCAATCTTTATGGACTAAAATAAATATTTCAATTTAAATCTATAATAATCAAAATAAATATGAGGACCAACACTTGATTTATTAGTAAATTAAGAGATTAAGAATGCTTTTGAACTAAAAGATTTAATGATATGCGTGGAAGATGTTTTAAGAAAAAGATTGATGTCATTTTTCAATATTCACGATATTTTCTATAAGAAAAAAATTGGATTGTATGTTCATTAGTCAAATAATAATTATTTTGAACGTAATTAATCAAATATTATCATTATTCACTAGTGAAATAACTAATTCAAATTTAAAATTGCTTATAATGGCTCAAAATTCTAAAGAAGGCCTGATTAAGAAAGATAAATATTTGCTACCCCATTCTATGCTCTTTTGAATACACTTCAAAATTATTTTTCCTTAGAAAATCATAAAATTTACAATTTTATAATTCCATTTAGTAATGGGTAGATAGAATCATAATTTTGCATTTTATATTTATATCTCTATATTTTCTATAAAATTTATTATTATTATTATTATTATTATTATTATTATTATTATTTAGGTACATAATTTTCTTATTATGATTGTATGTATTGTAAAATTTTAGAAAATAAAAATATGTAATAACATATATATATATATATATATATATATAACAGAAAACACTAAATTTTAGGATCAGGGCCATCCCTTGACTCTGCTGTTGGATTTCACAAAGCTGGATGGCAAAGCATTTATTTAAATTTTGGCTAGGAAGATAATTACGTAATGAAGAAAGTAGAAATATTTAAGAATAGTTGTCGATAATATGAAAGTGTAAATAATTATTATATGATCTGATAACTGATGACATATAATTAATATTGGAAATTTCATTGTCTCTGACAATGAATCCTTAAAATCTAGCAACCTATCTAGCGTAGCGTCTAAACTTTCAAATTAGAAAAAGGGTAGAATCTAGTAACCTATTTAATGTCTTAACTTTCTAATCGAGGGAGGTGTGGTACATTTTCACTTCAATTTACGAATGTAGACTGTGGGATCTAAAACTTGCTTGCCTAACCAACTTTTATTATTACTGTATTTTTATTGACATGGAGATACAGAAGTTGTATATGCATCCGGCCTGTATTGCGGTATCGTGATACTCAACCTCTTTATTAATCGCAAGTAATTGATAAGATAATTCAATTTAATTGTATTAAAAATATTTGATAAAATTAATTATTTATATAACTAAAAAATGTAAAATAATAGAAAAGAATATGTTAGTAAAAATTTCTACATAAAATAAATTAATTTATTCTTATTTTGAGTCTAAATTCTATTGATATAATTAAAATATTTAAAATAAGAATATAATTATTTAAAATTTAATTAATTATATTTTACAACATCATATATTTATTTACTTACTTAATTATTTTTATTTAAATAATGAGCATTTATAACAATTTTTTAGTTATATAATTAGAGCTTGTGCTGCCAATTAACTAAAAGATAAAAGATAACTTAAAAAATGATAAATTATAAGTTACTTATGAAATTTATTAAATCAAAATTTTTATTTTTAATAAATTAGTGAATCATCTTTGAGAATTAATTTATATCTTATTATTTAGGTCAATATATTATAAATTAATTTATTTGTTATACCAAATATAGTCTCAATATTATTTTGCAAAATTTCTCTTTTGTGTTGCAACATTGCATGTATACATTAAATAGCTAGTTACAATCTAAAAGAATGTTAAGTAATAGAACTATTAGACGTATACATATAAAAATTATGAATCAAATCCTAGATATAACAGAAAAAATAAAGTCTTTAATAAATTTTGAGTGCCATAGCTAAATGTTCTCAACATCTTTATATTTTCTAAAAACTAAAAAGTGACATACATACCCACATATAAAGATGTATGTGTGGGGAGATATATTAAGTAAAAGGAGCATGTTCTTATATGAGAAGTGAAATGAGTAAATATTGACCAACATATCTTGTATTGATGCCTAAGATTAAACCATTAATAAAGATCACATGATCACTTAAGATGATCACATAATTATTTGAAAAAAATCACTAGACTTTATATTTTAATTTTAACATTTTAATATTAGATCTAATAGTCATGATATACTCATCTTATCACATAAAACATAACTTTATAAGATAAGAGGAGTGAATGTAACTATTAGATCTTGCATTGATAATCAAAATTAAACTATTATTGAAGGTTTTGTGATTATTTAAAAGTATCATATAATTATTTAAAAAAATTATATAACTTTATATTTTAAGCTTAATTTTTCAATACCAAATCTAATGATCACATATCACTATTTTTACTCTCACGTAAAAACATTTCTCATATATAGGGAAGAAGATGATTTCTATTTACTAAAAATGTTAACCATAGTAACCTAATTACTTGTTAAATACACCTTATATTTTAATACGAATTAATTTAGCTTCATGCATTTAAAGTATAATATGAATTAATTCTTCAATCTAATGATCACATATTACTACTTTTACTCTCACATAAAAACATTTCTGATATACATGGGAGAAGATGATTTCTATTTAACGAAAAATGTTAACCATAGTAACCTAATTACTTTTTAAATACACCTAATATTATAATATGAATTAATTTAGCTTCATGAATTTAAATTATGCGTCTGTTTCACTTAAGTTGTTCATGTATGCAATTGTTATAAATCTGTTTAATTTAGTTAAATGCATTTGTCAAATTTTTTAATTGTCAAACAATTTTAAATATAACTTGTGAGAGTAAAACTACACCTGTTAATTGGAAGATGGCAAAAGAATGTTGAAAAGTAAATAGAATGAAAAGAAAAAATAAAGTAGGTATTAAACTATTTTTATTACACAATCGACTCTTATATTTACATATTGAATAATTTAAAACAAATAGTTTTATGAGAATTATAAATAATAAACATACAAATAAAAATTATTAGAAAATTCGCTTAGATCAACAATGGTGGATTCGAAACAAACCAGCGTTTCATGCATAATAGAGTACAAGTAAGTAATTTCTAAACTCTCTAATGTTGTATGTTTGGATAAAGTATTTAGAAAATATTGAGGATTTTAAAAATTTGTACAATTCAATTTTAACAATTGAATTAAAAAGGGATAATTTTATTTAGTTCTAATAAATAAAGATTGATGGGCAATATGGTGCTTCGCTAATAAATGTAACATTTGCATAATACATTTATTCTTATTGAATTCAAAATCTCAAATTTAATGATTTAAATTCTTCATTCATAATATTTAAATAATTCATAAATTGTATCTATTTAATACTAAATGAAATATTTTAACTTATAAAATTTAAATTCTTCAACGATTAAATTGTCAACTTTAATTTTTAAATCCATGCACAAGATTAAGACATTCTCCAAGTTCTTCATTAAGAATTTTAATTTCAAATTACATGAGAGTAATGTCAGGTTACATAGGTACCGTAATAATAATAATAATAATAATAATAATAATAATAATAATAATAATAATAATAATAATTATTATTATTATTATTATTATTATTATTATTATTATTATTTAAAAGAAAAGGATATTGATTAATTTTCTTGAAACTCACTTGAAGCATGACTTTTTTAGGTTATGTTCAGATCCTACTTGAAAATTTTTGTATTAAATATGTATTTTTACAACTTTTATTGTAATTTTATATACAAATAAAATTTTATAATTTTTTAGGCCATAGGTTGAGTATTTCAACTATTATATTGCACTTAATGCATTAAGATTTATATTTTTTATTTTAATACACATATTTTAAGATTAAAAAGTAAGATAATCTAATAGTGAAATATTCAATTTCTTAGGAGGTAGAGCTCTTGATAGCAATACCCTTTCATAATTAATGAGTTATACTTATTTTTTTTATCTATCACAATTAACTAATTTTACAAATATTAAGAAATTAATTTAATTTATTTATTTTTAATAAAATTTTTAAAATTGTTCTTTATACATAAATTTTAAGATAGTTAAAAATAGAAAAAAATATAATGAAATAAATACAAGTGGGTTAAAAGTGTAAAATACTAAAGTATTTATTAATAAAAAAGGTAAAATTTAAAAAATTAATATTTTATTAAAATTATAAAATAATAGATAAAAAGAAATATTTTTTTTTCAAAGTATGACAAATTAAAGGAATTGAGGGAGTAATAAATATCAAAGTTAATAAATGTATGGACAAATTAATTTTTATTTGTTCATTTTTCATCTCTATAAATGAAAAATGGGTTTAGATAAACAAACGACTTAAAAATTTTATTAAAAAAAAATACTTATATATCTTTATGTTCTTAATAGAAATTTCTTTACAATTTTTTTTTCTGAAGACATATCCATTACAACGTTACCAACTTGAATTGCCACTAAGATAATTTGAATTTTAAATCCTCACACCTTCAAATTAAAATATATGAATATTTCTTATACATAAATTTATAATTATTAAAACCCAATTTATATCTTTTAAATATTTATTGCACTTAAAATATATAATTATAATTTTGAATATATTATAAAAAAATATTCATATCTCTTGCGTTTCAATTTAGGTTCACTAAATAATAATATTTTATTTATTTATTTATTACATATAAGGTGTTTTAAAAACAACATATTACGAGAATCTTGTAAAAGATATGAGCTTTTTTTTCTATAAAATTTGTACGTTGTTGTACATATACAAACCTTTTCTATTTATATAGATAGAAAATGAAAAGAAAAAATAATCCATCATTAATTGAAGAGTAAATGGGTAAATTTATCCTTAAAACATTAGATTGGCATCAAATTAATCTTAAATTTATTATGACATCAATTTAATTCAATTTTATTAAATTTGGCATTAAATTGGTCCTACTTTTAGATTAACATCAAATTATTCTCAAAAAATTATATTGACATTAGAATTAATTCTAACTTCTGTTTTAACATCAAATTAATCCCATTGTTAATACTTATATTAACAAATTTGAGCTATAGTTAAATTTTCCTTTCTCTAATCATGGACCATATTGAGATGAGTTGAAAAATTAATTTTTAAGAGAAAATATTTTGTTTTAATCTAAAAAAAAATGATCAAATATCAAATCTCTAATATACTAATTTGAAAAAAAATAACTAATAAATTAAATAATGAACAAATTCATCAAAAGACAAAATAAGTATTTGATTCAAGTGGATTAAGCTTTAAATCTTTATAGTGTAATAACCTAAACTAAAAAAATTAGGGTTTTAAGTAAGATGTCTTAAACCCTAATAATAGCCATAAATTACATCAATCCAAAAAATAATAGCATTGAATGTCAAAATAGATTATAATCCAAATAATTAAATTAAGGTTTGGATTGAAAATTACTAACTAAATAATAAAAATTTTCAAAAATGAAATTTTTTATTAAAAAAAATGGATGTATTAAGCTCATAAGGTAAAAAAGAGAAAGATCCATAAAAAGGGAAAAAAGATAACAAAGCATAGAAATAATAATAAAAAAAGAAAATATAAAAAGAGTGATAATAAAAAAATAAAAAATTAATATGTGTCTATTGCTTTTGATGATTAAGTATGAAGTATTATTTCACTTTAAAAATTCTTATTTTTTATATTTCTCATTTATTAATAATGAAAAGTTTGAAAAAAAAATTTTTGTTAATAATTTCAATCTTGACCTTAATTTAGTTGTTTAGATTGTAATTAATTTTGAAATTTGATTTTATTATTTTTTAAATTGATACTAGTTGTTGCTATTAAAGTTTAAGATATCTTACTTAAAATTCTAATTTTTTTAGATTAGTTATTATATTATAAAAACTTAAAATCTAACATACTTATTTTACTTTCTAATGAATTTTTTCATTATTTAGTTTATTGATTAATTTTTTTAAACAAGTATCACTATTAAATTTTTAAAATTTATTTTTCAAATTTTCCAATAAAAATACTAATAATATTATTAATTTGATGTTAAAACAAAAGTTAAGATTAATATAATGTAAACATAATATTTTAAAAATAATTTGATATCAGTTTACTGAAATTAAACTAAATTAATATTATAATAAAATTTTAAATTAATTTAATATCAATCTAATTTTTTATTTGCTCTTAATTGATTTTAAGGCGTTGATGATTTGAACGAGGGAAGAAAAAAAACCAAGAGAAAGAGAGAAGTACGAATATGGCCTGGTCAGTCAAAATTGATATTAAATGCCTGAGGGAACACCAATTAAAATTGGACACCAATCAGAGAATTCATAACTTGAAATTACCTTAGACGTAGAAGCCCTGCCTGAAAATAATAGTATGAGTTGTCCTCATCCGAGGAAAAAGTGAAAGTCAAACTTGGAATATAACGAAACGCTTTTTCAAAATATTGACTCACACTTGAATCAAATACTCTTTTTTTTTTTAGTGCAGTTATAAATTTTTTATACAATCAAATATATATAATTATTCGTTATAAAAAAAGATATATATTTATAAAATATTCATATAAATTATTAAAAAAAGTCAGGCACTTCCAAATATTTACAGATTCTGTATTAATAAGTGAAAAAAAAATTTATCCGTGATTGAACAATTCCAAAATCGAATTTCACGCTCCATGTTCTGCACTATCAATAAGACAATTATCATTTTAAGCATGTAGAAATGAAAATCAGAAAATAAAAAATACTATAACTAACCATAATGAGAATTAAAATTAAATTTCAAATTTCATAAATTTATTGCATGATTCTATATTTAGTGGTAACTTTTAATTTATATATAAGATTTAACTTTAAATTTTATTTTCAATATATATGAGATTCGCTTGGCATATCATTTTTTAAAAATTAATTTTATTTTATTTCAATAGAAATTATTTTAATTTATTAATAAATAAATTTTTATTTTCAAAAAGTTTATTAAATATAATAAATTTTAATTTATTTATAAATAAATTAACTTATTTAAAAAATACTTAAAATATATAAAATTTAATTTAAAAATAAATTTTAATAATATCACGTTAATACAATAATAAAAGGAGGGTAAATCTTTAATATAATAAGTATTTTAGATCAAATGAAATAGATATTATTGAATTTTTTTTATTAAATTTGATAAATTTTATAATGATATAATTGTAATTAAAATAAAAATTAAAAATAAAATAAAATTATTTTATTTAAAATTAAATATTATTTTTAAAAAGTTTAAAAATAAAATAAAATTATATTTTTAGACGTGTTAAACAAGGGTACAAGGTCTTAGGGCACCAGTTGCATAAATTTCAAAGTTGCATGCAACGCCGAAGTGCCAAACCAACTTGGATTTGGCGGCCAATGCCATCCATAGATATGAGAAACTGTACAGCAACAGTACAAAACTTAATTTGCTTTTCTCTTCACTTAATTTCCAATTCAAACCCAATAATCAGCACTGCCTCAAAGAAAGGTATCCATACCTAATTTTGCGATCTTTTTATTAAAATTTATAACTTTTTATGTAAATTCATGTTATTTTTATCACTATTATGCTTTATATATCAAAATTGAATTCTAAATATAAATTAAAAATTATCATTAAATAAAAAATAAAAAATTAAATTTATAAAATTTAATTTAATAAATATAAAAAATTTGAAAATCAATTTTAAATCTATTTTTTATACTTATAATGTTTTTTATTAAAACTTCATCTATTCGGTGGCAAAAATATTTTTAATAGAAAAAAATAAATTTGATTTGTATAGGTAAAGGACTTTTATATCATTATACACTTCGTGATTAAAAAAATAATGTATGATATTTTAATAGTGAAAATTTTTTTTTAGAAAAATAATGAATCTTATTTCTGCCACCCTCTATGTAACATTGGACAAATTAAGTATTTTTTTATCATTATAATATTTTATAATTATGATCACAAATAAACAAAATTATTATTCCTATTATAAAAAATAATTTTTATCAAAATGAAGGGAGCTTAAATGTTACAATTTTTTACACAGAGATTTCAAAGAAATTTAAAAACTTTTTTAATTATTCTAAAGTTGTAATTTTTTATATATTTATTAAGCATAAGTTCTTTGTAACTTTTCTAATGAAAAGTTACAACAATTATATAAAAAAATTATAAATTATTATTTTTTTCGGCAATTTTTCATAAATCTCGGAATTTTCTCCTTGGAGTACAGTAGCAAAGCCAACAAAATTTACTATCTTCCCGACAAATTCATATTTCGTACAAAGACCAGATTCACCGCCAAAAGCTGGAATTAGCAAAACCAAACACCGCCCCTAGAATCTCTCCTTCCACAATTTCTGACTGACCTATCTCACGAGGAACAACAACTAACAACACAAACTTTTCCTTATAAATTCTCTCTCTTTCTTTCGATCCATTCCCATCAAAACAGGTCCTTTCAGACTTGAAACTCATTTCTACCCAAGAAAAACATTTCCTTTCCCGATTCTTCAAAGTTTCAAACAACCATGGACACCAAGATCGGAGCTCTAGACGAGTGCAAAGCAACAAGCAACGACGTGGGTTGTCTTCCAAATGGCAACGTTTCCACCGTCCAAAACGCGGTGCCATCCTCTGTGATTAGCTCTTCGGACGCCACACTGGGTCGTCACCTTGCTCGCCGGCTGGTTCAGATTGGTGTCACCGACGTTTTCTCCGTGCCCGGCGATTTCAATCTTACTCTTCTTGACCATTTGATTGCTGAGCCTGAGTTGAAAGTTATTGGCTGCTGCAACGAACTTAATGCTGGCTATGCCGCCGATGGCTATGCTCGTTCTCGAGGTGTTGGGGCTTGTGTCGTCACCTTCAGCGTCGGTGGCCTCAGTGTTCTCAATGCCATTGCTGGTGCTTACAGTGAGAATTTGCCTCTCATTTGTATTGTTGGAGGACCCAACTCTAATGACTATGGTACCAACAGGATCCTCCATCATACTATTGGGTTATCAGATTTCAGCCAAGAGCATAGGTGCTTCCAAACCGTTACTTGCTACCAGGTATGTATACATGAATTCAAAACTGGACTCTCTCTCTCTCTAATCAAGGCTTCTAATCTTAGTTTAAATGAATGTTTCCTTGAGTTTTCTATTCTTTGTATTTGATGTGCTTGGTATATGTTCTGTGTGAAATCCTTTTGGATCTTTGGTCAGAACTAAGAGTTCGATAAACTGCTAATTTTGGGATATACGAGTGAAATATTGTGTGCGCTTTGTGAATCATGATCCTTCAATTGGGCTGAATGGTTTTGTGGTTCATGTGATAGGCGGTGGTGAATAACTTGGAAGAAGCGCATGAACAGATTGATACTGCGATCTCAACGGCATTGAAGGAAAGCAAGCCTGTGTACATAAGCATAAGCTGTAACTTGGCTGCAATTCCTCACCCCACTTTCAGTCGTGAGCCAGTTCCATTTGTGTTATCTCCAAAGTAATGTTCTATTTCTAGCCTTCTTTGATGTTTACCATTTATTAATTAAATATGAAGGTTTGAATATTTTAAGGTGCTGATGACTTTTCCCATTTTTATTTTCTTCTTTTACAGGTTGAGTAATCTGATGGGTTTGGAGGCAGCTGTAGAGGCGGCAGCAGAGTTCCTGAACAAGGCAGTAAAACCAGTATTGGTGGGTGGACCCAAGCTGCGGGTGGCAAAGGCATCTGATGCCTTTGTTGAACTGGCTGATGCTTGTGGTTATGCTCTTGCTGTGATGCCATCAGCTAAAGGCTTAGTCCCAGAGCACCATCCCCATTTCATTGGTACATATTGGGGTGCCGTTAGTACTGCTTTCTGTGCTGAGATTGTTGAATCTGCTGATGCATACTTGTTTGCTGGGCCTATTTTCAATGATTACAGCTCTGTTGGGTACTCATTGCTTCTCAAGAAAGAGAAGGCAATCATCGTACAGCCCGACCGGGTTACAATTGCAAACGGGCCAGCATTTGGTTGTATTTTGATGAAGGATTTCTTGAAGGCACTGGCAAAGCGTCTCAACCACAATAATACTGCTTATGAAAATTATTATAGAATTTTTGTCCCGGATGGGCATCCTCCGAAGGCTGAACCCAAAGAGCCATTGAGGGTTAATGTTCTGTTTCAACATATACAAAAGATGCTATCCAGTGAAACTGCTGTGATTGCTGAGACAGGGGATTCATGGTTTAACTGCCAAAAGCTGAAGCTGCCAAGGGGCTGTGGGTACGTAGCAAAGAGCTTGTATTTTTCCATTTTTTGTGAAATTTGATCATGTTTTTCATAGTTTATTTATATAATGCTGATAGAAAGAAAATCTTTTGAATTGGTTGGCAGTTATGAATTCCAGATGCAATATGGATCAATTGGATGGTCTGTTGGTGCAACCCTCGGTTATGCACAAGCTGTTCCTGAGAAGCGAGTGATTGCTTGCATTGGTGATGGAAGCTTTCAGGTTTGTCTCTTGCACAAGCCAATGATGAATCACTACCAAAAGCATTAGTTGCATTCTCAAATCTCAGCATTTTGGAGTTTTCCTGAATTTATGCGCTAATGCTTGAGCTTATTTGGGTTTTTGTTATCTTTGTGAATGCTTTGCAGGTGACTGCCCAGGATGTGTCTACAATGCTGCGATGTGGGCAGAAGACCATAATCTTCCTGATCAACAATGGTGGATACACCATTGAAGTTGAAATCCACGATGGGCCATACAATGTGATAAAAAACTGGAACTACACAGGGTTAGTTGATGCAATCCACAATGGTGAAGGAAAATGCTGGACCGCCAAGGTCAGTTTCTTAACAGACTAATGATTTTAAATTGCAGCATGTGAACATAATTTCACCTGCAATATTGCACTTGCCCCAACATCCTGAACTTAGTTTACTGCAATTTCAATCCACAAAATCATAACTTATTGCAATCACACAATTCAATATTATGCATTGAATTCTGCTTGAAATTAATATCACAAAGTGTGATTACATGGCATATTCATCTATCTATGCTTTCATTTTCAGGTGTTTTGTGAAGAGGAGCTTGTAGAAGCAATTGAGACAGCAACTGGGCCGAAGAAGGATTGCTTTTGCTTCATTGAGGTGATTGTTCACAAGGATGACACCAGCAAAGAGTTGCTTGAATGGGGATCAAGGGTCTCTGCTGCCAATAGCCGTCCTCCCAACCCTCAGTAAACTTTCGACTTCAAGCTGTTTATTCACTATGGAGAAGTCATGAAGATATCTCATTGTGATATTTCTTTATAAATTCCCTTATGCTAAAGAGTTTGAGTACGATTTATTTTGAATGGCTGTATATTTATTCCAAATTAAAATCTTTAACGATCTGCCACTTCTTTTTATGATTCTTTTTTAACATTACTGTCTTTTTCAAAGCCTTTAATGCTGCTTTAATTTTTTAGATTCTTAACTCTTTTGTGGTCTTTGTTTTGGGCGAGCGTGGGACAGAGGGCCAAGTGAAAATTGACTGGTAGTAACTGCATGTTTGGTGGGATAAAAAGGAATGGAATGAAATGCAATGTAAAAAGTTTGTTTGGTAGACTTTGCAAGATAGGAATATTCATTCTTTAAAGATGCATGTTCTGTGAATTTTTATTCCATCACAAAAGCTAAAGAATTGTCAATTCAAAGATGATGAGCCGAATTTTTCTTATCATTTTGTTTTCATTAATTTTTTTAAATAATTTCTTCATTTCTAATTGTTTAAGTAATGCAAATTGAATTAAATAATTTTTTATTTTTAATTCGTAATTTTTTTATTCTAGTGTTGAAACAATCTATAACTTCTTTTTTTTTATATTTCTATCATTTTTTTAAAATGTTAAATAAATATATTTATATTGATTTTGATATTAAACAACTTTTTGGGTACAATAGATTGAACAATTTTAAAAGTGCTTCAAGTGCAATATATTTTAATATAAATATAATAATATCATCTTTAGTTTCAATTTTATTCCTTTTTTCTATTTTTAACAGAATTATGGTTATTGATAATTTTTTTTATTCATATCATCAATATTTTATTATGCTAAATATAATTTTAAAATGATCTGCTAGAAGGAATGAATCTATTTGCTTGGCGGTGGTTTAACCAAAGTCTACGTACATCAGAAAAAAGGGCCCTGCTAAGTCGGGAATAACATGGGCTGCTTTAGCGGTGATTAAGGTTTCTGACATTGACATTATTTCGTACTTCATTTTTATGCTATTAGTCATGGGCAAGTTGGATACGTTTTCTACGCATCTAGATACTTTTGTTTGTTTTAAATTTTCTGTAATATTAAAAAAACCAAAAAGTTGTTTAGATCCCATTTTATATAAAAAAAGTGTTGAAATCTAGGAATAATTTTTTATTTAATATTTAATATTTTTTAAAACTTTAATCTTTTTGTATATCTTGAACTCAATTATAAATTATAGATATGTGTTAATTTATTGAAATCTACTGCACATATTCTATGTTATCTCTCAATATAATTAAAAAAATAACTAAAACGAGAAGAAGAAAAAAAAGATTGAAATTCGAAAAGTACCAATTGAATGATTCAGGCTAAAATGTATTTTTGACCATCTGATTATCTAATGAATAAGTTTGACTTCCACAATTTAAAAAATATTAATTCTGGTGAATATGCCTATAATTAAAATATATATGATCTAAGCCATTAGTGATACGAAATTTAGATAATAGTATGCTAAAGATTTAAAAATTTTCATTGTGAATGAACTATGGGTGTGTGTGGTATAAAATCAATTTTTATGGAGTAAAAAAAATATTTCAATTTAAATCTATAATAATCAAAATAAATATGAGGACCGCACTTGATTAATTAGTAAATTAACAGATTAAGAATGCTTTTGGGCTAAAAATTTAATGACATGCCTTCGATTACACGTGGAAGATATTTTAAGACAAGATTGATGTAATTTTTCAATATTCACAAGATATTTTCCATAAAAAAAAAATTGGAGTATATGCTATCTCTCTTTCTTTTTCCTGAATTATCTCTCTTATTTCACTAATAGTTTCAGCAAATGTTGCAAAGGTTTTTGTCCATAAATAGGTCACAAAGATCATTGCAATATGTTCTAATTTTGAAGTGGAGTGCTTTATCCTATTTTTAATTTTTTTGATAAAAAATATTGCACAGGTTTACCCAAACACGAGTCACCCGTTGAAGCACTATAAAATCAACCAACAAAATAAATAAATAAATAATAAAATTAGAAATTAATCTCCATTTATTCAGTACAGTAAATAAAAACATTTGAATTTTTTTTGTCCTCTTGTAGTTAATGAGCTTAGTTTTATTAATTAGGAATCTTAATGAAGAATATTCTAAGACTCTAATGAGACCCCCTGCTTGCCCTATTCTTCATGTATATAGTCGACTTTTATTGGTCAAATATTAATTATTTTGAAGATAATTAAATAATAGAGACTTTTTCATTTTCCAATAATAATAAATGTTCTTATTCTCAAATTATAAAAAAAGTGATTATAATTTTTAATATACGTGAATTCTACAAAATTGATAATTATCTTTCTTTTATTAATTGAGAATAAAAATATATATTAAAATTGGAATATACAACAATTTTTCAATTAAATAATTTATAAGAAAAATTCTTGTACTATTCTTCATGATGTGTTAGTAGCATGATAAAACATGATCTCCTTTTGTCCTTATAGTAATATTTATTACTCAAAAGTAATTATTTTGAATGTAATTAATCAAACATTATCATTGTTCACTAGTGAAATAACTAATTCAAATTTAAAATTGCTTATAATGGGTCAAATTTCTAAAGAAGGCATGACTAAGAAAGAAAAATATTTGCTACCCACATTCTATGTTCTTTTGAATACACTTCAAAGTTATTTTTCCTTCGAAAATCATAAAATTTACAATTTTATAATGGGAAAATCTAAGGTGCCCCCAGGGTTTCTAAACCCTGGGTGGTGTGGCAAAATCTCATCCAATGGATGAAATTACCAAAGACTTAGGTAATCTCATCCAATGGATGAGATCACGCCACACCACCCAGGGTTTGAAACCCCCGGGGGTACCATAGTGTTCCCCTTTTATAATTCTTTTTATATATTAAAAAGAATGCATGATCAAAATAAATCAAACTTCACACATAGATGGAATGGAACCTATAGTACGTAAGGCGGCCCATTGGTCAGCTTCTCTCTGAATTTGGGGTTGTTTCCATGTGAGTTTTGTTATAGTTCTCCCATTGTAGGCCGAATATAAAATATTGCCAACAGAAAGTGCTTAGTTGGTGAATTAATTATTTTATTATATAATAAAGTAATAATATTTTATTAATTCAAAATATATAATTCATATGTTACACGGACAAGCAAGAATTTCTCCGAAACTTAGTGTTCATGAAACAGAGGCACATGTGTGCTTATGCGGACTACTGACTCTACTTATTAATGACCTATTCACATTTTTTTTAATAACAATAATCTATTCGCATAAATTATATATAGTTATGCAATAAATATTTATTATAAAATTTAAATTTAATTAATTATTCATATAAATTAATTTTATACTACTATCCATTTATATATTATCATTTTCATAAGAATTGTTATAATTTATTTATTACATTTTAAAACTTTTAATTATAAATTATTATTTTTAATAATATATTTTCTTATCATTCACTAAATAGTATAAAATATTTTATACTGATGAATTAAATTTAAACTCTTTATTATAATATATCACGAGTTGTTGTCTTGATTACGAAAAAAAAAAAAATTATCAATGAAAATTTCAGTATCATCGCTTATGATATGGCAATTAAATACATTGTAATAAAATGAATGTTAAAACCTATTGGCCAAGAAATGATGAGGAGGAAAACTGTCTTCTTTTGGTCATTTGCTTCAGTTCAAGTAACTTCATAAATAATAATGTTTTGTGGGGGAGTTCGGAGGCAAAGATGATAGGGAGCATCATAAGAAAATATATATATATAAAATAGAATAAAAAAATGGTTGGTGTTTAAAATTTCAGATTTTTTTGAAAAATATGAAAACTACAAAAAATAAATATTAGAATATTTTAAAAGATTAATTATGGCTCCCAATTGCCCTTTTCTTTTTAAATTAAGACTCCTTTCTTTTTTCTCTTCTTCCTATTCATTCTTCCTCGTTGATGCATCATATAGTAACTAGAATTCTTCAATAGTTGAATATATGTCTAATAATTGATACATAGAAATTCTACTGATAGGAGTTGTTTGACTTAAATAAATGCTACCTATAAAATAAGTCTTTCTTTAAGCTAACTTTTTGCAAACTATTAATAAATGTTCATGTTGTTAAGATCTAAAAGATTGAAAGCTATAAGAATAAACTAAACCTTTCTTTTCTCCTAATTAACACCAAAGTCAAAATGAGTTGCTAATTTTTACCGTTCAATCCAGGGACAGAACCAGAAAATTTCTTGTAGGGTTAAACTTACTTACATACGAATATTATAAAAAAATATCTTATACTTAGGCTCTATTTGTTTCTTAAAAAGGTATTTTTTGTAGAAAAATATTATTTGCATTAATAACTAAAAAATATGATATCTAAAAACTTAAAAATGGATGTAAATTCTTTTTTGAAATAAGGGAGTCATTTTTTTTCTAAATTCTTCATATTTAATATCAAATATGTAAAATATTTTTCTCTATTTTAATATTTTATAACTATATTTTACAATAAATATTTTCCAATGAAACAAACAAAACCTTAATCTTTTTAAAAAAATTTTACTTAAAAATATTGTAAACTATAGTAGTATTTCACCAACGTAGAATAAGAAAATAATTTATTCACTATAAAACTTTTATACACATTTAAAATTAAGTATATCAATTAGAAAATACACAATGTTTGTATGAGCAATGTTAAATTTTTTGGAGGGCAAATATTTAATTTTTTAAAAATTAATTAACAAAATTATAAAATTTATAGTATAATATATAGGATTATGTGGAGGTTTGGAGTAAAGATGTACATGGGTCGGGAGGGTAACTAGACCCACAAAAATAGAGGATTTGAGCTCTCTTTTTTTAGCCTGATAGCCCGTTGGGCTTTTTTTTTAAAGTCCGATTAATAATTGGACTGGGTTCGGACTAAGATAAAAAAGCCCGATAAGCCCAGCCCTATCCGATTACATTAATTTATTTTTTATAATATAATTATATATTAAAAAATTAATTAGATATAATTATTTTTAATGTAAAAAATTAATTTAATATAATTAAATATTTTATATATTTAAATATCATATTATTTTTTTAAGTATATAATTTTTATAAATAAAAATTATTTTTTTACTTAAAAAATAGAAAAAAAATTATTCAAGTAATCAAGCTGACCCGACGGACTATTCATTTATATAATCGGGCTGGGTCGAGCCATAATTCTTTAAAACATTAATCGGGCCCGGCCCGGCCCGGCCATAAATTTTCTATAATTTGGCCCGACCCGAAATCCACCTAACTCGACTCATGTATAACTCTAGTTTGGAAGGAGCATGGTCCCCTAACCTTTACATGTCGTTCCACTCTTGCCACTTATCATTAGTGTAATTTTGAAGTTATATGATTCATACAAAATTTAAATGGTGCTTGCTACGGTACCCCGGGGGGTTTCAAACCCGGGGTGATGTGGCACAATACAAGCCATTGGATGAGATTATTAAGAATTTTGATAATTTCATCTAATGGTCCACAATGCACCACATCACCCCAGGTTTGAAACCTGGAGGGTACCGTAGAATTTCCCAATTTAAATTAGTGCAAAAAGTTAACTTTGTAGGAAATAAGTTTTTTTTTATTTTTAAAAAAATATTTAAAATTATTTGATTGATAATGAGAATTGAAAGTTTTGAAAGAAAGTTCTCTTTGCCTAAGCATTATAGGTTGGTTGCTCTTCTAATTGAACATGCAACATGTAATGCTAACTTTTGGCTAATATGCAAGTCATCTCAATTCTCTGTTAATGTGCTTGGAATAAATAATAGGACATCAATAATTTAATGCTTAGAAATCCTATTTAAAACATGCCTATAAACAACATAAGTGTGTAAATTGAAGCACTCATAAATATCAAATTGCAAGAATGTTCCATGTAAGTAACCTTTAGGTACATAGAACGAAAGACAATTGAATAAGAAGATAGATAACTTCATTTCATTAATATATACTTCATTCTATAATTTTGAGTAAATGGGAAGGCTCCAAGACAACATAATCTCATATCTAAATTAGTGTTAGCATAACCTAAGCTTATTGACATTTTGTCTTTTAAAAAGTATTTTGAGTAAAAGTCTTTTTGTCACAAGTAGATATTATCTTTATAAACTAACATAAAACTTTTTTTTATAACTTTGAATTGAATCTAAATGCCATATCATATAAACATGAAAGTAAAATTATAAGGATCCTAACCCTGTGCTTTTCAATTTGCATTAGACAAGCAAATCAAATGAAAATTACTAAAATATCCTTAAAACTAGAAAAACATGAAAACATAATTTGCAAGTGCATTTTCACCCAAATTTGCATCATAAGACCTCCTTATTGTGATGCATTTTTACACCATGTTCCATTTAATACCAAGCATTTTTTTATTGAATTGGTTATAATTGCCATTTTATGATATTCCCACCTATTTCAAATGTCAATACTTTCATTGATATCTTAATCCAATGCCATGAAGGATTTTATTCACCTTTTTGAATCTTCATGTCAATCTTCATCTTGCTTTGCTTGAAACATTCCCTTACATGCTCTTACTGGTTTTTATAAGTTGCCATCAACTAAGATGCTTCAATAAGAATGGCATCATATAAGATGATTAGAGTTATACACAATGTATTATATTTTATTTTAGGTAATTTAATTATTATTTTTATTTTTATTATTATGCGCAATTTATAACTTAATATAATAATTATCCTTGGAATAGCTTTGCTATTCCTAAAATGCCCCTAGTCAAGTATTATTACGAAAAGGATAGTAATAATACATCGAGACTAGCATGTATAGTGACTGATGATTACGAATCATGGATATGTGATATCAAGTCAATACATGAGTACATTGCTAGTGAATAATGTACTGGACTGACCCACTATGAGAATATTGCATGGATAAACGTGTCATAAATTATTCTCATATGATCACAACTACACATAAACCTTTGACCTGAAGTCACTACGGTTCCTACATGAGGAATTACTCACTTTAATATTGTCCTATGTCACCTTTAATCAGGATGATAAGTAGGGCATTGATTGGGTGTGTCATAAATCATGCAGAGAGAAGTGAGTGATATAAATGGAATTTTGTTACTCTTGTATAAAAGAGAAATATCCTTGGACCCCTTGATTTAGTGAGACTTAGAAATGCATGGCCGTGCTCAGTTGAATTAATATGTGATATTAATTATTTATTTTAAGTCTACGCAGTATCAAGAAATATAAATTGAACATTGACGAGGATGACACATTCCATACCTCCAGTTCAATTTGGATATTATTACAAAAGGGTTATGATGCAAAACGTCAATCATGTATTAGGTGGATGTCGAATCATAGACATTCTTACTACTTGAGTGACAGTGATGTATTACTAGATACCGCTCGCTGTCTATGACTTAATAATAAGTCATTGTCAACGTAGTAAGAACCTACAGGGTCATACAAAAGGAGTAGGAATAAGACAATAATTAATTGAACTTTAATTATATTAATATCCAATTAATTGGACTTATTTTCGTGCATATATATATTATTAAGAATAATAATTCACGTTTTATATATATATATATATATATATATATATATATATATATATATATATATTATGTGATATTATTTGATATTAAAGAAATATCAAATAATTATCTTATCAGATATTAGATAAATATATTATGAGATAATATTATTCTGATATTTGATAACTATATGCAATTATCTAATAATTAAGATATTTATATTATGAGATAATATTATTATCTAATATTAGATAATTAATAGATAAGTCCTATCTCTTCCCATTATCTCTAGGATAAGGATAAGATGAGTTGTTAAGTGTGATTAGGATTTTGGAAGTATTATCCTAGTAGGACTAGGATTATGGCTTGCCTAAATTCTATAAAAGGGGACTTGGGGGCAGCACTTAATAATCACGTCCAAAGCTTCCATATAAACCTTAAATCACTCAGAAAACATCCGATCCTAATTCTTAGAGAGAAAAACGCATCCTAGCAGACGCGTGGAGGGTGAGAGGTCGTTGTTCACTCCGTGTGGATACCGTAGAGACGCTGTACCTTCCGGCCGGCGTTTGATTCATCCGCTCTCAAGTTTTGATCAGTAGAAACACGAGTGCCCAATAGGTAAAACCCTAATCATTGACTTATGCTTTTTGCATGGATCCTAGGTAGAATTCGGATAAAAAATTTAAAATTCCGCTGCATGTGATAATCCGAATTCCCAACAACCTCAACATGGCATAACTCTGCCTCCTTGACCTTACACCATTGATCATTTGTTTTCACATGCAACTTTGCATAATTATTTCCCCACAATTGTTATCTATTAGCAAAATGCTGCCTTTGGAGATATTAATGAGCTAGCTCTATGGACTCTCACAAAGTCATCTTAAAACACTCATGTGCTATTATCTTATAACTTTACTAAACTTATTGTCCTTGCAACTTGTTTGAACCCTACTCTCAAGTTGTTAACTTCTTAATAAATGCTTAGTCATCACTTTTACAACTTGTAGGCATGTTGCCTTTATAACTGTTGAGCATTACCTTAATAACAAAAGTGCATGCTACCAAAATAGCTTGTGCATATTAAATGATACTCTAAATTACCTACTAAAAAGATGTCTCACATCTAGTTTCTGATATCGCTAATGTAAGAGTAAAAAAATTATGTTTGATCTACATATGTCTCATACCATGCTCATAAGTAGTGCTGTTAAATAGACGAGTTGGACTAACTTGTGGGTCCATCCACATGAATTAGCACTTTTATTAGTTAGGTAGGATTGCTCTACATTTTTCATGAGCCTCCATATTGAAGGCTTTAATTTAGTCCTCATGGGTCAACATGCAAACAAATTGACCTGTAAAACTTTTTTTAATTTTTTAAATAATAAAAATTTTTAAATCATTTTAAAGTACTACATATCCATTCATAAATAAGTCAAAATACATTTTATATCTATATGTAACCTTAAAAAATACTATATATACAAAATATAAAATATAAAATACTCATAAAATAAAAATATCATTTATAAATTATTTATAACACAATATTACATAAACAAAAATGAAAAAAAGGAGTGTGATTTTGAATAAATTAAATATTTGAACTTATATAAAAAAAAAAAATACAAAGGCCAATTCAACTTATTTGTGAGTTAATTTGCATGAGTCGCAGGTTAAGCTAAATTCAACCTGCATTTATAAAAGCTGTCAAAATGATAACTCAAGTTTTTTAAAGCTTGTGAGCTAATGGACTGACTTATGTGTTTTGATCCATTTCAATGGCTCTTCTTACAAGTTTTCTAGCTTAGTTCAAAAAATTCATTAGCTTACTTTATGCCACTTTCACACTGAAGTGAATCCTTTTTGAATTGACACCTTGTAGTACCTTAGCTATCATGGCTAATTTCAAATTTGAAGCTGTCAACCATAGTGGTCCTCACAAACTTCCCTAATTTTACACTTGTGAACCATTACTTTGAAGCTTGATACTTGCAATTCTATTTGCCTTTTTCGCCATTGGTTATTGGCTTTCTTCGCTATTGGTTGGTATCTTTACCTTTGTAGCCACTTCTTGCAGTAATCAATGCTTTTCATTTTCCTTTACATTAATGGCTTAATAAGAGCTGAGGGTAAAGTAATCCATCATTTTAGCTTGAGCTTCTCCTTGTTTATGCACAAGCAACAATGAACTTTTTAGTTATTGTCGTAAAGTTTACCTTGTGACTATGTAATGCTATCCCATTACCTCAAATATTATTTTTACTATTACAGAACTATAAGGGAGTGGCTCCTAGCAACTTGGATTGAATCTTGTAGATAAGCATTGCAATAGTCTTGTTGCATCCATATGACTATACATATTGATTTCAATCCTTCCAAATTTTTATTACACTTTAAGCTTTACATTTTTGGGTATGATTATGCCCCTTGACATGATTTTGGACTCCTCTAAGTAGATTTGTCTATTTGATATGCTAGTTTTGATATGCCATTCATTAGGATATGTTAATCTCTTTTGTGGCCATGTATTTTTTCTTCACCAAGCCTTCTCCTAGGGCTTCTTTATGCTAAATAAGTCATCAATTCTGACATTCTTTCAAATGATTTTTGCATTCCCTTGAATGCCTACTTTGAATGAATGCATAATTGATGTTTAATATTGCATAACAAATTCACTAACTTTTGTACATGCTTGAACCTAATACACTCTTACATTTTTGTTCTCAAGCCACTTAATCTCTTGCTACCATCATTATTAAATTTGTAGCAATATCTCTTTTGAATGTTCACTTAGTTTATAGTCCGTATATAGCTTGTACAAGCCATATCCAGCCATAACTTACCTAATTACTCACTAGCACGACTAGGCTCTACAACCAACTTTCATAAGTTGATAGCACTTTTGATTATAGTGTGAAACACATGATACTAATTCTTATCCAACATTATATCCTCTCTAATTTTCTTTTGGTGCACTTAGGATAAATAGAGGAACATTAATGATTTATTGCTCATAAAATAAAATTCAATGTACAATATGTCCATAAAGCTACATAAACATGTAAATTGAAGTACTTACACAACAAGAATGCCTCCATACAAGTAACTTTTAGGCACAACGAGTAAGTGGCAATTGAATAAGGAAAGAGAGAAAATTTGTTTCATTAGTATATATCTCATTTTTTAGTTTTGAGTGTGTAAGGGATGTTCCAAACCAATATACTCCTATCCTTAGCTTTGTGCTAGCACACTCCAAAGTTGTTGACATTCCACCTCCTAAGATGCATTCTAAGCCAAAACCCTTTCTCCACAAGTAGACATTGTTTTTATGAGTTGATATAAGACTTTTTCTTATAATTCTGGACTAAATGTAGGTGTCATCTCATATAGTCATGAATGTAAAAATGCGAGGATTATGTTCAAGTACTTTTCAACTTACATTGGACAAGCAAACCAAATAAAACTTACTAAAATACACCCAAAATAACAAAAATTGAAAAAAGTGATATGCTAGTGCATTTACGTCCAAATTTGCATCATAAGACCTCCTTATCATACATTATTTTTGGTCAAGTTTCATTCAAAGCCAAGCATATTTACTTGTTGAATTATGACAATTGGCAACTTGCAACATTAAGGAAAATAGGTAAAAAGATTTTCATATTTTATGCCTCATCAATCTGCAATTAATCAAATGACACACCCATTTATTGCTTCCTAAGAAATTACAATTTTCACTTTCTCCTTTTGTTCATTATTATTTGTTGCATATTTTAAAAAAAATTATTCTTTTTTATCTATCATTTTAAAAATCCAATGAAGTATTAGATATATTATTTTTTAATCTTTCTCCTCTTTTTATTGATAAATACTTCATTATTCTACACTTTCATTTTGAAATATCTCAATAAATTTATTTTATTTTTCTCCATTTTCAATTTATTAGAATTTTTGTATGCAATGAGAAAGAGACTTATGTGGGCATTTAAATCTAATCATAAATTTCAAATAAAAAGAAAAATAAGAATTGAGTAAATTTCAATTTTAAATTTAATGTTGGTTTTGAAAAGCTTATTAAAAATAAATAAACTAAATCATATTTTTAATTTTTATAAAATTGGTTAAGCACAATAAATAATAATGTACAAGAGTAACTTTTATCGACTAAACTATCTGTCTTAATGTTATTTTACTGTGAGATCTCGATTAAATGGAACCATCAAGAGCCATTTACAATGTAAAATACATTTTGCAGTATAAATAGAGCATGAAAATGACAATAAAAATGTAACATTAGCACCATGGTAAACAGATGAAGTGAATGAAAATAGAGGCTAAAATTAAGGGTTTATGTTTTGATATATACTTAAGAACATTTGTATCAATATATACCCTAACAAATTGTGTCAAGATTTCTTTATACTATCTTGCAATTTTTTCATTAAAAAAAATCTTTTATATAAAAATAAGGAAAATTTAAGTAATTTCTTATACAATTTTGAATAATGAAGCCACAATTTTTTGCATGCTCATTATGCTCAACATCAATACACACTCCCAACTTATTGTAAATAAATCATAATATTTTATATACAAAGTTCCAATTTTGATCATTTTCATGTTAAATTTTCTTAAAAACCCCCCAAAATTTTCGAGTATGTACCGAAGCATTATCCTAAAATTAGAAGCATGGATACATTTTAGAAGAACCGAAACCTCAAAGGAAGAACTGCAAAATTAGATTTTGATTTCTTGCCTGATTCTGGGATGACAAAAAATTGCAGTACAGCTACAAAAGGATTTACTAGTGCGCTCAAAAGGGTAACTTCATTCATTCGTAGCTCAAAAACCAGTCAGGCAAGTCAGCATTTACAGAAAAAACCTCAACATACTAGGAATCAGCAGGTGCCCGCACCAAGCGACCATTTTGAAGTAGGTAAGTAGGAAAGGGAGCTTGGCAATTGCTAATATGTGATTTCAATCGACGTATGTTTGGATGCGCACTTCTACATCTGTGGCATCTCAACTCCATGGACATTAGCTTCTCATCGTCTTTTAATGTTGCTTTCCCATGACTGGATACTTCATCGATCACGTCTACTGAGTCGCGAAAGAAAGCAGTGGTGAACGAGTTCCAGTGCTTCTTGTTCTTCCGGTGTTTCGAATCGAAGTCCTGGCTTATAACATGTAAATGTAGCTGTCGCATTGATGGAACCTGCAAGAAGTTCAGCATATATGCATGACGCTCTTAATTACACGAGAAGAAAGTAATGAAGAAAAGTAGCAGCAAATTCATAACATCACAGTATTTGTAGAATCATTTTTGCAATCCCGTATTTGAATTGGATAGCTATTTTTTCAATTAAATCCAAATATCTCTCTTTCATATATTCAGCTCACACTTGTTCTTTTACCACTCATTTTGGTGAATTTTCACTTTAATAGCCTGGATTTATTTATTTTTTAAATTTGCACATTCATCCTTCCAGAATGCAAAATACTTTATAAAATATTTCCTAAGATTTCTATCCCCAAAAAAATAAATAAAGAAGACCTCTTAGGATACAAGTCCAGTATAGCCACAATTATGCACTCAGAGCCTGCCCCACATGCCAAATTACATGGGATCTTCAGTTGAATCAATTCTTAAATAGGGTGTTAGTTATGATCATCATACCGAGTGATATCCGAGGCGAAATACTAATGAAGAATTTTCATGCAGGAACTTCTCAGCCCACTTTAAACCCACAGCATGCATCTTCTCAAGTAACTGAAGGTGTTCCTTTCGTACATCTGCCAGGCCATCAAGGCCTTCAGCACGTGACAACACCAGCACATGCTTCTGCGCCTGCAATATGCTAAAAAATTGGGCTTAATATCTATTTAATGCTTGAGGTGTAAGTGAAAAGGAAACAGAGGAGTGAAAAGGGTTAATTTTAACCTTAGGGTATAGATCATTCAGTACAATAACATCTTCTGATGTTTCTAGCAGATCACCCTTGTGTTTTTCAGGATGCATGGCTATTTGATGAAGAGCTTGAGCCCATGATCCCCATGACTTATTCCTGCTTTCATCACTCCTTTTATTCTCTGAATTTACCTTCCCAGCCACAGAATCAGTAAATTCGACTTCAAAATCATCCACAGATCCCTTGTACTTCTTGCTTTTTTGAGATTCATGAGCTGAATCCCTCTTAATCTTCTGATCCGTGATAGTTAGATGATTTCTGGGACAATGTTCTGTGTTATCCCTCACCTCAAAAGATTTGGTCCCACTGCCTTCACACTTTACCCCAAATTGCTCTGCTTGGGTCCTCACAATTGATGCAAAGCCTTCAAATAGTGAAGTGTAAGCTTCTCGGAGGACTTTGCAGCCTTTACCATAATCCTTATTAAGACAATTTGGTCTCTGTGGGTTCATATTCGGTCCAAGAACATGAATTACATGGGTTACTCCCTCTCCAGTAAACAAAGGAGAAGATGAAGGTAATGGGACAACAACAGCATTCCCAGGTAGAAGAGAGTTTGCTCTTTCTTTGGTAGCAGACTCCAGGGCAGGACCTGCAGCATTGAAAACTGCTGCATTAACACCTCCACCTCCAGGTTTCAACCGCCTGCACTAGATCATATTCTTGTTTAATCGTCAAGATAATTTCCAGCAAAATTAGGATGACAATTTGGAAACAGCACAGTAACATGACACAAACCTCTTTACCTCAGTAATAATTATTCATGGAAATCTGAAACTTACAACAAACAAACCTTTTTAAACAAATATGACTACACCTGAGTTGAATTTTAAATGTTTTGATAGCTGACTTCTTCAAGCAAATTTAAAGAAATCAGACAAAAAATTGAAAACAAACATGCATGAAAATCAGAAAAATGCCACTCCATTGCTGACAATGATAGGTTCAATAACTGAGAATATGTGCTATCAAAGCTGTCACATGATTTTTAGCAGCCAGGGGGGTGTGGGAGACCAGTCTTGACAAATGAAGGTTGCATCAATAAATAAGCATTGGGGTCAAACAGAAATAATTAGAAGAAAGATCAAAATTGAGCAGTTCAATTGACTTGTCAGCAAATGAAGTCGTATAACAGAAATCTCAAGACAAATTCAGCAGATTCATTTCTGATATCTTGTCTGCAGTAAATACAAGCAAAGCAGGTTTTATGACAGTCAGACACAACCTTGGTGAATTTGGATGTTTAGAACTGCTCTACCTCAGCTACATGAAGTAACTCCTTATAGAGTCAAAGAAAAGTGTGACGACAGAAACCATAAAGCTTACCAATTGGCAGCATTAGCTATAACATTACAGCGCAAGCCTCCAGTCGAATAAAGGCGAGTAATATCCCCTACATGAGTGAAAAATTTTCTGGAATCAATGTTCTTTTGTGCAGCTCTGGTTTTAACTAAGGAAAGAATCTTGGACCCATGAGTCAGGTCCACTAAAACAAGTCTAGCATTCCCAATCTTTTTTGAGAATTCTGCAACTTTCTCTACAATAATATCAGCTGCCTTTTCATGGTTGAATTGGAAATCAGATGTTGAAATAGATGGAAAAGCCAGAGTGGGAGCATCATCTAGAGAAACTTGACTCAAATGGGAATCAGCAGAGCCAACTGTGAGGTTCTCTTCTTCCACTGGTTCTAAACTGGAACCATCTGGCACTGATGAATTGTTTTCCATATTCTTGCTGCCAGAATCCTTGTTTTCAACGGCCTTAGAAGAAGCAGAACCTTTGATGCTATTCTCTCTTGAGGCAGCATCAACTGAGACCTCTGCTTTCTTCAGAAACTTCATTATACCTACCTGAATTTTGGCATCTGGATTCTTCTGGCCATAGTAGCCATGTGGTAGGTTATCCAGTGGTCCAAGTGCACTATATGTATTAATAGCAGCTTTGACATCACTTTCATTTTGACAAAATGTGATCCTTGTATATCCCTCACTTAGCTTGGGAAGCTCTTTCTTTTGCAGCATTCTATTCACAACCGCAGCAGCTTTTCCACCTTGAAGATTTCCCTCATGACCTGTCCGTTTGACAGATCGAGAAATACAAAGCTTTGCAGGAAGATCAAGTACCACTGCATGCACATCTGTTTGAGGTCCCCCAAGCTTTACAAATTCTGAACGCTGTTCTCTATCAAGATTGCACCTGTCAATGAACACACTTGTCCTATCTTTCAATGCACTGGCTGCACTACTTAGGCACTGAGCTTTATTTCCTGCTTTTCCATTTCCAATGGTGTCCTAAGCAGAAGAAAGACATGATAACCAACTTCAGAGAAGATTCAATAACATTTTGCACATGCTTCTGGTATTCACTTTCATTTTTGAACCCCTTGGGGTGGATTGTTTTTGGTAGAGGGAGTTTTTTGTCCCCTATGTCCCCGCCTCAAGCCATTTTACAAAACAGAACTTATTGAACAATAGAAAACAACCTTCCAATATTTAAAAAAGGTTGGGTTAAAGACCAAATCCAACTTCATTTAAACATAAATTAAATAATCCATTCTGTGAGAAGCAAAAAGGTTTTCAAAATAATCATTACAACTGGTGCAAGAAGAGATGAACAATAAGAAGCATTCTAAGTACCGAGACATTCTGCAACTCAACAAAATAATTATTCTAGCTGTGATAATTTACAGCTAAACAAATGCAAATTACTATAAAAGGCATCCAGTTTACTGTTTAGCAAGAGAGATAGAAAATCATCAATTAGGCTAAGGATTTCATTAACACATAAGTTACTCTACCTATCAGCCAGGCAAGAATCTGTAGACAACAAAATAACTAGTCTTTTCAGATTGGAATCGTATGTCATAAGTTATAGCACACATGATCCACATGCAATTCAAAAGTTCAAACAAAAATAAAATATATAAATTCAAGGCAAAAGTATATTTGGACATTCATTTTAGAATATTACATAATGCCGGTAATTCTACACTGATTCCAACAAATGAACAAAACACAATATAGTAGGGCACCTCACTTCTTTCCCATTATGGTTATAATTTATTATTCCGCCACTCATTTCCAGATTTGCACATCAACAGAAGCAAACACTTGAATTCTCAAGTGGGAATCAGTATAACATTTCATCAAATGCAAGTGTAGCCTGCACAGGGGTGTAGGGGGGTTGTTGTCACGTATTAGCTCCACTGTTTGCTGAACAACAAGAAAAAGAGGACCTTCATTCTAACAGTCCCTCAACTCTTTGTTTCAAATGAACAAGTTGTTCAGAAATTCACCATATATTACTGTCACTCACTTTTACCAAATTCAAGGTTACCAGTCATTACATACATTCTTTACCTAAATAGACTTACTAATAAAGTATAAACAAACAGTAGAATGCTGAATTTGAACAACCATGCATAATAAGTAAACATATCCTTCAAAACTGAGCTTGAATTGAAACCCAATAAGACATTTTAACAAATGGAGGTAAGAAAAAACAAAGAAAAAAACAAGTTTTTAGAGATTTTTCAAGTGAAATATATACTTGAATTCATCTGGAGGAAAATAAAATAAAATAAAAGGTCATGTATTTACACAGGAAGTAAGTTCAAGAAGTTGAATTTAACTTCACTACCGAATTTTCTGGGAAGTGTTCAAACTTCAAAGTTGTTTAGTTGACAATGAAAATTAAAAAATCCTGCAATTTCTCTAAGAAGTTCTTCTTGCCTAGGGGATGTAGGTAAGCACTTACTACATTTTATGGGAAGTAGAACTTCTTAGGAAGTCCTCGTGCCTAGGTTTTCCCAATTTGTGGTAAACCAGATAACAACCATTCGCTGCTTTCCAAAAATTGCACTTTGACCTCTAAAATCAAAAGGATCATACAATAGAGGAAGGATTGGCAGAACAAGAGCAAAAAAGAGAGCAACGGGCGAATAAAACCTGGCAAATGCGAACCCAGGGTCGAGTAGAACTGCGCATAACTTCTTCACAGAAGGTGGATTTTCCACTACCAGGTGCTCCTACTAATAAGACCAACAGAAGCTTTCCCTCTGCTGCACAAATTCAAAGTATGAGACTTCAATACATTCAATACAAAGGGTTTAACTATATAAATAATTAAACTCCAAAACTCAAAGGAAAATTATTCAGAATGCTCAAAATCAATACCTTGGGGTTTGGAAGTTTCGTCCACGTCCATGTCCATTTTCAAATTTCATAGGATCGCCGATCACAAGCACGGTATTTTTCCGGCACCACAAATGGTCACAGCCGCAGAATGTATGCAAAACGACAGTCTTGGGAAGGTACTTCTTCCGTCGCTGATGGTATGGGTCGAATGGGCCTATGCTGCTCGTTGGTCTGGGAACCAAAAACCAAAGATAAAATTCTGTTCCATTGTATATTTCAGGTGTTGCTAATGGGCCTTTTTTGAATTATCGCTGTTGAACAAAATATTTAAAAATTTATTCTTTCCTAATTCATCTCTCTACTGTCTACACAATAACAAAAAGGGGGAAATTGAAAAATAGAACTCTTACCACTTTAGATAATTAAATTTTGACGCATGAATTTTCAAAACTTGCAACTAAAACTTAAACCTTACAAAATCTTGAAATTAACAGTAGTTCAATAGTCCACCTTATCGATTGTTTTATTAATTAGTAAATTTTTCATTAACTTTTGGCTTAAATATATTTTTACCCTGTCTAAAATAAAAACTGGTAATTTTGGTCTCCTTAGATCTAATATTTAATTTTAATCCTGTTAATATCAGAATCAATCCAAATTAAGTATAATATTTTAAGCGTCACTACAATTTATTTAGGAATTCCTAAATGGCAAATTGCAATCCCACCTGGCACACAGAGAAGGAAAAATATGAAAAATTCTTGATTACATGGACATATAATTTATGTGTTCAATATAGCATCAAGAATTTGTCATGTCATTATTATTAAAAAATTAATGTAATAATTAATTAATTTTTTGACAACAATTTTTTATATTTATCTCAATTTTTATTATTAATAGGCAAACAATTTATGCGCCTAGGCCAAGAATTTCTTGAAAAACATAGTTACACATCGCCATGGCCCACAAAAATCTCTTTTTTGGGAAAATAAATTGTAACTAAATATTTTTATAATTATATAATTAATTAATTTGGTTAAAATTAAGTTTTAAGTTATTTAGATATTTTTACAATAAAAATATATTATATTATATTCATATTATTCAATAGTATTGATGTCAAAGCATTAAATATCAGCAATAAGCACCAATAAAAAAATATACAATAGAATAAATAGGAAAAAGAGAAATAGTGCATGACATAATACTTAAAAATTAATATAAAAATATTTAAAAAAATTAAATAAAGAAAATTGTTTTCAATTTCTAAATTTTTTATTGAAAATAGAATGTTAAATAATTAATTCAATGTTAAAAGGTTTTATAATGAAAATAACATATATTATGTTCTATCTACACCATTTAAATTTGTAAATAACAAGAATAAAAAAGAAAAAATGTGATGGAGTAAATAAAAATAAGAAAAATAATATGTGAATTATAAAGTAATAAGAGTTAAAAATAGAATATATAGTAAATCAGTTCTATTAAATAAAATCTTTGACTTATTAAAAATAATTTAATGATAAAAAGTATATTATGTTATATCTATACTACTTAACAACTCTATATAAGCAAATGAAATCATATAATGGAGTAGATAAAAACAAGAAAAACAATGTATGAATTGTAAAATCTTCATAGAATCCCAATTGAAATATTTTTAATTTAAAGTATAATAATTGCAAATCAATATCAAGAAAACATCAAATTAAATTTTAATAAATAATTCAATTTTATTTTTAAATATTATTTTTAAAAACTAAAATATGCAATTAATTAATTTCATTAATAATTTCTATATTAAAATTTTAGCTAACTTAGAATGTTTAAATAATTTAAAAATATATTATATTATATTTATATTACTTAATGACATTCATATTTTAACTAGAAATAACGGGAATGTACATTAAAAAAAGAGAAAAACATGCAATAGAGTAAATAAAAAAATATGTGTAGTGTAAAGTAATAAAAAATAAAATATATAGTAAATTAATTTAATTAAAAATATTTAAAATATTTATAATATTCTCATAATAAAAGGGAAAATATAATATGCCAGGCTACTCAATAGTATTGGTATTTGAAATTTAAACAACGGGAATGACCATGAAGAAAAAAAAAAAAAAGAAAAACATATGTTGGAGTATACAAAGAAAGAGAAATAATACCTAAAATATAAAACTTTGACACAAATATCAATTGATGTGTTTTTAATTTAAAATATAGTGTTTAGAAACTGGTACCAAGAAAATATTAATAAATTTTAAATAAATAATTAAATTTTATATTTTAAAATTATTTTAAAATAAAATATATAATTAATTAATCTCATTAAATATTATTGTAGTAATATTTTAACTTATTTATAATATTTAAATAAGTAAAAAATAAATTATTTTATATTATATTTATACTATTTAGTAATATTTGTATTTGAACTATAATTAGATCTATTAAAATAAGTTAACCTAAACTTAACGAGTTAACCTAGTGAATAAAAATTGTACATTGAGTTAGTCTCAGATTAGGCTACTTTTTCACTAGTTTAAGTTCAAATCGAATTATTCCGTATCAGTCCTAATCTCAATTCCAAGTCGATATTTATTAGGCAGGTTTAAATAAGTTTTTATAACCTATTACATTTTATTATTATTATCATATTAGTTATTTATTTATTATTAATTAATTAATTAAAATATATTATTATTTACTAAATATAATAATATTATTATCACATATATTATATATGAAAATAAATATATATTATTAAATATATCTAAAAAATAAATAAATATTACCAAAATCTAATAAATGTTTGAATTTGATTTAATAATATATACATTTAATAAAATAATTTATATTCTATATTAATCAAGAATTTTATATTATATATTTATTTTATATTATAGAATAAATATATGTTATTATATATTTATATATTTATTTTATTTAATAAAATAAATTTATATTATTAAATATATATTGATCAAGTTTAAAGTGCTATATATGAAAATAAATATATTTAATAATTTATATATTATCAAATACACATAAATAAATACTCATATAAATAATATATTAATAAAAATAATTATAATTATTTATATATAATAATAAATAATAATTTATTATATATATATGTATATAATATATTTAAAATTAATGTGAAAATTATCTATTTAAATTTTTTGAATAATTAAAAATTTTAATATTAAATTACTAATTCAAATTTTAATACAATTATTTATTTTGATAAAATTATATAATATATATTAACAATATTAAATATATAAATTTATTAATTTTAATATTAAAAATTATTTAATATTGCTTATATATATAATTTTAATATTATATATATTAAATTATAATTTTAATATACTAAAATTATTATTTTAATATCTATATAAAAATTAAATATATAATAATAAATTAATTATAAAAAAAATCAGGTCGGTACCAATTGCAGTAATTTATTGCATTGAAGTACCTCAAGTAGATTTCCTCTCATTTAAGTGTACCCACCGAGTACGATTTATCAAAATAGCTATAATTCTAAATAACATATTTAAAGTGTGTTTCATGAAGAACAAAAGTACAGAAACAAAAACAAAGGAATCACATTCTATTATCATGTAGCCCCAATTAAGCAAATCTAATATAAATTAAAAATAAAATATTAAAAATTTATAAAATTAAAATTTAGTATTATTGTTTCAGAATGAAATAATAATAATATGTTACTGTCTAAAAAATAAATAGTAATATGTTATTATCTATTTATTTGAAATTTTTGCTTAGTGTTATTATTTTGAAATAAAATAGTAACATATTACTATTTAGAGAATAGATAATAACATGCTATTATTTAGCATTTTAGTTATTAATTAAATTTGATGTATCCATTTATTTAAAGTTTTTGCTTAGTGTTACTATTTTTAGTGTTACTATTTCATTCCAAAATAGTAACATGCTATTATTTGACAGTTTAGTTATTAATTAAACTTGGAATGAAATAGTAACATGTTAAGTTATTATCTAGAGAACAGATAGTAACATGTTATTATTTAATAATTTAGTTATTAATTAGACTTGATTTATCCATTCATTTAAATTTTTTGATTGGTGTTACTATTTTGGAATGAAACAATAATATGTTACTGTCTAGAGAATAAATAGTAATATACTATTATTTGATAATTTAATTATCAATTAAACTTAATTTATCTATTTATTTTAAATTTTTGGTTGATATTACTATTTTGGAATGAAACAATAATATATTACTATTTAGTCTACAAACAGTAATATATTGTTCTTTAATAGTTTTATTTGTCAGTAAAATTGTTATGACACTACTAGATACTAAAAGAGTTGAGGAGCAAAAATTTAATATGAGATTTGAATGAATTTGAATTGATAAAAATAAGATCAAAGTTGAAAAAATAACAAGAAAATAAAAAAAATAAGAAAAATTATTAAAAAAGGCATTTTTTTTGCCATACCAAAGCGGGTAAAACTCATTTGGCTTGCAAGTATGTAGATCTCAAAAAGTTATATAAAATTAAAAAAATTCATTTAAAACAAGCAATCGAGTAATTTATATATTTTTAATCAGGTGAACTTCGTCAAACTCACATTTTTCTTGTTTTCTGTTAAAAGATCATATGAAGAGAATTGAAAATGAGTGATCATATACAAAAATTGGTTTACTAATGATGGATTTATAACTTTTTAAAGTTTTTAATTCATAACCGCATTCTCACAGTTAGAAAAAAGATAATTTCGGTATATAACATTCATAAATCATAAAACCAGAACTTATTTAAAAAAAATTAGCACTACCACCTCTTTGAAATAAAGTCTACGAAGTGACACCTTATTGTAATTTATTAATTATTTATTTATTACTTACTACTATTACCCAACTAATGGATTAACCCAATAATTTGATGGGTTTACACTTATCAGTCCTAATCCTTTACCAGGTCGGGTTAACCAATTCTAATCCCTTATCAAGTCGGGCCATTATTATCATTTTTCATACTCGTACCAATACCAGTACCAGTATTAATCCTAATTTTAGTGTCAGGTCAGGCAAAATTATATCAATCCCAAGTCAACTCATTAAATCTAATTCATTTTGATATCTCTAACTATAACCAATAAGAGTTCACACGTGAGAGTGAGTTAGTGAAATAAAATAAAGAAAATAAAAATAAGAGAAAAAATATGTGGAGTGTAAAGTAATAAAAAATTAGTAAATTAATTTCACTCAATGAAATCTTTAATTTACTTAAATTTTTTAATAAAAAGAAAATATAATACGTTATAGCTATAGTACTAACTAATATTGATATATAAGTTTTAATGCAATGAATTAGATAAAAAGAAAGGAGTAGTACATGAGTTGTAAAGTATAAACAAAAATTTATATAGCTCTTAAAAATTGATTAAGAAAATATACAAAATCTATAAATAAACAAATTTGATTTTAATTTTTAAAAGTTGTCATTAAAAATAGACTAAACAATTAATTCAATTAATAATTTTTATATTAAAATTTTAATTTATTTAAAATATTTTTAAAAATGTAGAAATAAAATATATTACATTATATTTATATTATTTAATAATATTAATATCTGAATTATAAATAAAAAAGTGAATATGAAAAATAGAAAATATAAAATAGAGTAAATAAAAAAAAGAGAATCATGAATTGTAAAATAATCAGAATTTAAAATAGAATATATAGTAAAACAAATTAATTAAATAAAATAAAATCTTCAACTAATTTAAAATATTTTCATAGTAAAAAGAAGTTATATTATATTACATTACGTTATTATATTTATATTACATTATATTATATCATTAGTTAATTGTGTTTAACGTAGCCCATACCTTCTTGCCAAAATTAGTGTTTCCTCTTTTTTTTTCCCTTCCATTCCCCGGCTTTGCGCACTAGTCATCAGCATACCAAGGTTGGATTTCAATAGTAAAAAATTGCGCCCTACCCGCTAATTAAACCAACCACCTACAAAAGACGATCATCGGCCCCTCACATTACCACTTAGGTAAATCACATCCGTTCAAAAAATTGCCGTCGGTAGCAAGAACAGCTCTTTTTTTCGAGCGAAATCTTTGCCTTTACTCTATTATTTTTATCAATATTCATAATTAGAATTTAGAAATGGATTTTTCAAATTTGGGTCTACCCGATTCGGTCCTCATGAACCCAATAAATTTCAGATCCATTTAGTGTAAATCAGATTCAGACTCGTCAAACCCAAACAAGATCTGAAATCTGAAAATTTTGTCAAATTAATTTCAAACTATTCATATTTTAAACAAATATTCTATATTAAAATAAAATATGATAATTAATCAAGTGGAGAACGTGTATTGTCCAACGAAAATGAATAAATTTATTTGTTTTATTTATAATTACAAACATATCCTCAAATTAACATATTTTAATTAGAAATGATCAAATATTTTCAAATTACCTTTAACTAACTGATCTAACTTGAAATTGATCCATTAAAAAGGATTTATATATTATTATCAATTGAAAATAAAATAAAATTGTAAATTTTGGAGAGTCAATTAATTACAGATACACAATTCTTAATTATAACAAATTGATACTAATTAAAATATATGTTAATTTATTTAGTTGAAAGCTCATGTTTAATGTTTCATTGATCATTTTTGTAATTTAATGCTTAATTACTTCTTGTTGTAATTATATTAATAGAATTATGGTATTAACATACATTTTTAGACTAATTTTAACCATTAAATCAATTTGTTTAGATATTTTCGAATTTTTTGAAGATTTCATACAAATTAAAATTGAACTTAATCGGTTGAAATCGAATTCATTGATTAAATTTATTTAAGATTATATGATCAGTCAATTTCTATTAGAAAAATGCATACTCACAATTAAAAATAGTCGGTTAAAAAAATATTTTTATTTATTATTAATTCGCTGATAATCACTTTTACTTTTAATCACCATTATAAGACATTTCAATCACAACATGAAATATAACATAACATTAAAAAAAATCCCAAATTAACAACTTTGATTCACAAATAAATTCCAAATTGAGCATAAAATTAGAAAAAAATTCCCAAATTAATAACTTTCATTTACCATCTAAGATAGAATACATATTAAGCATAAAATTAAAAAGCAAAAGTCACATAGAAGAAATCTAAGATTTGGATTTGCAACGTTTCCATTGCACTTATTTAAGGTTAAAGCAAAATTTTCTTTTACATGAAAAGCAAGCAATTTAGCAGGACAAAAGGAAAAATCATTGCTAAAAGAAAGGAGAAATAACACAAACTAAGTTATAAAGTGCATAAAAGGAAAAAGTGAATGTGCTTATCTAGATCTATCTTCCTATTGTTTTTCTCTTATGGAGATGATGGCCAAGTGAGTTTTTATCTTTTGGAGTATATGTAACTAATGGATTTGAGCAGGAAAATTATCATGGTTTTGAGCAGCGAGGAAGCAATGGGTCGATCGTATAATTTTAAGCAGAAAAGATGATGTCAAAGTGGCCTAGATTTGTAGTAATGGATGGGTGTGAACTTTAATGGCAGTAGGGACTCCATTATAAGAGAGAGATCTTATTTCCTTAACCCTCCAAAAGAACTAAATAAAAAGAGTCAAGTCAAATGGGTACCCATTTTACTTGGAACCTAAATCAAACTCACTGGATCTCTTGGTTCTAGACCCAATTGAGTCTATCTCCATAACATATCCATTTGGATCCTATTCCATTAAGTTGGGCCTTGCCATACCCATCGGATTAGGTCCATTTTTGCCATCCCAATCCATACTATGAATTACATTTACTTTAATAAAACAATTTTGGATTTTAGTGATACAAGTTACATCTCGTGTTTCAAGAAATGTTTTGAAAAATATAATATTATGTCTATATATGTTATAATAATTTTAATTTTGAAACTAAGATTCACAGTGAATACCAAAAGTTGGTGTCATTTTAAAGATAATATATTTTTTAATAAAACAATTCTTAGCAAGCCATAATTCAAAATCAGAATTTAAACCTATTTTAAAAATTAAAGAGATTAATAAAGATTTTAAATTTTAAAATTTAAAATAGTTAGCATTATCTCTTATGATGTTTGTATGTCTTTATGTGTTACATGAAATATAATGCATATTATGGCTCTTTTAGTTCAATGTAGTCAGAATTTATTTTATTGTTATAATATTAAAGTACTACTTGTGAGTTGTGTCTCTCTTTATATTTTTTGATCTATGCATTCTCTTCTTACCTAACTCCCTCAAATATAACTTTAGATTTCTTTTATCTTATGTAATGTAAATTATTCACAACTTGCCTCAAAAGAATTAGAACTACAAGGACACCGTTTGAGGATCACTAAGGAAGATACTTAAAGAAGTTACTATACCTTATGTTAATTAATTAATCATTTCATTGGTTTAAGAGGATCTAGGTAGTTAAAGGATTATAACATGTCATGTATATATTTTATGCTTTATTTGAGATATATTAGATAGTATGCATGAATAAAAAGGCTAATAATGGTTAAAATAATTAAATTAATTAAATTCTTCAATATAAATATTAAGTTAATAATAATCTATGATACATTCTAATGCTTGACACGCATTAAGGCCTCAATTGATATAGGATAAATTTACCAAAGTAAAGCACTTTATCTATATCTATGAGACACGATAGGATAATATTAATATCTAAATATTGATTATTGGTTGTGATTTAATTAAGTCATCTTGATAGGTTACCCGATAGGTTAGAATTTAGAGGCATAGATTTGACTTTAATTCATAAGATGGATTAGAATAAATATTCTTTACCTAACTATCTAAGAGTTGCATATAATACAATTAACAAGTGTTGCTTACCTAAATAACTAAATATTGAATAATTAGCCAAAGTTGACTTGAGACTGAGTGAAGTATGAATCTTGGCTTATTAAAAAATCTTGATGAAGTAATTTTTTGAGTTAATAATGAGGGCTATCAATTTAAAGAAAATAATAGGAGGAACATTTAATAAAAGAACTTATTAAATGATTAAAACTTGGCCAAAGTTTATTTTATTATTTTTCAAAATAATTTCTATGTTATATAATTAATAGAAATTAAATTAAATATATAGAATTTTAATTAAATAATAAAGAATGAGTTGCAAAATTATATATGAAAAAAATAGTGAAGTAAAACAATATACTATAATATTATAATTGTTGTTAAAAATTTCATAAAAATTATATAATTTTATAAAATGGTTAATTAAGTTAAATCTAGTGTTAAATCCATATTTTACGAAGTTGAAGGAAATAATTTCCAAATTTTCAAAATATAAAAAAGGATAAAATCTAATTACTTTAAATTGAAGGAGGTATTTTGAATTTCATTAAAAAAAATGTACGTATTTTAATGGGAAAGAAGCTTTTGGACAATTTTGCCCCACAAAAGAGGGTGTGGCCGTCCTCCTCCCCATGTAGTCTCTCCATCTTGTTCTTCCTTACCACAGTTGGCTCGCTTGATAGGTTTTAAGCTCTCTCTCTCTACAAAAATTCTCTTTAAAGATTTCGGTGCCAAAATAAAATATAATCAACCCAAATTTTAGGTATGTTGTTCTACCTTTTCCCTCTACATTTCAATTCAATTTTTTCAAGATTTGACGAACAAAATTCATGAAAAAACCCTGCAGAAGTTTCAGCTAAATGGATTTGCAAACTTTTCCTCCATCTTTTCATAAATCCAAACATGCGATCATGTGAATTTAATGGTTTTTGCTAAATTATGCTTATAATTTTAAGGAAATTTCTTCTAAGTAATAAATTGGAGGGTAGCCTAAAGGTATCTAAAGATCAACCTTCAACTTAAAGTTTTCTTTCAATGTATTGGTGAGTAACTTTCTATTTTATTTATAATTATTTACTTTTTGTCTATCTTTTTGCGAAATTTGGCGTATAATACTAGTTTAAAATATGAGATTTATGGATAAAGTTGACATGCAACTTGTTTTTATATATTACTGTATGTCTTTAGCTTTTATGAGTATAATCGCAACCGTTGGTGTCTAAATTACATGTTATAATGGAAGTTGCAAGTGATACAAATACTAAAAATTTACAATTTTTTAATCTCAGTTGCTTGAAACTTGAAAGCATACATTTTAATTGCAATCTTACGAATAATGTAATTTATTAAAAAGCCGTATCTCTCAAGAATTCTATTATAATAAATTACCAAATCACCATATAAAAGAGTCAGTTAACATTAAATTAATACTGAAAAATTTTCTTACATTAATTTAATATCAATTTCAAAAATTTCAGTTCAAATTAATATTAAATTTTTTTATATTAATTTAATGCCAAAAAAATTTATCAAAAATTAAATTAGTATTGAAAATTTTGATATTCATATCAAAATTGACGTAAATTTTTTTTTAATATTAATTTAATATCTACCAATTCATTGAAATAGTAATTTAGTGGTTTGCTCATTTTTATTATTTATCTCAATTGGTTGAAGAGAAGTTGTTTATTTTTGCAACCTTTACGTACCATTAGGTAAAGTCTTATAATTTGGAATTGTTTAGTTTATGTAGGAAATAAGTTTCTATGGAAAGTAAAATTTTTTAGAAAATTACTTTTTATATAAATTTTTTGAAAAATTTTCAATGTTATTTGATTGATATGAAAGAAGAAGAAATAAAAGCTACCTAAGAGGAATTAGATAAATAATTTCTCATGTTCCGTGAAAAATACAATTTTTTTGGAAGTGATTTCCTATATTTTGTAAGCAATCAAACAACTCACAATTTTTTATTTCTTGAAAAATACAATACCTTATATTTTTGGAACTTTTTTTTTAATAAAATATTACAACAAATTACGGTGTCAAGTTGAATCCTTGAATTGTGTATTGTAGTTTTTACGTTAAAACTTAGAAGTATTTTGTTGAAGAGTTGGCATTATACAATTTAAAGCCGCAAATGTGACGTCAATCTATATCAAATAACAATTATAAAATAAAGAGCACTACTTTAAACTGAAGTAGTATACATACAATCTTATAAATTTTATAATTTTTTTTCATAAAACTTGTAATTTTTTTTATAATATTTTTTAATGACTTCTAAAAATTTCATGCTAAAACTATTACTATTTTTCATTGTGAGATCTTGTAAAATATTATAAATTTTATGTCAATAATTACACTCTCGTAACTTATATCATTCTAAAAAGAATGACATACCTTATATAAAATATTACAAATTTTTCATAAAATTCACAATTAACTATATATACATATACTATCTTAATTAAGATAGTATACAGGAATTATCTTGTAAAATCAAATGAGGAGAAATACCTCTCCTAAAATCAAAATCAAACGCAGATGACGTAATTAGGCAAGAAAGAGAGAGAGAGAGAGAGGGGGGAGGGAGTGGGGGAAGGGGAGGACACAGTCAATAATGTGACGTAATTGCTAATAATACAGGACTACATTTACATTAGTCCGAAATAATTTATTGAGAATGTGCCACCGATCCCTTTCTGCCGGTAAGATATTGAAATTAACGGGCAGATATCAAGTACAGGAAATTACTAAATTCATCTTTGAAAATAAAATGATTGGATTCACATTGGATTCTTTCAATCAAGGAGAAAGGAAGCTAACCTCTTCATCATTTTCAGGCTTTTCTCAGATTCAGGTTGCTTTATATGAAAGCCATGGCCGACACCTTCAAGTTCAAATGCATCCAGTTCACCTTTCCAGCCACTTTTTCTCACTGCTTCATAATACGAAATTGCTCTATCTCTCAAAAAATCATCACTGGCAAACGCCACAAGCAGCTTAGAACACCCTAGATCTGCTAGGCTTGGAGCTCCAGGAGCCATCGGATTCAGCATTGGGTTATCCAACCCATCAGGGGCGGATGGGTAGGCGAACTCCCAGACCGAAATGCATCTTTCCCGTGTGCGTCCATGTTCGGGTTCCGATCCTTTTTCGGATTCCGATCCAACAGGTTTTGACCCGAAGAAGTACGGGTAGCCAATGTAAGCACCCAATAACTTGGCGCCACCGGGCAGTGCCTCCGACCTGGCCCTCATGGCCATGTTGTGTGCAATGTTACCACCACTGCTATCGCCGGCAACGAATAACTTGGCAAAATCGCCATGCTCGATTATCCATTGGTCGGGATTAGTTGGGTTATCAGTTAAATGGGACCCGACCCATTGGAGAGCAGCCCAGCAGTCATCGTAGGCGGTGGGGAGAGGGTATTCTGGGGCTTTCCTGTAATCCACGGAAACTACTAGAACATTCACGACAGAAAGAAGAGCGGTAATATAGCGGTGATAGAGGATGTTGAAGGCGGATTCGATTAAGAACGCGCCGCCATAAAAGTAGACCAAGATGGGAACTTTCTCACAGATCGGGTTATCAGGCGATGATAAGATGGAATTTTGGAGGTAAATACGAGCAGAGAGGTTGCGTTCTTGTGAGATGACAATATCTTTGCTTGAGACGCCGGTTCTTGGATCATGCAAAGACGGCGGTGCAAACGGTCGATCTATGAGGCGTTCCACCCTGCCGTCTGTGTACGTTCGAATTCTCATCGGAATCTCAACGGCTATTTCTTCAGAGCTTGTAGAGCCGGTGGGGGTCATTTTGGAGGCCATTTTCACAGAATGATGTGCGGATAAGGTCTCTATTTTTTTTTATAATTATAAAGTGACACGTTATTTCACGTTAGATCGTAGGATTAATGCTGAATTTTTTACTCATCTATAAGGTCTCTATTTTCTTCCTCCCCTCTTCGTAAAAAAATATATTATATGTATAAAATTAAAATTTAAAATAAAATTTAAAATGTTTTATATTCATATAATTGAATCTTATAAATTTATTTAAATATTAAATATTTAATAATAATTCTTAATTCAATTTGTTATTAGATAAATGGCATGCTATGCAAAAAAATTATATATATATATGAGGAAATTAATGCTTTGTTTGAACCGGAGAGAAGTGGGAGGAGAAAGAAATTAGAAGAGAAAGAAGTTATAGAAGAAAGAATTTTTTTTTGTATTGCTTGAAATTAGAAAAATTAGGAGAGAAAAAAATTTAAAAAAAAGTAATTTTTCTTATTTTGAAAAAAAAAATTAGAAAAGAAAGAAATTGTATTTGAATAAATTAATTATTATATCCTTATATATAAAAGATGAAAATATTAAAATATTTTAAGAAATAATTTCTAAAAAATAATTCATAAATTTTTAAAATAAAATATTGAGTACAAATATATCACAAATAAGATATTTTTCAAAATATCTATAAAAAATATTCATACAATATTTTTAAAATGAGGTATTCCTCCTATAAATTTTTTTTTGAATTTCCAAATTTGAAAAAGAAAAAACTAAAAGCAAGTGAGAGAAAAAATGAAAAAAAAAACTTCTTAGGAGTAGGATTAATTAATATGTTAATATATATAAATTATTATATTTTACAAGTACAAAAAAATGAGTGCTTACTAAAAAGAAGTCTTTGCCGGTTAGCGCGGTCAATTGTCAATTTGGGGTCCACTCCACAGGGTGACTGGTGTTTGTTAGGAAGGGTTGACGCTCGGAAAATCTAGAATTATGAGCGCAGATACTTTTGAGTTGCTTACCTCCATTGGGTTGAGCATGCGGCAATGAAGCTAGGTTGCTGCACTTGTCAGTTGGGGTACTCTTTTCAGCTGTGTAGCGCAACGTGGGTAGTTATAGGAAATTATGAACTTCTCTTCACGGGTGGAAACAAGTTATTTTTCATGGACTCCCATTGTAATATAGGACAATTTTTTTCTCTCGTCATTTTGTCCCTGCAGTCAAATGAGAGAAATAGCAAAGTTCCTCCCCCTTTCCCTCCGATTTCTCCTCCTCCATTTCTTTCCCCTTAACTTCTGTAGTTCCAAGGTTAAGTAAAAAGTCAATCACATAACATTTTCAAATTTTTAATGCATCATATTTTGGAGGATTGGTTTGGAATCAAAATTTTTTGAAAATTTATTTTATTTTAATAAAAATAATTTTAAAATATTAATTAATAAATAAATTTTACTATTTAAAAATATGTTAATAACAAATTTAATTTATTTATAGATGATTTTTTATTTGAAACATATTGAAGAGTGCATAAAAGATTTAATTAAAAAATAAAATTTAATGATATCAATATAAATATGTTAGAAAAAAGGATAAATTCTTATATAATATTATTGGATCATGGATCCGATTTATCCAAAATGGATCTATAATCTAATCCATAACTTGATTTATAAACTACCTATAAATAAGCTAAAAAAAGAGAGACAATTACAAGATTAGATAACACAAAAGTAAAAAGGAATCATCAGAACTCATTTCAAATTCTTTCTCTCTCTTAACTCTAAACAAAAAAGAGATTTAGGTTGTGAATAAATTATTTTTTCATATAATTACCAATATAACCAATAAATATAAATATCAGATCTGGAATTTTTCATTGTAAACTTATGATATTTTGGTATGTATGAATATGATTCATATCCCTTGATATAACTAATATTGGTGTCAAAGTATAGTTATTTTTTTTTATCTCTCCCAAATCTCTCTCTCTATATATTCAATATTTGTTCATTGATTTATAAATATGATAGTACAGTCATTTTTTGTTATTTTGAATATGAATGTATGTCCTTGTTCTCTATTAATGTCTCAGGCAACATCATACGTATTATATGTATTGAAATGCATTTAGTGTTTTTTATCTTATAGTGCAAAATTTATGTTTCTACGCATGATAACTTACAAGATTACTAGCAATTTTATATTAACTGAAAAAGAAATAGAAATATGATGGATGAATTCAAATTTACCAAAGAATGAAATCATGATGTGTTAATGCCATAAAATGTTGTTATTAGCTTGCGGGACAAGTTACAATTAAATACTATCGGTAATTGTAGTATGCCTGAGTGCCATGAACACCAATTGGACATATAAAAAAATAATATAAAACTATTCAAGTGTGCTATTCCTTTTGCAACCAAAACAACAAAAAAAGAAAGAAAGGGAAGTGGATTCTAAAAACAAGAGAGCAGAATCAATGGAATTATTTAAAAAAATTTCTTATGTTTTTATACAAAAATCTAGTTGAGAAATGTTTATTAAAAAAGGTCAAAATGGTTGAGAAGTGATTAAAAAATGATAAAAAATGGTTGAAAAATAGTTAAAAAACCATCAAAATGGTTAAAAAAATGTTAAAAAATGGTTAATAATAAAAGGCCTTTTTGTCCTCTTAAGAACTCAAACCTTTACTTGCAAAGGTACCTATCCGTGCCTTAGTCACTTATCCATTCTCTTTGGCGTATTATAACCCTCTATTATTTTCTATGTACCATATTGCCATAATAAATAAAAAATATTGTTCTCTTAGGGATTCGAATCCTCACCTCCAAAGGTACATGTCCACACTTTAGCTACTTGTCCATTTTTTCTGACATATTATAGTCCCTTAATATTTTTTATATACTATACTGACACAATAAATAAAAAATAATACAATATTTTATCCTAATTTTTTTGGGAACTAAATAATGTTATTTAAGCCTTTTTTTATATTTCTCACACCTTAAACTACTTTCCATAATTTTTATGAGAATTTTATACACTATTTACATGATGTACAAATTTTTTTTAGCAAAAGTTTTATAGGATATTTTTTAAGTGTAATTAATTTTTTTAGTGCAAGTTATTGTCTTTGTTAATTTAATTGAGTTCCTTCTTTTTTTTTTGTATATATTATAGAAAATTAATGATAAGATTTATATGTATACTAAGAGTCATACGAACTCTAACATAAAGATAAGAAGTTAATAAGTTGACGTCGAGTTAAAAAATCTCCAAAATGACCCTAAAGTTTATAAAGAAAACTTTGTACATCTTGTAAATCATATCATTAAGTTTTATGAAAAAGTTTAAAACTTGATATTGACTGATATTTTAAAGATGAATCTAAATTCAAAGAAATTAAAGGCCTTGCAAAAAGCATTACCTATGGATTACAAAAAGAATATATTAAATTTTCTATTAAAAAGAAAAAAAGGACACAAATAATATAATAATATTATCCATAGATTTGTATTAAAATATTAGATAATCTAAATCACATATATAACCTGATTATTTTTAAGTACAATCAGCTAGATAGGAAATCTAGTGCTAAAATTCAATTTTCTTAAGAGTTATATAATAAGTTTATTAGCTCTTTTCTATATAGAATCAAATATTTGAAAACATTGTAATTATTGTAAACTTTATGTAGATGTTTGATATCTAATATTTTATGCAATTTCTTTTTTTTTCCATATTTATGTATTATATTATTGAAATATGTTTCAATTTATGTAATTTTTAATTTTTTGTAATTAAAATTACATATCTATAAATTTCTTTATTTAGTATACTTTGCCTAATTAATTATTTTAGTATTAGCCTTATATTAGGAATTTAGATGATGATTGGAAATGTAGTGATCTTTTGACTCTAAATCTTACATATAAACTAGTCTTAACATAATTAATTAAATTTAAAGTAGATACATATGTATAGTGAGACATTAATTACAAGCAATTTTATCTTAAGAGCATATAAAGATGCATTTAACTTATAATGAAAATATTCAAATGACAAATGATGTTGTGCACTATCTTTAGCTAGAAGAAGAAAGGTTTGGGGCTACTAAACCCAATAAAAATGTGTATATGGTTTCATCTAGCTCAGCAAGAGCTTCTGGGTGAAAGCACAAATATCAAGGTAGGTCCGAGGATTCAAGAAAGAAAGTGGCTCATTTTAGCAAGAAATTAATAAATAACTAATATGGGAAAGGAAAAAATCTTTTCAAAAAGAAGAATATAGCTAAGATCAAGTGTTTTAATTGCAATGAGAAAAGGCATTTTGCTTGTGAATACCCTGAACCTAAAAAAGTACTAAGCTATACTCAAGTTAGTGAATTTTGTGTACCTAGTTTTGTTTTTCTAATAAATTTTTATCCTTTATGGATTGTAAACTCAGAAGCAATGGAGCATGTAGTGAAGGATCGAGATACCTTTGTGAAAATTTGGCAAATACCATATAAAGCAAAATAGATCTATGTAGGAAATAATGCATGAGTTGTAGCTTAAGGAATAGGTACATGCAAGTTAGTTTTGCGAGGCGACTGAACTCCACTTTTGCATGATATTTTATATGCACATTAGATTTGTCAAAATTTAATCTCTATGTTAGTTTTGTTAAAACGCATTTTTAATTTGTATCTTACTAATGAAAATATTGCATTATCCTTAACAATAACTTATTATGGATCTGGTTACATAATAAATAATTTTTTTATCATTGATACTGATTATTATGAATATAATTTTACTTATTCCATGTTTATATCATCGCATAATTCTCAAATTGATGCAAATGTTTGGCATGCGAAACATGGCAATATTGGTAAAATAATGTAAATCTATCTATTTGTGAGTATTGCCTAACTAACAAAAGTACTAAAAAATCATTTAGAAAAGGAATTAGAGTTGACTTCCCTTTGTAGTTAGTCCATTTTGACCTATGTGGTTCAATGAATGTGAGAGACAAACATGAAGCTTTCTATTTTATCACATTCATAAACGACTTCACTTGGTTTGGTATTGTTTATTTAATAACACATAAATCTAAAGCATTAAGTTTCTTCCAAAGTTATATGAGATTAGTTGAAAATCAATTAGATAGAAAAATAAAAGTATTATAAACTAGTCATGGTTATGAGTATTTATCTAATTAGTTTAGGTAACTATGTGATGAAAAAAGGATTTAATATCAGTTGATGAATCCACGCACTCCTCAACAACATAGTATTGCAGAGAGATGAAATTGAATGCTCTTGAAAATGGTTAGGTTTATGATGACACAAGCAAATTTGCCTATCATTTATTAGGGTGATGCACTCTGAACTACTGCATTTATCTTTAACCATGTGCCTAGTGAATCAATTCCCACTACGTCATATGAATTATAGACAAAATGAAAACTTGACCTGAGTATTTTATGACCTTGGGGATATGCAGCCTCTGTTCTAAATACCTCGCTAGTGGCAGATTCAGAAAGTTTCAATTATGGGGGCAATATTCACGTATTAAATAAATGTGCAAATTTTTACTAAAAAGATAATATGCAAATAATATTACATTTACAATTGTTCTCAACATGTTTTCATATTTTGATAGCATTGTAAAATTTTCTCATTTTCAATCCCATAAAAAAAGTCCCTCTCTATATAAGTAACTAAACAATTATTCAACCATTCATCTCCTATGTGATTGTGCATATAATATTTTATAATATTCATGGCAGAAAAAGAAAAGATAATGTGAAATTTTTTTATTACTTTATCTTTTTTATATGGGAACTTGTGTTTTAATTTTTAATTATATATTGACTTTTGTTAATAAAAATATTTTTCTTTTATGTATAAATATTTTTTATTTAACATAAATAATTTTGTATAAATTATGGGGGCAAATTTATACACACTTAGGGGTAAAATTTACAACTAATATATATATCAATATAAAAAAATTGAAGTTGTGGGGGCAATTGCCCCCACAACCCACTGTGTACATCCACCCTTATACCTCACATCCATATGGCAAATTAAGTGCTCAAAGAAAGAAATGTATTTTTATTAAATACTTAGAACATTTGAAAGGCTATGTGTTCATTGGTGAACATAACAGTGGAAGTCTTATAGAATTTGAATCGTGATATATCACATTTTTAGAGAATGATTTTCCTAAATAGGGTGATATAAATAAGGACTTATCCTTATACAAGACCATTGATATAAGCATTCAAGAGTCATTTCCTTTGAATGAGAGAATTTTAGGGAATATGTTTCCAATTTCGAGTGCAAATGATTGTGATCTTGATTAGAAGAGAAGTAATCTAAATGAGAATATTCAAATGATTAATAATTCTGGTCTAAATGGGAGCAATTTGAGGATTCTTAGGAAATATATTTCTTCAGAGCCTCAATTGTGTTGTAGTGGCTAAAAAGACATTCTTTCTCATCTTTTTGACATTGAAGGAGGTGAAACTTTTGTGGCCATTACATAAGATGAAGATGAGCTAAGAAATATCATAGAGGCTCTTTTTAGCCCTAACAAGAAAAATTGGATAAAAGTAATAGAGGAAGAGATGGAGTCTATGAGTTCAAATCAAGTTTGAGAACTTGTTGATCTTCCAAATACACGTTAGGCCATTGGGAACAAATGAGTTCTCAGAATCAAGTGCAAAGCTAATGGTACTGTTGAAAGATATATAACTAAACTAGTAGCAAAAAGGCTACACATAATAGAAAGGAATATATTATGAGGAAATATTTTTCACCTGTTGTTAGATTTACCTTAATCCATTTGATACTAGTTATAGTTGTTAGTATAGACTTTGAATTATATTAAATGGATGTAAAAACTACATTTTTTAATAGAGATTAGGAAGAGGAAATCTACATACAACAACCTATAGATTTTATCAAAGAAAGCCAAGAAAATAAAATTTATAAACTTTTGAAGTCTATATATAATTTAAAGCAATCTTCAAGATAATGGCATATTCACTTTCACAATATGATTATGTTAAATGATCTTTGTCAATCATGATATACTTATATGTTAATGATATACTTATAGTTGGAAACAATAAGGATTATGTCAACAAAATTAAAGGATGGTTGTCATCTAATTTTGAAATGAAATATATGGGTGAAGCTGCATATATTCTTGGAGTTAAGATCTCAAGAAATTGTTCCAAGAAATTATTGTCTTTGTTACAAGAGCATTATATCAAAAAAATTCTTAAATAACTCTAAATACAATATTGTAAATCCATAGAAATTCCTATTGCTAAAGGTGAAGGTCTAAATTGAAAAATGTATCCTAAGACTTCACAAAAAGAAATGTATATGAGAAAAGCTCTCTATGCAAGTGTAGTTGGAAGTCTAATATATGCAATGATGTGCACAAGATTGGATATTTATTTTACCATTGGCATAGTAAGCTGATATCAATTCAAACTAGGCATAACACATTAGAAAGTAGTTAAAAGGAAATTGAGGTATCTAAAAGGTACTGCTGACTATTCATTTTGTTATGAAGGAAATAATCTGCAATTGAAAGGTTATAGTGATGTTGATTAGGGAGGATATTTAGATGAAAGAAAGTCTACTTCTGGGTACATCTTCTTATTAAACAATGATGTTATATCTTAAGGAAGTAAAAAGCAATTATGCACAACCTTCTCCATAATGAAAGCTGAATTTGTAGCATTTTTAGTAGCAATATAACAAGCAGTGTGGCTCAAAAGTTTTTTAGATCATTTAGGTGTAAATATTAATATTGTTGATCTCATAAAGTGTGATAATTAAGCAGCAATAACATACACAAAGGACCCCAAATATCATTGCAAAACCAAGCATATAGACATAAAGTACAACTTTGTGAAAGATATAGTTACATAAAGAAATGAACATGAAATATATTTCTATACATGAGATGGTAGTAGATCCTATGATTAAGCCTATTCCTTGGGATGTATTCATAAAATATGTGAAATCCCAAGAATTGCATAAATGTTGATACAATTATTGTAATTTTTTCTTAACAATGTTCACAGAATATTAATGTCTAAATAATAAATATTTTTATTATAAGCCAACATATATACATATGTATGAATGTTTCTTATAATATTCTTAAGTTATTGAGAAGTATGTTGGACAGATAGAAGATTAGCCTTCTCACATGAGTAATTGTCTATTATCAATTTTTATAATTGATAAGAGATAAGATAATTTTAAGCTTTTTATTTAAATAATAATTGAGAGCCAAGTTTAAAATATGAATATCGCCTTGTTAATGAACAAGATAAGGTCATATGTAAGATCGTAAGTGAATTAATAAGGAATTCACTTCATCTGTTTATATTGCCAGATATAAGTTTTGATAGAAATAAGAAATAATAGATTAATAAACTTAGGTTAGATATTAAGTATGTCTGAATCATTATCTATATAATATTAATACATTATATAAAGATATATGCTTTATGGAAAAAAGAGAGAATACCGTAACACATGTTTTATACTATGTGTGCAAATTGTGACCAATATATGTAATTAAAGTTTATATCTTAACTATAATATATGAGGCCTTTGAGGGAATAAAAACCATATTTTGGTACCCTTATGAATCTATTCTATTTCTTGAAATTTAAATTTAATGATTGCTATTTTAAACTTTTAACAAAGAACTATGAGATATTCAGTTTACTGAGGCATTACTAGAAAAGTAAATTAAATTAAAGTCGAGAGATTTAATGAAAGAGGAAGATCATCAAATATATCACTTTGTGTTTGTATTCATCAATATACTAGTAATAATGTGTCTATAATTGTGAATAGAATATCTAATACATATGATACATATGAATAAAATCATTTGAGAAATCTAAATGTGATGAAAAATGATCAAAGGTACTACATACTTAAAAGTCTATTCAAGATCTATTATTTATTGAGAAGTTATATATATTCCTAATAGATGTTTAGTAAAGAGATTTTAAAGTATGCTGGTCACACGGTCTATTTTTTGTATGATTTGTTATAGAGTATAAAAGATCATGTTATCTTATGTAATATTGAAAGAGTATGGATCCTATTATATATGAGTGGGAGATGTTGGATTATGGATTTAGGTCGCTTAAAATGGATCCATTATCCAACCCATGACCCTATCCATAAAATGCCTATAAATAGAAGTATCAAAATAAGTTAGATTTAATGGGTTAACTTGGGACTGGGATTGAGACTGGTTAGCCCGACTTAATAAAAGACTGAGACTGATAAGTGTTAACCTATTAAGTTATTGGATTAGTCGGTTAGTTTGGTAATAATAGTAAGTAATAAATAATTAATTTATTATTATATATTTAATTTTTATATAGATATTAAAATAATAATTTTGATGTATTAAAATTATACTTTAATATATAATTTTAAAATTATATATATGAGCAATATAAAATAATTTTTAATATTAAAATTAATAAATTTATATATTTAATATTGTCAATATATATTATATAATTTTATAAAAATAAATAATTATATTAGAATTTGAATTAGTAATTTAATATTAAAATTTCTAATTATTTCAAAAATTTAAATAAATAATTTTGAAATTAATTTTAAATATATAATATACATATATATAATATAATACATTATTTATTATTATTATTATTATTATTATATATAATTATGATTATTTTTATTAATACATTATTTATATAATTATTTATGTATATATATTTTATAATATATAAAATTATTAAATATATATTTTTTATATATAATATTTTGAACTTGATCATTATATATTTGATAATATAAATTTATTTTATTATATAAAATAAATATATAAATATATAATATATAATAATGTATATATTTATTCTATAATATAAAATAAATATATAAAATTTAAATTATTTTATTAAATGTATATATTATTAAATGTAAATTTACACATTTATTAGATTTTAGTAATATATATTTATTTTCATATATAATATATATGATAATAATATTATTATATTTAGTAAATAATAATATATTTTAATTAATTATTAATGTAAAATTAATAATAAATAAATAACTAATATGAAAATAATAATAAAATGTAATGAGTTATAAAAATTCACCTAAACTCACTTGATAAATGTTGACTTGGGATTGAGACTGAAACTAATACTGTAATAACTCAATTTAGATCCAACTTAGTGAAAAAGTAGCCTGACTTGAGACGAATCTAATATGCAATTTTTTTCTTATTAGGTTAGTCTATTAGGGTTGAGTTAGTTCGTTTTAATAGGTCTACCTATAAATAGGTAAAAGAAAGATAGTTAAAGGACTAGATAATACAAAAAGAAAAAGGGAATCATTAGAACTTATTCTAGATTCATTTTCTCTCTTTGCTCTAAATAAAAAGGAGATTTATTATCAATACAACTAGTAAAAATAAACATTGGATTCCAAATTTTCTACTGTAAACTTCTCATATTCCAATATGTATGAATCCGATTCATATTTATCGATATAGCTAACAAATATATATTTAAATTCAAATGAAATGTATTCTAATAAAATTTTTATTAAATTTATTGAATTTTATAATGATACATATATAATTAAAATAAAAATTATAAATAAAATAAGTTTTCTTTCTATTCAAAGTTATATATCATTAAAAAAATTTGATGGGCGGCTAAGCGTGGGAAAGTGAAAGTGCTTGAACCGCAAGCAAATTAGCTGGATATGGACATGTAATAAAATGGGATTTTTATCCTTATCTCCTGAAGTTTGTGAAGCGACAAAAACGGTTTATAAGCTTTAAGATCCTATATATTATTTCTTTCAATATTTTTTTTAAAGAAACTGCCAGTTTCTTACCCGAGTGTAATAAAAATCTTGTATTTTCTTTTGCATTTTTATATGCACTCGTCCTTGGAAAAATGAGAGATTAGTTGTTGCCTATTAGGTGGACATATAATAAGATTTAGGCCACGAGTGAGATTTTGATATAGTCATATCTAGGCCATATGCACTATGACTGCAAATTATAGAAAATAAATTTTACCAAAAGAATTTTATGCATAAAATTTTGATACATCTAATTTTTACAAAAAATTTTGGCATATCGTTAAATTTATGATGTACTACTGCAATATAAAATGAATGATTGCTATTGCAATAAAATAAATGGTTGCTACTCAATCTTATATGATGAATGCCATGCAATTCGCCTTTAATTGGATAAGTTTTTTAAATTGTAAAATGGCCTTAAATTAATATTATTTGCATCAAAAATAGATTTTTCAATTGTGCCGGATTGAATTTGTGACCTAACCTAGGTATAGTTCCAATTGCCACCATGGCGTCCGGCGACTCGCTGGGTGCCACTTGCCTCGTGGAACCGAAATCGTCAAGCTGGGCATTGAATCCATCATCCAACATTATATTGCTTGTCTTGACACCTCTGAATTACTTGATTTTCACATTCCCGATGCAATTAGGCTAAAGCAGAGGCAAAAAAGCCTATGTGGCTATGGAAGCGGTATTTTGGTTTCAAATGAGGCTTTATCTAAATTCTCATTAGGCATTAAGTTGTAGACTAATAAAATTTCACCTTTCTTATGACAACAACCTTGAAGAAGACCTGGGGGTCGTTTGGTTCATGCAAGAAATAACTTCCCATGGGAAGTTAAATTTCCTAAGAAGTTACTTACTGTGTACACTTCCTAGGAAATATTTAAATGTTGTTGGTTAATATAAAAGAAGTTACATATCCCAAGAAATAAATTCTTATATTTTGTTTGGTTTAACTTTAAATTTTCTAGGAAATAATAATAAAATAATTACAATATCCTCAATAATAATTTAATATATATTAATATATATTAATTAATTTTAAAGAGGTGATAGCATAAGATTTTTTTAAATAGGTTCCAATTTTATGATTTATGAAAGTTATATACTGAAATTACTTTTTTTTAAACCGTGTGAATGCGGTGGTAAATTAAAAATTTTAAAAAAGTCATAAATTCTTTATTAGTTAACCAATGTTTGCATGACCACTCATTTTCAATTTTTTTCATTTGCTCTTTCAACAAAAAATAAGAAAATGTGGGTTTGACGAAGTCTACTTGGTTAAAAACGTATAAATTGAACTCAAAACTTTGAATGATCATAACTTTGTGCTTGATTGTCCGTTTTAAGTGAATTTTTTTTTAATTTCATGTAACTTTTCGAGATCTACATGCTTGCAAAATCCAAAGGTGTTTTGCCTACTTTGATTTGGCAAAAAAGGCTTTTTTAATGATTTTTTAATTTTTCTTTAATTTCTTATTATTTTTTTAACTTTGATCTTATTTTTATCAATTTAAATTCATTCGAATCCCATATTAAAATTTTTCTTCCTAACTCTTTTGGTGTCTAGTAGTGTTATAATAATTTTTTTAACAAATAAAATTACTAAAAAATAATTTATTACTATTTGTAAACTAAATAGTAATATTTTACTGTTTCGTTCCAAGACAGTAACATGTTACTGTTTCTTTTCAAAATAGTAACACTAACTAAAAACTTCAAATAAATGAATAAATCATATCTAATTAACAATTAAACTGTTAAATAATAGTATGTTACTGTTTCGTTCCAAGATAGTAACATGTTACTGTTTCGTTCTAAGACAGTAATACTAACTAAAAACCTCAAATAAATGAATAAATCATGTCTAATTAATAACAAAACTATTAAATAATAGTATGTTACTGTTTCATTTCAAGACAGTAACATGTTACTGTTTCGTTCCAAAATAGTAACACTAACTAAAAACCTCAAATAAATGAATAAATCATGTCTAATTAACAATAAAACTGTCAAATAATAGCATGTTACTGTTTCGTTCCAAGACAGTAACATGTTAGTATTTCATTCCAAGACAGTAATATGTTACTATTTCGTTCCAAAACAGTAACACCAACTAAAAATCTTAAATAAATGAATAAATCATGTCTAATTAATAACAAAACTGTCAAATAATAGCCTATTACTGTTTCATTCTAAGATAATAACATGTTACTGTTTCGTTTTAAAATAGTAATATCAATTGAAAACTCCAAATAAATGGATAAATTATGTCTAATTAACAACAAAATTGTCAAATAATAGCATGTTACTATTTTTTCTCTAGACAGTAACATGTTACTATTTCATTCCAAAATAGTAATATCAATTAAAAATCTCAAATAAATAGATAATAACATATTACTATTTTTCTTTAGACAGTAACATGTTACTGTTTCGTTCCAAAACAGTAACATCAATTAAAAACTCTTAAATAAATGGATAAATCAAGTCTAATTAATAACCAAATTGCTAAATAATAACATGTTACCATTTTTTTCTCTAAACAATCTGTTTCATTTCAAAATAATAACATTAATTAAAAATCTCAAATAAATAGAAAATAATATATTACTATTTTTTCTCTAAACAGTAATATGTTACTATTTCGTTCCAAAACAATAACATCAATTAAAAACTCCTAAATAAATGGATAAATTAAGTCTAATTAATAATTAAATTGCTAAATAATAACATGTTACCATTTTTTTTAAACAGTAACATGTTACTGTTTCATTCCAAAATAGTAACATTAATTAAAATTTTCAAATAAATAGATAATAGCATGTTACTGTTTGTTCTCTAGACAGCAACATGTTACTGTTTCATTCCAAAACACTAATATCAATTGAAAATCCTAAATAAATGGATAAATCAAGTCTAATTAACAACCAAATTGCTAAATAATAATATGTTACTATTTTTTCTCTAGACAGTAACATGTTACTGTTTCATTCCAAAACAGTAACATCAATTGAAAATTTAAAATAAATAGATAATAACATATTACTATTTTTTTTCTAAACAGTAACATGTTACTGTTATGTTTCAAAATAGTAACATCAATTAAAAATTTTAAATAAATGAATAAATTAAGTTTAATTAAAAATTAAATTATCAAATAATAGCATGTTACTGTTTATTCTTCAGACAGTAACTAATTAAAAAAATTTTAATTTTAATTAATGTGTGTGTGTGTGTATATATATATTTAATTTGAGTTATAGTGCTTGAAATTTGATATTAAAAAATATTTATAAAATTTAAAGAAAATTTGATTTTAATATTCAAATAATTTCAATCAACAAATAGAATATATAATTATATAATGCAATTAATATAATATATATTAAAATTTTAATTTATTCAAAATATTTATATAATAAAATTAAATATATTATATTATATTTATATTATTTAATAATTATAATCTAACTTTCAAATAATAGTAATAGATAAAATAAAAAAGAAGTAAAAAATATGTAATAAAAAAATAAGTGGATTATAAAATAATTTAGGAATTAAATAAAAATATGTTGTTAATTAATTCATTTAAATTAAATATTTAAATTTTTTTCATAAAATAATAATAATAAAATATGTCATGTAATATATATATATATATATATATATATATATATATATATATATCTTAATTAATAAGTAAAATACAAAATAACAGTAACACTAATTAAAATGGACATTCACAAAGTGAAACTTGATAATCAATTAAATACAAAATATGTTGAATTTCTTTGCTGAGCCATCATATTCGATCCAGACATTGACAAGGTCACCGCTTAATGGATTCTAATTCACCAACCTCCGTTGAAGCCATGCTATTAAGGTCCATTCTTTCCTTACTTGACTTCCTCTTTTCTTGCTCTAAGCTGACCGGTGTTGCAGATTAAACGTAATGTCAAAAATCAAATTAAGCAAACTTTGGGAGTGTTTTCCGTGAATTCTCTTTTTACTGGTGTGCCATTGTTTCTTCCTAAAATTTCCAACATGCTTACTACTTTATATATCTTTCCATGTCGTAGACTTTATATGCGTGCTCATGCATTTAATTTATTATAAAATTAAAATTAGATAGAATTTTATATATAATAATTATTATGTAATGAATATGAAAATGAAATTAATTTTTTTATTAACTCCTATAATATTATGCAATATATTTAAAGATAAAATTTAAGATTCACTTTTTATTTTATTTTTGTTTATTGATTGATTTATTAGTAAAAATTATAAAAAATTATATTATCATATATTATACATAAATATAAATATATATAATAAAATTAGAAACTACGATGAAACCTTCAAAAGGTAAGGTAAAAATATGAATAAAGTAAAAAAGCTTAAAACTTAATAATAATCAAGTTCAAAAGTAGTATTCCTTACCTATTAAAAAAAGTGCAGTATTACATGAGCTTTTGTATCTTCATATCTCTCCACATCACTTCCTTTTATTTGATTATTTTGTATATTGAATCTCTTGATATATTAATTCTCAGTTCAAACATGCCAATAATACAATACAAATTATACAAATTGATTTTGTAATCCAATAATTAGGGAAACAAATCCATGTCTTTCTTTCGGTATTTAATAATAATACATGTGTATAAGGTTTTTTACTTTGTAATCCATGTTTTCTTTTCAGTGTTTAATAATAATACATACATGTAACTTATGATTTTGAAGAATTTATTCATCACTTATTTCATGTATTGAATTTTTTTTTTCCACTAAGGTATCCTCATTAATCTCTTGAGGTATTGTCGGGAGCTACCCGGGATATCTTACTTAAGATATCTGAGCCTCTTTCATGTGACCCAACTCATTTTAGTGTATTGAATTTATTGGCATAAATTTGTTGCACTAATTGTTTAATTACAAAGTCAATTTACATATTTTATAATTTTTTTCCACTAAGACATTGATGAATTTACCTATTTTCTTAATAAAAATAAATCCTAAAAAAAGAAATAAAACATAAAATAATTATTAGAAAGACTGGCCCGAATTCACTAGTAAAAGTAGATAAATAAAAATATATTCAAAATAGCTCACATAATATGATTTATTAAAATAAGAGAATATTTTATTGTTAACTTTATTACCTTATAATTCACACACATTCTTATATTTTTATTTGTTTTATTGCATATTTTGTCATATTTAATTATATTATTTATAACTCATACACTAATATCCCTAAATAACATAAGTATAACATGACATATTTTATTTTATCAATAAATTTAAAATAAGTTAATTAATATAGAAAGAATAAATTCATTATATATTTTATTGTTAATAAAATATTTGTAAATTGAAATTGAAATTATTTATTTTTCATTATTTTCTTGATATGAGAAATTTCAAATGCCATATTTTATATTAGATTTATTTCTTAGATATTCCTATTACATTATTGTTCTAACACTGATTTTTTTTATTTTGATCAATTATATTTTTTCTAAATGTATATATTTTCTATTAAAGTCTTAACTTATTTAAATATTTTTATAATAAAAATACTTGCAAATTTTATTTAAAGAAGAATTTCCTTTAAAGAATTTTTTCCAACAAAGCCAGAAAGATAACATATAATATCAAGAAAATATTAAAAATTTTAGATAAATAATTTTAATTTTTCATTTTAAATATTTTTATTAAAAATAGTGAAATATAATTGACTCAATATTCAATTTATATTTTATATATTAAAATTTTAACATATTTTAAAATATTTTTATAATAAAAATATTGGCAAGTAAAATTAATTTAAAAATATTTTTCATACAAATGTAGAAAAAATACAATATTAATATATATTATTTTAATAAATTCATCATTTATAGAAAATATTATATATGATCAAAGATGATCGTAATTTTAAACTAATTAGGTAAATTTAATAAAATAAACATTTATTCTTTCAAAAATTAAAAATATCTCATTGAAAAATCAAATTCAAAATCATTAAAATTTTCAACTATTTTTTATATTTAAAAAATTGATTAATTGAATATTTTAAGTGCAATGTTGTGTGACTCATATTTATGTTTGAATAAAAGAGTATTGGATATGTAAAATGTTGCATAATAAAATTTTGAAGATTTTAATTTGATTCACTATCAATGTAAAATAATTTTATACTATCATAAATCTATGTATCATCATATCAATAAAAATTATTAAAATATTTTTACTCTTGGTAAAAATTATTAAATTTAATGACTTGTTATGTTCTTATTTACTAATAGAGCAAAAATTTTTATACTAATAATGGATCAAATTTAAACTCAAAACTTTAAAAGAAGTTGCATTTTGAACCATAGATAATAAGAGCAATATAAGAAAAAGAACATGCATTTGAAAGAACAAAAAGAAATGAAACAATGCGTTAGTTATAAAAAAATAAGTTTAAAATTAAATGTATAATTAAGTAATTATTTTAAATTATTTCAAATAATTTTGTAATAAAAATAAAATATACCATATTATATTTATACTATTTAGTATATAAGTTATAAATGATAATGGGTGGGCATTAAAAAGGAGAACACACAATGCTGCAAATAAAAAGAAAGATAACAATGAGTAAGTCAAAAAGTCAAAAAGTAGTAATAAAAAATTTATGTAGCATAAAAATTAAAAGAGGGATTAAAATTTTATAATTAAAAATAAGTGCATGAAATAAAAAAATTGATTAATAGGGAAGCATACATTAATAGAGAGAGCAAGACCAAAAAAATGTAAAAGAAAGCAACAAAATACAAAAAAGAAAGTAATTATTATAGGGGTATAATTGGAAAACAAAGATGAAAATTTTGGAGGGAAAATATGTCACCAAAACTTAACACTTGTAAAGGTAAAATAGAAAAGCTACTCAACAAAAAACCTTCAATTCTTATTAGTACCAGCTTCTCAACCCATACATTGTACAAGTATTTATTATTTTTAATATAAAAATAAGAATAATAAGTATATAATAAAATATTATAAATTTTTTTAAATTTAACTTATTATATTTATTTTATAATTTTACATTTAAACATATGAATAATAAATTTTTAAAATATAATATAAAAATTAAAAATATAATATGTAGTTAAGTAATTTGATTAAAAAATTAATATTTTTATAATAAAAATTATATTATACATATTATTTAATGATATTCATATTTAAAATGCAATTAATAGTGGTAAAAATGAAAACACAAAATAAAATATGTGCTTAAGAAGATAAAAGTAATAATAATAGTATTTGAACTATAAAGAAAATCATATGTAATTTGAAATATAGTACTTCAAAATTAATATAAAGAAAATATTATTAAAATTTAAATAAATAAAATTCTTTTTGATTTATTGAACTTTAATTTAAAAATAAAATGTTTAATTATATAATTCAATTTGTGCTCTTCAAAAATAAAATTTTAAGTTGTTTAAAATATTTTCATAATAAAATTAAATATCACACACACACACACACACACACACACACACACACACACACACACACACACACACACACACACACACACACACACACACACACAAGTAGATATATACATACCATTTGGTAATATTAGTATTTAAGTTGTAGATAATAGAAATGGATATAAAAAAGAAAAATACAATATAATGAATAAAGAAGAGAAATAATGCATGAGTTGTAAAGTAATTTAAAATTTAAAAATATAATAAGTAACTAAGTAATTTAAATAAATTAAAATTTTGACTTATTTAAAATAAAAATAATAAAAGAATAAAATATATTATATTACATCTACACTTCTTAATGATATTAACGTATGATTTATAAATAATATAATGGTATTGAAAAAGGAAAAGAAGATTCAATCAAACAAATAAAAAAATGACATGGCTCTAATAATAGATAATGTAAGATTTAAAAATATAACATGAAGTTAAGTAAATTGATTTCTAAGTTAAAAAGATACTAGCAAAAAGTAAAATGGGGTGCAAATTGTAAAATCTTTATAAAATCTTAATTATATTTTATATAATTTAAAATATGAAAAAATAATATCAAGATAATATATTAGTAAATTTTAAATAAATAATTTTTTTTAATTTTTAAATATTCTATCAAATAATAGAATAGGTAATTAATTATTTCAACTAAATTTTTATTAAATTTTAAACTTAATTGAAATATTTTAATAAAAAATTTAAATTTATCACTTTGTATCTATAATACCTTGTAATATCAGCATTTAAATGATAAATAGTAATAATAGACATAAAGAAATATATGCAATATATATATATATATATATATATATATATATATATATATATATATATATATATATATATATATCTATATAAGAAAGAGAGACAATTTGTGAATTATAGAGTAATATATGAGTTAAAATTAGAAAATATAATATAATTTAATTGAATTAAAATTTTAATTTATTTAAAATAAAAATTAAATACATAATGTTGTATGCATAATTTTTAGTATCTAAACCACTAATAACAAGATTGATAATATAAAAGGAAAAGAAGCAAAATATATAATAGAGCAAAAAAAATAAGAGCATGTAATTCTAAGTAATATAAAAGTTAAAAATAGAATATATAGTTAAATAATTTATTAAAATATATATTTACCTTATTTAAAATATTTTTACAATAAAAATATATCATACTATATTTATACTAATTAGTGACATTAGTGTTTGAATTATAAATAATAATAGTGAAACTTTAAAAAATATATAATAAAGTATCTAAAAAAACGAAGTAGTGTGAGTTTATCATCTTGATCAAATCTCAATTAGTATATATTTAATTTAAAATATAACACTTAAAAATTAATATCAAAATAATATTTACAAAATTTAAATAAATAATATGATTTTAATTTTTAAATATTTTTATTAAATAATAATGTATGTGACTAATTATTTTAATTAGTACTTTCTATATTACAATTTTAAATTATTTAAAATATTTTTATATTATTTTATAATATTAATATCAAAGTTATAAATAATAGTAATTCACATGAAAAAGAGAGAAAAAGACTAACATCGAATGAAATAAATTAATAAAATGAAGAGAAATAATAAATGAGTTATAAAGTATTATAAGAGTTAAAAGTAAAATATATAGCTTGATTATAAATGATAAAATTTGAAATGAAAAAGTACAATAAAGTAGATAAAAAATAATATATAACTTCTAAAGTAATAAAAAAGTTAAAAATGAAATTAAAAAATAAATATACAATTGAGTGTATAAAAAAAGAGAAATAATGCATGAGATGTAAAGTAATAAAATAGTTAGAAAATATAATCTAAATTTATAAAATAAAAATAAGCGCATGAAGTGAGGAAAAATAAAATATAGAGATATATAGATTTGTATCAAGAGTTAAAATAAATTCCAAAAAAAATTATAAAAAGTAGAAAAATGTAATAGAAGAGGTAGTCATAAAAGGGGTATTATTGAAAAGAGAAAAAAGAAAAGTTTTGAAGGGAAAAATTTTCATATAAAGATGACATTTGTCCCAAAAAAATAATAGAAAAACGAGAGGAAGAACGTTATTTTAATAGTTAAATATTGAATTGATATTCATATTAATTGATAGTGATAGTGATGTGTGCTAGTGACAAAATTTTATGAATTATGTATTTTTTTAAAAAGAAAAGCCTAATACTATAAATTTTTTTTACAAATTAAAAAATATAGATATAATATGGTATATATAATTTTTATCACAAAATATTTTAAATAAAGTAAGGTTTTTGAAAGTATTAATTGTATTAATTATTTAAGCATCCTCTTTTTAATAAAAATATTCAAAAATTAAAATTTATTTTATTTATTTAAAATTTATCAATATTTTATCATAAATTCAAGCAATATATTTCAAATTAAATAAGTATACATCAACGAAAATTTTTTCTTTTCTTTTATCGATTGCATTGTACAATATATTTAATTTGGAGTAATTTGTGTAGAATTTTCTTAATGATAGAATAATATATAATAGTTTTTGTTTCAAGTTAAAAATTATTTAACAAAATTTGTAATGCAAACATTAATAAATATAATTAAAAAAGTATTAATTAGATTTTAAGATCATAATTTTTATTTTTTCTATTAAACGTGTTCTATTCTTTACACTATTAGTAAATAAGTTATTTAAATTTTTTAGAGAAAGTCTTTTTAGATCAAATTTATCCTTAAATATGATTTGTAAATATTTTTATTATAAAATTTTTACATAAATTAAAAATTTAATATAGAACATATAAATTGAAGAAGTCAATTAGATTCTCTGTTTTCAAGAAAAATATATAAAAATAAAAATTAAATTAATTTATTTAAAGTTTATAATATTTTCTTGATGTTATGTGTTGTCTTTTTATATTTGTTGGAAAAAAATTTTAAATCAAATTCTTATTTTTGATATAATTTATAAGTATTTTATTTTAAATAAATTAAAATTATCTTATTATTTTATTTTTATCAATGAGATGGGTGAATTATCAATGCAAAAGTGGTAAGAAATTAGAAAATAAATTAATAAAAATTATTAAAATATTTTATGTAAATATTCAAATACATCGATATAAAAACACCTACACTATTTTAACTGAATAAATAATATTATGTATGTATAAACTAATTTGATTTATTATAAATTAAAAATTATTTAAATTTTTAGTGAGTACAAAAATATTATATTATTTAAAAATAAATGTGACTAAAAATTTTTATAAAATGCAAAAATAATTAGGAATTTTCTTACAACAAAATGTTACATGATTAAGTGGTCACATAAAATATATTTATATATTTTAGTTTAATTAATTTTATAACTTATATAGAGTTATAAAGGTAGATAGCAGAATTTTGAATATAAAGAATTAACTAATAACTATGATATATTTTAAACAAAATTTATGAATTATGTAATGCATAGTTAGAAAAAAATTTCATGCAAAATTTTCCTCATGAAAAATGAAAATATGAATGCAACTTAGGTCTAGCTACACTAATTTTATCTATTGATGTCAAAATAGAGTGTAATAATATCAAGAATTTATCATTTATTTTGCAATAAGAAATATTAAAATTACATCCTAAAATCTTAGTTAATAATGAGTTGAAAAATAAGTATTGACATTTATTAGATACCATTTTTAAATAAAATTATATTTTTATTAAGAATATTATTATTATTGTTATTATTAAATACTCATTCTCCATTATATTCCTACATTATTTTTAGATATTGAATACAGTTATGAAAAGATTTTTTTATTCTATTCTCATTCTTTTTTCTCATTTCTTTGTATCAAATGTGATATAAATAATTTTTATTTTATCATTATCATTTTATTATTATATAATGATATATGTACATACAATAAAATTTTAAATATTAAAAAGATACAAAATTTATATTTTTAAATTTTAGTTTTATAAATTAAATAATATACGATCTGTCTTTATGACACTATTGCTCCCTAATTTTTGTCATCTTGCAATTATCTGACAATGGAGACTATTTTATTTCAATTGTTTGCGGTGAATTCCATCCTCGTATGTTTTTAAAATTTGGAGTGAGATGATGGTTTTGAAATTACTAAATTAAGATTATTTAATTATATTTATTAAAAAATTAATAATTATGATTGAATGATTTCTAATTTATCATATTAATTTGAATTTTAATATTTTTAAGGTATTATGTTTCTAAAATTTAAAATAGTATGATGATTTTAAAAATTATTAAATTAAAAATATTTAATAATATTCATAAAAAGTAATTATAATGATCTATTTTTAATTTAATAATTTCTAAATTCATAAAATGATTAAGTTACCATGACAAACTAGTTGCCTACCTTTCCTTTTCCTTTTCCTTTTCCTTTTCCAGCTCTACAAGGACAATTATCAGTTTAGATTTATTCGTATGAATTGCAATTATGATTTTAGCCGAGATATCCATATACTATACCCGGAGTCTATTAACCTCACTCAAAAAGTTCCATAAGTCTTTCTATGTTTAAATTTCATGTATACAGTATCGGTGAATAAAAAGATGACATATAATTTAAAAAGTAATAATAATTAAAAAAATTTTAGAATTTTTTATTAATATAATAATATAGAAATGATTGATAGTATAAAAGTAGTTTGCACTAACAATATATCAAATTTAAATCCTTTTTCTATTATACATATTTTATGAGTTTAAATTTAATAAATTATCAATGTAAAATATTTTATACTATTAATAAATATGAAAATGATACATCATTAAAAATATTATTGTAATTATGAATTTTTATTAATAATGAAAAAATTCTAATATTTTTTAATAACATAATATGAAATTAAATAATAGTATAAAATTAATTTATATTAAACATTGATAAGATTTAAGGCCGTACTTTGTTAGTCCTTTTAGAGATTTTTTTTCTAAATAATATATTTTAGACCTATTTAACAACTCTTAGTCCAAAATGACAATTATATCTTTTTTTGGGTAAACGAATGACAATTATCTCTATCGTTTTCTAAAACTCTTCCCCCTACAAAATTTTCTAACAAAACAAAAAATTTCCTCCCAAAACGACCTAAAAAAAATTCATATCAAATATAGGTGAATTCACTTTTCCATTCAAAAAAGACAACATAGTTGGAACATTTTCATATTTTATTACATCATTGACTTTCGTTTTAAATTTAATATATTATAATTATTTAATTTTTTATCCTTTTATAAATAAATAAAAAATTTTGTAATCTAGTAATGAGGTATATTTAATATTTATCTTAAAAATTTTATAATTAATTTCAAATTAATTTTAATATTTATGTTAAAGATTTTAAAAAATATATATTGGTAAAAAATGAAATGAGAAAGTCATATTTTATTACACTAATTTACTTTCATTCTAAATTTAATATATTGTAATTATTTAATTTCTTTATATTTTTAATAAAAAATTCACAATTTACTAAAAGGGCATATTTAATATTTATCTTGAAAAATTTATAATTATTTTCAAATTGATTTTAATATTTATCTTAATTTTTTAAAAATTGATATGTATAAAAAATGAAATGAGAAGGGAATCAATGATAAATTACTTTATACCTTTTTTCCTAAATAATAACTTGATATATCATATTATACTTGTACAACTTATTTTTTACTTCTCTAAAAATCTAATATCAATAATCCTAAAAATCTTATAAAAGAAAATGGATAGAAGAAAAATAAAATTTTCAAGGATATTTAAAAATATTAAAAAGATTAATATCGAGAATCTTAAAAATTTATATCATCATCATCCTTTAAAATTCTTCTACTAATAAATTTTCCTCCCAAAATAACATAAAAAAATTCATGTCAATGAGCATTTAATGTAATGTCTGTCATTTTTATACTTTATTATATTTATTTATTTTATTTCTAAGTTTAATATATTAAGAGTATTTGACAAATAATTTTTTAATTAATTTTTAACTGATTTGAGTGCTTTTGACTGTTTAATCAAATCAATTAGTTCATTTGAATATTTGATAAATACTTATTTTTGATAAATACTTATTTTAGTTAGTTTATTAATACTTAAACAGCTACTTTAAAAAAACTTAAGAATAATAATTTTTTAAAATAATTAATTTACATTCATTATAAAAAATTCATGCCCATAATTATAAAATTTTTTATATCTCCATCCTTGATAGAAAAAGAAAAATATTACATCATATTTATCTATTTCTTAGAGAAAAATCTAATACATACAATAAATTATAACTATTTATTTTTTAAATAAAAACTAAATAAATATAATAGATTATATTAAAATATTTTCATAATAATAAAAAATAGATGAATATAATTGTATCTTTTCTATCAAATTGTATAAAAAAGAAGAGAATATATGTTTCATTTCATTAAAAAATAGAAGATGCATTGAGAAAATTAATTTTTTATGAAATAATATTTTTAATTAAAGAATAATACATATTAAAAAAAAGAAATAATGGGAATGATATTACCTATGAAAGATATGTTTTTATATTTAAAATTTATAGTTTATCAATAATTTTAATGATAAACATATGAATTTTAAATTTAATATTAAAAATTCTTATAAAATAAATTTTAATAGTTACTATGTTTTTCAAAATATTATAAGTATTTCTTAAATAGAAAATTATAATTGTCCATTTTTTAAAAAATAAATAAGTATAATAAATTATAATAATATAATTTTTTTTAAAATTTAATATATTAAAAATTTTATTATAATCTAAAATATTATTCAAATAAAAATACTTAAATAAATCATAATATATATATCCTAATATATCATTTTATATATAAACAACTAATAGTAAACAACTAGTTTTACTAAATATCTTTATATAAATAATCAATATTATCAATTGGTTAAATCAATTAATTCAATAAGTTATCAACTATCAATTAATTTAATTCACTAACCGTTAATATAATCATTTAATTACCAAATAAGGTCCTTGCAATCATTTAATTTTCTATCCCCTTTTAAATAAATGAAAAAAAATTTCAATCTACTAATAAATTATATTTAATATTTTTCAAAAAAATTTTAATTATTTATTTTTATTCAAATACATTTTATATTTTTAATGAATTATTTTTATATGTTTATATTATAAATTGTTATAATACTCTTACATATTTACTTGATATTATTATAATTATAACACTTACATGAGCATATAGTTTATTTTTGTCATCATTTATTTTACTAAAATTAATTTAATTTATGGTAAATATATATATTTAAATTTTATATTATAAATATATTTTTAAAATATTCATTTACTATACTATCCTTTTATAATTTTAGTTAAATTTAATAATTATTACAACAAATTTTTCACTGTAGTTTAATTATATTGAACTTTAAATTACTAATTTTATAATTTTACTAATACTCTTATTACTTGATGTTTCAAACATACTAAATTTAAAATCATTTCTAGATAGAATATTTGTTTACTGTAAAATAATTATTTTTATTTAAATATATTGTATATTCTTAATAAATTATTTGTCTATATTCAAGTTATAAATTGTTATAATGTTTATACATAATAAGCCACAATATATTTATTAATAAAAAGAGTGATTATCATATATTTAAACTAATTTTGAAATATATAGGTTTGATGGGACTGAATATTTGATCTCTTAGACTTTTAATTTTTTTATTTGATTACCAATTTCAATATTTTACGTTAAATTTTTCAAAGAATGGGAGATTTTTATGAGAAGTTTAGTGAAAGAGAATAATGTATGTATTTAAATATATATATTTTTATATTTTTAATTATATAAATTATATTAATTTTATAATATTTATTGATAATATTTATCTATGAAATATAATGCATATATATAATATATTAATTTTTGTTAAAAATGAAATCCTGTACATGGCACAGGAGCTAAAATAATATTTACTTATTCAGTAATCCCTCAAAAGATTTTCCATAGTGAATAGTAAATCCAGTAAAAGAAGCCTTTAACAGATGACACAAAGCAAGCCATCCGCTGCCTATTTATTTATTTATTGTTATTATAATATTATTCAAAGAGGGTTTGCTCTCTACAACATGTCATCTTAAATATTTATCTATTTATTGTAATTAAAAAACAATACAATTAACAGTTTTTATTAATAGTAAAGGAATTTTTATTAACATAGGAATGATTAATAGTGTAAAAGTAGTTTATAATGATGAATCAAATTTAAATTCTTTTTTATTGTACATACTTTATGAGTTTTAATTTAATATATTGTTAGTACAAAATATTTTATACTATTAGAAAATATGAAAATGACACATTATTAAAACTATTATAATAATTAAGGATTTTTTATTAATAGTGAAAGAATTTTAACAATTTTTAATGATACAATAATACAAATTGAATGTTAATATAATATTACTTTATATCGATAATAAATAAAATTTAGATCCATACTTTATTACAAATTTTAGAGAGGTTTTTCTAAATAAATGTATTTTAGACCTATTTTAACAATTTTTAATCTAAAATGGAAATTATATTTACCTATTTAGTAATCCTTCAAAAGATTTTCCATAAAAAATAGTAAATCTAGTCAAAGAAGGCTTCAACAGATAATACAAAACTAGTTATTAGTATTGTTTATCTATGATTTGCGCCCTACCATTTATCATCCTAACTATTTATCTATTTATTGTAATATAAAAATAATAATTAAATATTTTTATTAATAGCAATAAAATTTTAGTATTTTTTTATTAATATGATAATATATAAATAATTCATAGTGTAAAAATAGTTTATACTAACAATTGATTAAATTTAAATTCTTTTCCTATTATAAAATTACATACTTTATGAGTTTAAATTTAATATACTATCTATATAAACGTTTTACACTATCTATAAATATAAAAATGGCATATCATTAAAAATATTATAGTAATTAAGAATTTTTAATAACAATAAAAAGTTTTAATAATTTTTAATGATATGATCATATGAAATTAGATGATAGTATAAAACTAATTTAGGCTAACAATAAATACAATTTACATCCATGCTTTATTAGTCCTTTTACAGAGTTTTCTAAATAAATATATTTTAGACCCATGTTAACAATCCTTTGTCCAAAATGACAATTATATTTACTTATTTAGTAATCCTCCAAAAGATTTTCTGCAGTAAATAGTAAATCTAGTAAAAGGAGGCTTCAAGTGTATATATTATTAAAATTGAATTTGGCCTCTCTCATCTGTCATCTTAAGTTGCATGTATCGACTTGCCACATGATGTCATGAAGTGCAATATATATATATATATATATATATATATATATATATATATATATATATATATATATATATACATATAATGCTTATTTTAGCTTTCCAATACTAAAAATTGAAAAATTCACATCCTCTTCAACTAAATTGAACTCATAACCTCTATTACAAAATCATGATTTAATATACTAGTTGATGATTATGACATTTTCTAACTTAATTTATCTAACATGTCTACCTATTTGAATTGTAATTTTATAACATTTCACTATAATTATCATTTACCTAGAAAAATTATTATCAAATTTAAAAATATAATTATTTTTATATATACATGTTATAATTGTTAATTAAAATTAATAAATAGTAAATGCATATCCAAAAAAATTAATTTTTGCAAATAAATTATTACATTAAACCAAAAGTTATTTAGACTTTATTTGGTACAATTAATTGATAAGTTAATTGATACTTAATAAATTAGTTAACAAGTAATAAGTTAACTAATTGTATTAGAAGTATTTAACAAAATTAACTGTTGAATAAATTAAAAATTGTAAAATGATATAAAAGAGTATATTAAAATTAACAAATATATTAATTAAATTAATTCATATTTATTTTGAAATTAAATTATATTAACATAATTAGAATATTTAAAATAAGAATATAATTACATAAAATTTAATTAATTATATTTATAAAATCATATATTATTTATTTATTAATTATTCAAATAATAATGTAATAACTTAAGATTTAATTAATTATATTTTATAATATCATATATTTATTTACTTACTTATTTTTTATTTATTTATATTGAACTAACAAGGATATGCCAAATAATTATATATATAATTAAGATATAAGTTGTCATTTAATTAGAATAAAAGGGGAAATTCTGAAATTTTTTTGAAAAGTTACTAACTTATAATTATAAGCTACTTTGTGAAGCTTTTGAAATAAAAAAAATTATAAGTTACTAACTTTAAATTTATTAAACACTTTTAAAAATTAACAAATAAATTATTGATTAAGCCAATAAATTATAAATTAACTTATTGACTATGTCAATAAGTTATAAGTTAACTTATTTATTATTTTAAACATGCACTTAGTAGTATATCTTTCTTGCTTAAATTTATGTATACATACATATATTATTATAATATTAAATGAAAAACATGAATTTATTGCACTAATTGTTCAATTACAAAGTCAATTTGTATATTTTTGTATTGGCTGTTAACCCTCAATTTAAAAATGTATTTGATACAAAAGTATATAAATTGACTTTGTAATCGAACAATTAGTGTAACAAATCCATGTCAATAAATTCAATACACCAACATGAGTTGGTTTAAATGGAAAAAGCTTGTATACCTTAAGTAAGATGTCCTAGATTCAATTCAAGCCTTATGTATAGATAAAACTTATTTGGGAGGGATTCTCTCCTTTGTCTTTCGACAATGCCTCGAGGGATAAGTCTCTCACCAGTTGGTGAGGGATATCTGAGTGGGAACAAAATTCGAAACACAGAATAAGTGATGAATAAATTCTTCAAAATCATAACTCACATGTATATATTATTATTAAACACCGAAAGGAAAACAAGGATTATTAACTAAAAACCTTACACACATGTATTATTATTAAATACTAAAAGGAAGACATGGATTTGTTTCACTAATTATTGGATTACAAAATCAATTTATTTAATTTTGTATCAGTTGCATATTTAAATTGAGGATTAATATATCAAGAGATTCAATGTACAAAACAATCAAATAAAAGCAAGTGATGTGAAGAGATTCAAAGAAAAAAATGCTCATATAATAGTGCACTTTTTTTAATAGATAAGAAATACTATATTTGAACTTGATTATTATTAAGTTTTAAACTTTTTTACTTTACTCATATCTTTACCTTACCTTTTAAAGGTTTCATGATAGTTGCTAATTTTATTATATATATTTATATTTATGTGTAATATGTGATAATATAATTTTTTATAATTTTTATTAATAAATCAAATTAGTAAACGAACATAAAATAGAAAGTGACTCTTTACTTAGATTTTATCTTTACATGTATTGCATAATATTATAGGAGTTAATAAAAAATTTAATTTCATTTTGATATTCATTACATAATAATTATTATATATCAAATTCTATCTAATTTTAATTTTATAATAAATTAAATGCATGAGCACGCATATAAAGTCTACGGCATGGAAAGATATATAAAGTAGCAAGCGTGTTGGAAATTTTAGGAATACACTATGGTGCATTAGCAAATTAATGATATAAACTGAATTGAGAGGTTTGTAGGTAAAATGAGAATTGAAGGAAAACACTCCAACAGTTTGCTTAATTTGATTTTTGAGATTGTGATTAATCTGCAACATTGGTCAGCCTAGAGCAGAAGAAGAGGAAGTCAAGTAAGGAAAGAATGGACCTTAATAGAATGGCATCAACGGAGGTTGGTCACTTGGGATCCATTGAAATCGATCTTAAAAGTGGTGACCTTGTGAATGTCTGGATCGATCACAGGATGGCTGAACAAAGAAATTCAATATCTGAATAAGCACGGGTTTGTTACAAGGAGCTAAAATCAACCACCAAATGCTTCAATGCAAATAGAATAATCGGTCACTATGCATTCGAAATAGTCTATGAGAGTATATTGCCAGAAAATGGTGACATTGTTGTAGGGAAGAGGTGCAGCCATAACAATCAAGGAAAGAACAATTTTTTTTAATCAAAATTATCTGTAACAGGAAATCTCAGACATCAAAATCTAGTTCCTCTTCAAGTTTGTTGTCAAAAGAAAGGTGAAATTTTATTACTCTACAACTTAATGCCTGATGGGAGTTTAGATCAGGCCTTGTTTGAAACCAAAATACCGCTTTCATAGCCTCACATGCTCAAAATTTTGCTGGGTGCTGCCCCTGCTTTAGCATAATTGCATCAGGAATGAAAAAATCAAGTAATTCAGAGATGTCAAGACAAGTAATACAATGTTGGATCCCAGTTTGACGATTTCAGTTCGGCAAGGCAAATGGCACCCGACAAGTCACCGAATGCCATGGTGGCAGCTGGAACTATACCTGGATTAAGTCATAAATTCAAGCCGGCACAATTGGAAAATCTAATTTTTATACAAACAATATTATTCTGGGACCATTTTGCAATTTAAAAAACTTATCCAATTACAGGTGAATTGCATGGCATTCATCATGTGCGATCGAATGGCAACCATTCATTTTATTGCATGGCACTTATCATATGCAATTGGATAGCAACCTATCATGCTAGATTGAACAGCAACCATTCATTTTATTGCATGACACTTATCATTTACAATTAAATAGTAACTATTCATTTTATATTGCATTAGTGCACCCTAAATTTAATGATATATCAAAATTTCTTGTAAAAATTAGACATATCAATATCTTACGAATAAAATTTTCTTGGCATATTTTATTTTCTACAATTTGCAGCCATAATGCATATGGCCTAGATATGACTATGTATCAAAATCTCACTCGTGGGCCTGGATCTTATTATATGTCCACCTATTACACTTGGGTAAGAAGCTGGCAGTTTCTTTAATAAAAAAAAAATTCAAAGAAATAATATGTAGGATCTTAAAGCTTATAAACTATTTTTGCGGCTCCACAAACTTCAGGAGATAAGGATAAAAATGCCATTTTCTCACGCATCCACATCCAGCAAATTTGCTTGCGGTTCGAGCACGTTCACTTTTCCACGCTCATCAATTCATTAAATTTTGTTTAATGATATTTAACTTTGAATAGAAATAAATTTTATTTTATTTATAATTTGTATTTTAATTATATATATTATAAAAAATTCATTAAATTTAACAAAAATTTTATTAGAATTAATTTCATTTAAATTTAAATATATATTATATAAGAATTTATCATTTTCCTATTTCCTAACATATTTATATTGATATCATCAAATTTTTTTGGCAATTAGATGATTAATTAGTAGTTAAATAATTTAATTAATTATATGAATTAATTTAATTAGCTGATTGCATTAATTATTTAAATAAAAATATTTGATAAAATTAATTATTTATTATTAGTTATTTATATATAAAATGATATATAAGGACATAAATAAAGTTATTCGAGTATTATACTATTTTATTATTTTATATTCTATATATTACATTTTATTATAAATAATATATTATTTTATTTTTTTATATATTAAATATTTCTTTAAAATTAAATTAATATGATTTTTATAGTTATTAGTTTTTTTAAAAAATAATTATAAATAAATATAATTTTTATAATTGTTAAATTTTATAATTTAAAATGATATAATAAATAAAATTTAAAATTATTAAAATAAATTATTTATTTTTCATAAATAAAATTAAATAGCTATAATTTAATAATTTCAACACAGCATTTCAAATATTATAACCCTTGGATGCCATTGAATTCACTGATAAATATTGGCCACAAAAAGTTTTAGTAATTACATCACATCACATCATAAAATAAAAATACAAGAAATAATGAAATGAGGAATGCTGAAATAGGTGAATGTAATTGCCAAAGCATATTCATTTTTTTCAAGAATGATAAATTGAAAAATATAAAAAGTAATTAAAGATAATTTAATCCTTTCATAATTTTTCTTGAATTAATTGAATGTAAAATATTTTCATAATTCTAGCATTTTAGTAATGGCGATTTGTTGTTCAAATCAACTGAATGATAAACATTAAAATTAGCTAATTAAATAAGTTAATTAGTCAAATAATTTTAATTAAATCAATTGAAAGTATTCCAAATAGCTATCTGCTAAATATGGGCTTACTTTTTAATTGAATATTTTATGCACTTTTCAATATATTTCAAATAAAAAATATCTATAAATAATTAAAATTATTATTTTTAACATATTTTTAAATAATAAAATTTATTAATTAATTAATATATTGAAATTATTTTTATTAAAATAAAAAAATTAAGTTTAAAAAAATTATTTCAAATCAATCCCTCAAAATATGATGCATTAAAAATTTGGAAATAGTATGTGATTGACTTTTTATTTAGTTTCCCCACATATATATTACTTATTAATTTTTTTTACATAGCATGCCATTTATCTGATAACAATATTATATATATATTGAATTAAGAATTGGTATTAAATATTTAATAACTAAATAAATTTATAAAATTCAATTATATGAATATAAAAAATTTAAAGTTTAATTTTAAAATTTATTTTTATACATATAATATATTTTTATAGGGAATAATGGAGGATGAAATTAGAGATCTTATTATAGATTAGTAAAAAATTCAGTAATAATCCACCAATCTAGCGTGAAATGACGTGTCACATTTATAATTATAAAAAAAAAAAAACAGAGAGGGATCTTCTCTGCACATCATTCTGTGAAGATGGCCTCCCAAATGACCACCACCGGCTCTACAAAGTCTGAACAAATAGCCGCTGACATTCCGATAAGAATTCGAACGTACAAGGACGGTAGGGTGGAACGCCTCATAGTTCACCTAACTATGTGCAGCTTTAAAACTTGAGAAGCCAAATTTAGGACTGTTGCAAAACTTTACAAAAAAAAAAAAAATCAAAGAATTGATTTTGGATGGAGTGTGTGTGCTTTCAGTAAAGGAAAGGAGTGGTCTCATTGTCTCAGAGGCCAAATGGAAAAGGGAGAAAACTCTTCAGAAAAGAAATTATATTAATTCTTAATTTTTCAACACTTTAAAGTATAGTAGGAAATGGGTATTTATAGTGATTTTTTAAGGGTATTTTTATCCTAATTGTTCTAAAAAATATCTTCCCCATGCATATTCCTATCCAAGCTTTTGAATTTTTTTATAACTAATACACAGTTTTTAATAATTTCAAGGCATATTTGGAAAATTCCATGGCAAGGTGCAAAGTAAGATTATAATTTCAAGAAATCTCCTTAGGTTCCATGCCATTTTTATATAGTTGGTTTTCTAGCATCTTGTGTGAGTGTTTGAGCTTATAATGGTCGAAGTTCATCTAACTTTTACAATTATTGCAGATTTTGGTGTTCACCTCTTTTACCAGTGATGAAACGCTCATTTTCAATCACTTTCTTAACAAAATAACACCACAAACATGCTCGTTGATCTAAAAAATACTGCCTTGTAAAATTTTGCATCGAACAAACCTCCCACCCACCTCCACACACCATTGCTAGAGAGCCACAATTGGTCATGCACTCCACGCATTACATATGTTTGACTAAGGTTGAAGACGACACATATTAATGCCATATCAACATATCTTGCCTAGTCATTGTCACATCATTCATTTTGGGTGTGCCACACATCACCTTTTGCTATATTAGCTCACCCAATCACCTTTTACTGACGTTAGTTGCCAAGTCAGCAACCGATGCAGAGTCAGCATTACGTTAGCCTATCTACATTTTAACATGTGTGTTGTAATGACATGTCACCCCACCAGTCAGCAGAGTTCTTAAAAAATGATCAAAACACCCCATATTTTCTACCAAATTTGATTTTGATCCCAATTTTTTTTAAATTCCTATTGGACCTAATTTTTTTCTAAATTTACTAAAATGACCCATACCTTCTATCAAATTCAATTTTAGCCTTACAATTTTCTTAATAATTATGAGACTTACCAAAATGACCCATACCTTCTATCAAATTCAATTTTAACCTTAAAATTTTCCTAATAATTATGAAATTTCCTAAACCTTCCAAAAATCTTAATTCAACCCTAGAATACATCTAAAAAAATTATCAAAATGCCATCCAGAAAACAAAATGAGAGAAATCTCCATGAGATTGAAATGGAAGAGTTACAATAGTGGATTCAATAACTACAAAAGATCATTAATGCCTAATAGGACTTACTAAATCAAAGAAAGAATTCAGAATATGATTTTGATAGTAGTAACTACTCTTCAGTAGCTAGTCATCACCCTTGAAGGTAGCTAAGCTAAGATAATGACATTAAAGTAGACATTTCAAATTTTGTGGAAAGACTCCAACTGAACGAATTTGTGGATTGGCTTCAGATAGTTGAAAGAGTACTCGAGCTTAAAGATATGCCAAATAAGCAAAAGGTGAAGATAGTTGTTGACAAACTAAAGAAGCATACCTCAATTTGGTAGGAAAGCTTAAAGAAGAAATACGAACATGAAGGGCGAAGCAAGATCAAGACATAGGAGAAAATGTGATAGGAGCTTACACATAAGTTTTTTCCTAATAATTATTATCAAGATAACTTGTTCTAGTTGCAAAATCTTCACCAAAAATCCCAATTTGTGGAAGAATGCACCAAGGAATTTTAGAAATTGATGATAAAATATGATATTCAAGAGAAAGAATGATAGACTATAGCTCGCTATCCTAAAGGACCAAATTCTAAAATTGTCCAATTAGTTCAACACCAACAATACTATACCTTAGATAATGTCATTTGATTTGCCATTTGAATTGAGAAATAACTCTCCAAAGAGTTTATATTCCAACCTTCTTCCTCCAAAAACCCTAATAAGGTACAACATTTCCCACACTTGATGCATAGCTCAAGGCAAAGTTTACGATGTCATCATAGATAGCTAAAGCTGCAAGAATATTGTATTGAGATATATGGTGAAAAAATTCAAACTACCTAACCAAAGGCATCCATACCCTTATAAGTTAGAGTGGCTTAACAAAGACAATAAGGTAAAAGTTATAGAACACTGTCTTATTGCTTTTTCAATCAACAAAAAGTACTAAGATGAAGTATGATGTGACATCATCCTTATGGAAGCTTGTCACCTCCTTTTGGGAAGACCTTGGTAGTACAATCATTATGCTATATATGATGGTTATGCAAACATCTTTTTTATGTAAAAAATAGAGTAAAGATTTAGTTAGCCCCATTACCACCCAAAAAATTCAATTGAGTTAAAGGTGAAGCTAAACTGCTAGTGTTTTTAGTATCTAGAGCTTAGTTTAAGGTGACATTAGTAGAAGCCTGAGCCATATGCCTCGTATTATTGTTCGAACAAAACAACAAAGCCACCTTTACCAAAATTTGAGCAACTATTCACTAAATTTCCAAATGTTGCATTAGAAGAGATTCCTCTTGGCATGCCACCAATGTGAGACATCTAGTACACTATTGACTTTATCCCTAGAACTATCATTCCAAACAAACTAACCTATAGAATGAGTCCCTAAGAGCATGCTGAGATCCAACACTAGATTGAAGAGCTACTAAAGAAAGGATTAATTTGGGAAAATGTCAATCCTTATGCTATACTAATACTTTTAGTGTTAGAGAAGGATAGAAGCTAGAGAATGTACATTGATAGTCAAGCTATAAATAAGATCACCATCAAGTACTAATTTCCAATACCCAGACTCAACAACATGCTTGACCAACTACATGGTGCACTATTTTTTTTTCTCTAAAATTGACCTTCATAGTAGATATCACTAGATTAGAGTACAACTTGGAGATGAATGAAAGATCCAAGTCTAGAGATAGCCTTTATGAGTGGATGGTAGTGCCTTTTGGATTATCAAATGCTCCCAGTACTTTTATGTGCTTGACGAACTAGACACTTCAACCCTTTATTAAAAAAATTGTAGTCATGTACTTTGATGATATCTTGATCTATAGTAAGAACAAAAAAGGATATCTAAAGCACATTTGACTAGTGCTGAAGCTCCTTAAAGAGCAAAAATTTTATGTTAACTTTAAAAAGTGTTCATTCTTAACAAATGAAGTTATCTTTCTTGGTTATATCATCATTACAAAAGGCATATGAGTTAACCTAAGCAAGATAGAAGCCATCAATAATTAGCTAACTCCTAAGTTTGTCCATAATGTTAGGAGCTTCCATGGATTACCTTTTTTTTTATTGAAAATTCATAAAAAACTTTAGCTCCATTGCTACTCCACTCATAGACTACATCAAAAGAGATAAATTCCAATAGATAGAACAAACCTAAAAAATTTTGAAGAGCTGAAGAAACAGCTAATCAAAGCCCTAGTATTAGCTTTTTTAAATTTTGACTAGGTCTTTGAAGTTAACTATGATGCTTCTAACACTAGAATTGACACTGTTCTAAGCCGGGAAGGATGTCCAATCACTTTTTTAGTGAAAAACTTCATAATGTCAAACTGAAATACTCCACTTATGATGAGAAGTCTTTTGTTGTTGTTTGTGCTCTACAACATTGGAGCCATTAATTATTGCTCGAGGAGTTTGTCTTTTACTTTGATCATAAAGTCATTAAACATTTAAAATTTTAACAAATGATCAATTATAGGCATGCTGCTTGGAGCGAATTTTACAGGGTTACTAAAATTTACTGCAGCATAAAGTTGGAAGTCAGAATGCTATAATAAATGCTTTTAGTAGAAAATACACTTTGCTTTTTTACTCTCCAGATAAATATTGTTGGATTTAAAAGTATTAAAGAACTATACCAAAATGATTCAAATTTCAAAAAAGCTTGGAGTACCACTAAAACCTAATTGTTCTAGCAATACTATAGGCATAAGGAATTCTTATTCAAAGATAACATTTTGTGCATTCCCCAGTGTTTGCTACAAGAAGCTATTATTTGGGAAGCCTATGATGGAGGATTAGTCAGTCATTTCAAGCATGACAAAAATGATAGCTTTAGTTAAAAAGAAAATCTATTAGCATAAGCTTTAAAAAGACATCAACAGACACATCTAGAGATGCAGAATTTGTCACATGGCTAAAACTAATAGTCAAAATACAAGATTATATATGCCTTTATTGGTTCTAGAAGCATCATAGGAAGATATTAGTATAGATTTTATCCTCAGATTACCTCGTACACAGAGATAGAAAGATCCTATAATAGTAGTTGTAGATAGATTATTGAAGATGGCACATTTCATCCCATGTCAAAGGACAAGTGATGCCATTCAAATTACAGACTTATACTTCAAAAAGATTGTTCAACTTCATGGTATTCTGAAAACCATCATTTTTAATTGAGATGTCAAATTGTTAAGTCATTTTTATAGGACTTTGTGGAAGAAAATGGGTATCAACCTTCAATTTAGCAATACCAGTCACCTTCAAATAGATAGACAAATAAAGGTAATTAATAGACTTTTAGACAATCTATTATGTAGCTTTGTTGAAAAGAATCTAAAGCAATGAGATCTTATACCGCCTAGATCGAATTTACCCATGCCAACTCCACTAACCAAACCATTGGAAGATGCCCATTTGAGGTGGTGTATGGTACTCATCTCTTTAGCCCACTTGATTTAGCACAATTTTCTACTAACCGTCAGTACAACATGGATGCAAAGAAAGAGCAAAAGATATTAAGAAGCTTTATGAACAAGTCAATGCAAGAATTCAGAAACAAAATTCAAAATATAAAAAGCTAGAGAGATTCCTAAATTAGCCTAATGCCAAGTTATCTCCAAAGGAAGATGGATTATTTCAAGTTGTTTAGAAGATCAATGACAATACTTACAAGTTAAAGTTACTAGACTCCTATTATGTCTCTTCCATTTTTAACATTGTTGATCTCTCACCATATTATAAGGAAGATAATTAGACACGAGGACAAGTCTCATCCAACTTAAGGAGAATTGCACAGAACCCAATGAGATTTCTTGAAATTGTAACCTTGCTTTGCACCTAACCATGGAATTTTCTAGACATGCCTTGAAATTGTTAAAAACTTTGTATCTAGTCATAGGAAAACTCAAAAGCTTGCATAGGAATTTGCATGAGGAAGATATTTTTAGAAAAATTAGGATAAAAATGCCTTTAAAAAATCATTATAAATACTTATTTCTTGCTATACTTTAAAGCATAGAAAAATTAAGAATCAATATAGTTCCTGTCCTAGAGTGCTTTCTCTCTTTTCCATTTGGCTTCTGAGCCACTCATGCTTTATCTTCATTGAAAAATCTTCAGGTTTTAAGCATGTCATCTTGCAATCTATCAAGACCAAATGATTTTTTACTAGCAATGCTTCAATCACTCTCCATAATTCGATTGAATCAAAATAATATATTAAGTCTAGTCCCTAAGTCTTTCACCAATTTCTTTAATCTGACTATCTCGAAACTCAATAGTTGTGGCTTAAGTCGAATGTTTCCAAAGCATAGCTTCCATATTTAATCTTTACAAGTACTTGACTTACCTAACAATCAAGATCTTCATGGCTCTTTGACAAACTTCCTAAAGCTTATACCTTTTTGCACATTGAGCCTTAGCAATACCAATTTCTTTGGATTGCTACTAGATTCTATTCATAATTTAAGGTAATTGTCATGACTGGATCTATTTAAGTGTCAATTCAATGGAACACTTCCTAAAAAATGACCGAACTCACCTAACTTGTTCATGTGGACTTTTCATTCAATAACTTCACTGGTGCTCTTCTATCTTTTAATCCATCTAAGAACCTCATGTATTTAATTTTGTATCACAATGATTTTCAAGGTTCTATTTCATTTGCTTATTTGGAGGGCTTGACCAATCTTGTTAACATTGATTTGGTTGATAATTCTCTCAATGAGTGTCCCTTCATTTCTTTTTACACTCCCATCTTTGCGAGAAACTAGTCTTTCAAATAATGGATTCGATGGCTAGTTGGATGAATTTCATAATGTGTCTTCCTCTCCAATAGAGTTCATTGATTTGAGCCAAAACAATTTCCTTTGTCCCGTACCAATGTCTATTTTACATTTGGAAAGACTTAATAGCCTCCAACTTTCTTTAAACAAATTTAATAGCACAACAAGTCTAGAATTTATCCAAAAATTGGGGAATCTATTAACACTTGACCATTCCCATAACAACTTGTCAGTTAATGTAGCTTCTTGAACTAATCAGGATTCATCATTTCCCAATATGAGGAGTTTGATGTTGGCTTTTGGCAACTTGAAAGGATTCCTTGATGTCTTAAGAAATCAAACCTAATTACTCAATTTAGACCATCTAGAAACCAGATTGAAGGGGTAATACCTAATTGGATTTCATGATTTGAGTTTTTTGGCACAACTAAATCTTTCCCACAATTTTTTTAACAAAATTTGAAGAACCTTTTCAAAATCATAGTTCCAATTTTGTTATACTTGACCTGAGTCCAACCAACTTCAAGGGCCTATTCATATTTTTCCAAAATATGCCATCCATTTGGACTACTCGAACAATAACTTAAGCTCTATTATCCCGAATGATATGGGCAATCAAAAGACTTTCTTCTTCTTCTTCTCTGTTTCAAATAATATCTTATCTGGGGAGATACATGCATCCTTTTGTAATGCCTCCTCTCTTCGGGTACTTGATCTTTCCCATAATAACTTCAATGGAACAATTCCGAAATGTCTAACAGCGAAAAATAATCTTAGGGTTTGAAACTTGAAGGTAACAAATTTATTGGTTATATCTCTGATACCATTTCAAGTTCTTGTTCTCTAAGATTCCTAGATCTCACTGGAAATCTCTTGAGTGGCACCATTCCAAGGTCGTTTTCCAACTGCCAGATGCTACAAGTTTTGAACCTTGGACACAATATGTTTAAGATAGATTTCCATGCCGTTTGAGGAACATATCAACACTTCGAGCTTTGGTTTTGAGGTCAAACAAGTTGCATGGGCCAATTGGATGTCCAAAAGAAATTGGTAACTGGAAGATGCTTCAAACTGTTGATCTTGCCTCTAATGAATTTTTTGGTAAACTACCAACAATGCTCTTAAGAGCTTGGACATCAATGATGTCGGAAGAAAATGAGGTCATGCCAATTTTTCAGTGTATCTGATACGTATAATGTACATGACATTGTGGAATTCTTGAGTTTGTTATCAGTTGCTAACAAAGATCTTGGGAAGAAAGTTGCCAAAATTGCCATGCTTGATCCTCGCTTTTTCATCGAGTATTAGTTCTCAAACATATTTCGTGAATATCTTGACACCGATGAGGTTGCAGTTACAGTCGTGAATAAAGGTGAAGAAGTGACGTTAATCAAAATTATATCTGCATTCACATATGTGGATTTCTCATCCAATCATTTTGGAGGACCGATACCAGAAAAGCTTGCGAACCTAAAGGCATTACGTGCACTTAATTTGTCACATAATGCTTTGTCAGGCCGCATCTTCATCTATAGCAAATTTGAAGTATCTTGAGTCGCTGGACTAGTCATTCAATTCTCTGAGTGGCGAAATTCCAGTAGAGCTGCAATATTATCTTTCCTTGCATTCTTGAACCTTCCCTTCAATCATTTTGTTGGTGAAATTACAATGGGCACCCAAATTCAGTCATTTGATGCATCTTCCTTTGAAGGAAGTGAAGGATTATGTGGACCTCCATTGACTTTGAATTGCAGCACTACCAATAGAGTGCTAGTTTTTTCATCCTAAAGTACATATTCAATTGATTGGGATTTTCTGAGTGCAGAATTGGGATTCAATTTTGGTTTTAGGATTTGTTATTCTACCCCTCATCTTCTCAAGGCAATGGAGGCTTTGGTTTTGCAAGCTTTTAGATGACATTCTTCATCAGGTGCTTCCTCGGCCGGCTTTCGTGTATGAACTCTATGGATCCAAAACCTACAGAATTCTAAGGTGGAGGCCTTCCTGATTTTGCTAGTAGGAGTGCAGCTGGTGCACTCTAATCTGCACCCTCTGCGTTTTTCGGTTTGTTTTGTTTCAACAATGTCAATATGCATGGAAAATGATTGTTTCATCAATGTTATACGCATCCAAAATTGAATTTCAAATATAAATTAGTGGGTTATAATTAAATATATGATATCAGAATAAATTTATAAAAATTAATCTAACTGATATAAAAAATTTAAAATCTAATTTCAGATATCATTTTAAGTGCATATAACATTTTTTATTTTGTTGTTACATTTTCTCGGGTCTTTTTATTTTCCTTGTGTGGTATAATAAGATATTGTCTCCAAGTGTCTTTTTTTCTTGTTTTATTTTGCTTTATATCAGTGAAATTGTTTGCATATTTCAAAACTAATGAACTTTCCGTTATACGTAATGGATTTATTAGCAAATATGGAAAAAGGGGTTGAAATATAATGAGATATATAACGGACGATGGACTCTTATGTTAGAACCAGCGTCAAATGATGATTTTCTCAACGTATCCGAAAGCGCAACCTGATGGCAGTGAAATATTTCTGCAATAATTTTAAATATGCAACAATTCATTTTTATGATACACATTTTTGCATATTATATACTCTTAAGATGACTGGGCATTTAATATCTAGTTTTATTTTATTTTATTGTTCATTTTAATCATATGCTTTATTAGATTTGAATTGATTATGAACAACTTGATAAAAAAATCACATTGAAAACAATATGATCACTTAAAAAAAGTTACATAATCATTTAAAAGAGACTGTATGATCACTTAAAAAAATTACATAATTAAAGTATTAATCCTAACCCTTAAATGTTAGAGTTGATGACATTTACTCCTAGGCCTATTACTTTTATATAAAAATACTTCTTTCATTTAATATGTTTCATTACTAACAATATATATAATTTTTTTTCCTTTTATTTGTGTCTTTCCCTTATTAGGGATTATACCATTTTTATAATTTAGGAAAAAAAATACAAATTACCTCTACCAATTATGGAATGATTAGATTTTATTCACATGAATTATAAAAACAAATAAATTACTCTCTGAAACAATAGAAACCTTGAATTCTATTCCACCATTACTAGATTAATAGAAAACTTTAGGAAAAATTGCAAATTACCCTCACCATGACAATGGGGTTGTTGCATTTTCCTCTCACTAACTTTGAAAACTTGTAAATTAAATTCTTTAATTATATAAAATTTGTAATTAACATCCAATTAACAATTTTATTAAATTACATGATTTTTTTAAAAAATTTAAGCATAAATCATAATATTATTATATGTTTGATTACACATCATTTTTTTTTGCATAATTTTTATGTTATATAATTAATAAAATATATGGAATTTTAATTAAATACTTGAAGATAAGTTACAAAATTATGTGTAAAAAATACATAATAAATTAGCACACAATAATATTGCAATTTATATTTAATAGAGCTATTCAATATTGATCATCACTATATGATTTTTTCCTTTAAATTAGTCACTCACACCATGGAATGTAGATGGAAAATATTAAATGAAGAAATGAAATAAATACAAATGTTATGCTACATGAAAAAAAGATCAAAAACTTATTACTTCTATTTTATATGATTATTTTCAATTTAATTTTAATATCATAACAGTCATGATGTTGATAAATAATAATTTCTACGTGGCCCCTCAAGATTTTCTTTTTTTACAATTTATTCTATTTAAGATTTAATAATTATAGAGTTTATGAGTTTATTTTTATTCCTTTAAAATTTATAAGTCGTTGTAATACTCATATTTAGGCTAATATATCTACTTTTAGAAAGATATTATATTAATTAGTAAGTTTATTTTATTTGTTAGATGTATTTTCTTATAAATTTGTTACCATTTTAAACTTTTTATGTATGATAATATTTTATTTCAAATAAAATTTTAGTTTACTTATAACTTTAAAAAAATAATTAATTTATAAAATAATTTTGTGTTTCACTTCTCATGCGCTGAAATTGTCCCATGTTTGGATTTTAAGTTCATCTCAAAATTTATGATTTAAAAAACTTAATTTAATTTATTATCTTCTTTATAATTTTAATTGTAATTAATATTTATCATTCACTTAATTAATCATTTTATAAAATTATTTAATTTGTTCATTAACTAATAAAAATGAATTACAATATAATTATATATTAATTTATTATGTCATTATTTTGCACATAATTTCATAACTTATTTTCAAGAATTTAATTAAAATTTTGTATATTTAATTTAATTTTTATTAATTATATAACATAAAAAATATATGTCAAAAATAATGTGATAACCCAACATATAACAATATGGTGATTCATGCTTTAAAATATTTTTAAAAAATATGTAATTTAATAAAAATAGTTAATTAAGTGAATAATTTATGGTAATTACAAGTTTTATATAATTAAAGAGTTTGATTTGCAAGTTTTCAAGGTTAGTACAAGCAAAATGCAAATCATCCAAGGTAGTTTGCAATTTTTCATAACATTTTTTGTTAATTTAATAATGGTGGGTATAATCCAAATGTTTATTGTTTCATATGATAATTTGCATATTTTCATAATTTATGAAGGTGGATCTAACCATTCCATAATTAATGAATTAATTTACATTTTTCGATTTTTTAATGGAAGAATTATTAAATCATTAGATACACATGAAATGACCATAAATTGAATCTTAAATACAGTGGAAGGTATAAAACTTTCAAAAAATATCAAATGTCATTTGAGTTAAAGGCTCTTAACCTTTTTTTCCTTTTTATTTAAAGCAATAAAATTTTATTTTATTAGTGGGCAAAGGATTCTTGCCGTACACCCCTGCATGTTTGGAGGCATTATAAATAGGCCACATTCGTAGCATGGATAAAACTATTATTTAGGTCACAACTTTTTTTTTTAAATGAGTGTAGGTAGATACAATATAATAATGTTTTAAATCTAACCATTATGAATGTACTAATCAAGAATGTTTGGAGAACTAGAGAAGCTCCTTCCACATATAATACACACATTAGATTGTAAGTCCGTGCAATATATGAGTTGCAAGTTTACCTTACATTGTAATAAAAATCAAACAAATTGAAATTCTTATAATTTATTTCACTCCTCATCTATTGTTTGTGAGTCATATTTCATGAGCAAGTTTCTTGATTAATTTTTTTAAAGTGCAATTTGATTTAAAGGAGCTTCTTTCAACTAATTCAAAGGCATGATATAATAATAATAATAATAATAATAATAATAATAATAATAATAATAATAATAATAATAATAATATAAGTGCTTTTAATGAATTGATCTTTTATTAAAAAATGAAAAAAAAATAATTTGACCTCTCATGGAATATGAAAATATACACCAACTTCTCCTAAATTTTTATTTCAAAAATGATATTATTTTTAATGACAAAATGCCCCTAAATAAGAACACTCACTCTAATTTTTATAATTGATGTTATTTTTAATTAATGAAAAAGCGATTTTCATGTTAACTCTTTTTTAGTTTTTAATTTTTCAATACGTAAAAGAATCTGGATACATTATATTTATTAGTTTATGAATTTTTTGTGATAATGAATAACATGATTTTCATATTAAAAATTATTATATTATATTTTTATTAATGGAATAATATTTTTTGGTGATAACTAAAAATAATTTTTATGTTAAAATGTAGTACATTTAATTTTTTATTAATAGCAAAAATAATTTTTAATGGCAAAATGATATTCATATTAATATATATTATATTTTTTTATTAGTTAAGTATAAAAAATAGATTATAGATAAAAGAAGGATAAAAAACATTTCTACAAATAGATCATATGTTTATACAATGAAATTAGGGAAAAATTGATATTTTTTGTTCAGAAATATCATTTGACCATGTAAAAACAAAGGATGGTTGGTAGATGGAAAATTTTAAATTGGGATGATAGTGTAGTGAAAATTATTTTAGGGGAGATCTATATAAGTTTTGAAAATAAGCAAGAGGTCCATGTATATTTTTAATACTTTAAAAGGGTTAAAGTATTTTTTTCTCAAAAACATATATATAATGAACAATGACCATAATTTTAAATACTCAAGTCACATTTAATAGAATAAATATTAACTTTTACACAAAATAATTACTCTTATAAAGATCTGTTTACGAAATAAAATTCAAAGTTAATAAAATTTTCAAATGCTTCTTTTATGTTTTTAAAATTTATTAATTAAAACTTTTAAATGCATATTTGCTCATAAACTTCTTACACTATATAATATAACTGATTATGATTTATTTATATTTAAATATAACAGTATTGTAAGTACGGTATGCTACATAAAAAAAACTTAAGAAAGAATTTGCAGTCATGAATACCGGCATACTAATAGCAAGTATTTATTTTTTTTAAAAAATTAGTTGTAAAAATACTAATAAGAGATAGAAAGAGTACATGTTAAATGTGATATAAAAAGTCAAAAATAAAATACACTACAAGAAATACAGTTTTTAGTAAAAAAAAGTCAATGACAAATAATATTATTGTCACTAAAAACAATGCTTTTAGTGACAATATATCATTATTGTCACTGAACTATGAAATTAGTAACAAAGCCAATGGATTGTCACAAAAAATAATAATTTCAACTTAGCTATAAATTGGATGAGCATGAAATAATATAATGGCTTCACCTTTGTAGCTAATAATACTTGTATCAAATTTAAAAAGCTAGAATGAGTGTTGCATATTCATAGAAGCAACAGGGTGTGTTATATATTACAAGGATTCATTTGTTTGGTTTCAAGTTGACTATGTTTTCTACGGCGACTTTGATCTAGTCCCATTGCCAGTTGTGATAACTAAACACATGATAAATGGTATTTCTCTTTTTCTATACTTCTTTCATGTTCCTCTATTAAGTTTAAAGTTTGCACACGTGTGAAGGTTGCATATTAGATTTTTTAAATAGTTGCAAATTTCCAGGAAATATAGAGAATACAGACTTCTCCTTTTGTCTTTGATAACAGAGAATGAGTCACAGGTGGGACTATTGCCTAGTATAAGGATTCTTCATTTGTAGCCTATAGTGCTGATGAGAATCTAAGTGCCATTTGCTTTGGCCTTGCCTGTGAATTATCCTCTTTCTGTGTTGTGTGATATGATACCAGAACTTTCTATCTATAGCGGTATCACAGAGCAGACAAAGTGGCTAAAGAGTTCGATGAGTTTTTAGATGAGATTGTTAATAAGCATATTAATAAAGGAAGCACTTCATAAGTTTGATAGCAAAGATGGTGATTGCTTGAATGATTTTGTGGACGTTGCCATTGTTTACCATTGCTTTCCTTCCTAGTAATATTAGCAGTGTTAATTCTATTTCTTTCCCATGTAACATAGAGATAGAATAAAGAAATATTCTTACACTATTCTTAGTTGGATATTATTTGGTTTGGCTATCGAATCATTGATGATATATATGTTAGTCATGTCTAAATTCTGGGAATATGCAGAAGCAGACAATTTTATATAGGGAAAAGTTGATCGAACTGAATGAGTAAGCCATTGTCTTACCACTGTCTGCCATTACTTGCTAGTAATATCTAGAATGTTAATTCTGTTTCTTTCCCATTTAACATATACAGACGTAGAGGAAAGAAACATTCCATACACTATTTCTTAAATATTATTTGGTTAGGTATTGAATCCTTGATGATATATATATTAGACATGTCCTGTCCTTGATTATGAGGGGTATGCAGGAGCTAGTTTCAAAGAAACAAGAGGAAAGTTTGGCTATTATGATTACCCCCAAGCATTTATTTTTTTTTTAGGTATTTTGTATAATTACTTCCAATTTTTGACTTCTCCCCTACCAAACAAAGTGATATTAATGTTTGGAAGGTAGACAATTAAATGAAAAGAGGTAAGGGAGAAAATTGGACTTTGTTAATTGAAAGGAACACAAGTTAAAGTACATCTATTAAGGGTTAATTTACTTGTTTATCATGTCTAAGTGTTGTTTATATATATTATCTTGTTCATTTCCTCTAGTAATATCATTGATTGTCTCTTGCAGATAAAAGATGAATTTCCTTAAGGAAAAGATCTTGTTGTTCCTATGATGTCTTCATGGGGGAGAAACAAATTTATGCCGTGAAAGACATTGCACAATAGTAGTTGCCTTGATTATTAGGAGTTTGTTGTTTTCCATTAAGCTAAAATATTTTTTATGCTATTTGATAATTAATTCTCTATTTTGTACTAGTTAAAACCTACTAATTTTGTTATTGTGAATTAGAAATGATTGGTGCTATAATCTTGACACAAATATTGTAAATATTATGTCAGAATTTTATTAATTATATTTTATTTATATTATAAGCATTCAATATATGGTAATATGTTTAAAATATTGTGAACAATGCAAATTTATTAAATTAAAATTAAAATAAATATATGTGACAAAATTTAGTGACGCTAATGATTGTCACAAATTAAAAGTTCTAATGATAACAATAGCCGTCACAAATATAATATTTTTAGTGATAACATAAAAATGTCACCACTAAAAAGAGCTTTTATGACAATAATATTCGTTACTAGAGTTACTGATTAGTGACAAAAAGATATTATTATCACTAAATGTTAATCCTATAGTGATAAGAAAATTTTTCACTAACATATTTTTTCGTGACAATATAACTTAATCATCATAAAAAGTACCAATTTTCAATGGCAATAAACTTTGTCACAAAATAGATATTTTTAGTGACACGCATCATTTGTTATCACAGAAACTTTCAACAATGGGATTTTTTAGTACAAAAATTTAGTTGTCACTAAAAATATTTTCTGACAAAATATCAACATATTGTGACAAATTTTGTTGTTATAAGAAGCAATTTTTTTTGTAGTGATAGTGACAATAATTAAATACATAAATTTGATTTTTTAAAACATTTTTATTAGTAATAGAATAAATAGTTAATTCGCTCAATTAAATTGCATATTTGAATTATTAAAAATATTTTATAATAAAATTATATTATATTATATTATGTTTATACTATATTGACCTATAAGTTGCATATAACATGGAAGATAGGAAAAAGATGCAATAAAGTAGATAAAAAAATGATAAATTGTTATGACCCTATTTTTGGATCATTGTAACCAACATAAAGATATCAATCAAATATCTTTACAAACCTTTTTAAACCAACTGATATGAAAAATTTACTATATATAAAATATGCATGATATATAGACATTAACTAAAATTTTTTTTAGTGTTTGTATCAAGTTAAAAGAAATTTTTTTAGAATTGACGAGATTAAATCTTTTAAATCCATTTAAAAAAAAAACATGTCAAATTAATCTTTAGGAAGTCAAAATCTAGGTCAAATAAAAGAAATTTCCCTTTTGATTTGAAATAGTTAAAACATAATGACCTTAAAAAATAAAATTTTTTATTGAAGTAATTTTAAAAAAATTATCTATCAAAAGGTCATTACTTATAATAAATTCTCAAATATATAATTTTCAAAAAACTATTTCAAAAAAGATAGAAATATAAATTGGAAACAAAACTTGTTTAAATATCATTTTCTTGAAAATCCATTAAGAAATAAAAAAGATATTTAAAAAGATAAATTTTTTTGAAAATTAAGTAATATTTGTACTTACATTGTTCAAACCATGAAACAAACATACTAGAATAGGGTTGAGTTTATAAAACTCAAAAAACCAAAAGATTCTACTTTGGAAAAATAATTTAGAAAAAAAACACTTAAAAAAAGATATATATGTACTTATGTTTAAGGTTTAGGATATATGTTTAGTAAAAGATATATGTTTACATTACCATAAAATCTCTTGTCATTGTTTGTAAGAACCTATAAATAAAATATATGAAAAGAAAAAGATGAAATATACAATAATATAAATTATATATTAGCATAATATGTATTATGTATACAAATAAAGTATTAGGATTTCACCATGCCCTTTTACCAAAATAACTATGATAATACTACAGTAAATCAATGCAAATATATACAATAACAACAAACTAAAAGACAATAAAGTGATAGTTAATAACCTAATTGTTCACTAATTTAGTAGGAATAAATCTATGTCTGGCAAGTGGAACCTTTAGCAGTATGTACCATTACATGCACATGCTCCACCAAATGTTTGTAAATTCAATAGGTGGCATTGAACATTGTATTTGCAAAGATACATTCACAAGTAGAGTGGGTAATAAAATTACTTGATAAAATAGTTATCACATAAGTTTTCTACTTAGTTTTAATTTTAATAACATCCATATACAAGACATATATTCAAAATCCTTTTATTTTTATTTCTTTTATCCCATAAAATATTAGAAAGTTTAAGGTCAGATATATATATATATATATATATATATATATAAGATAATCATTATCTAGTTAGTGGCATGGAGGCATAAGGGTTTCTCCTTATTACTCCAAGCCAACCTTATCATATACATATCCCAACATTATCCCTCAAGGGTCAACCTTATCCTATTTGACCTTCTGTGTGACTTGAAAGTCAAGGTATCAGGCCAATCCCTATAACTCTTCACAATGTCTTATATCATATAAACATTTGACACATCATACATCACATATGGCATTCCATCCAATAACATTCTAGCCAATAACTTCAAATACAACATAAAAGCCTATATTTGGCATATAACCATAATTTCATATAGAGTTTTCACTAGTTTATTTCACATAAATCGGGTAAAGTCAAAATAATAACCATAGCCATAGTTAGAATATGAAAATAATCTATCAAAATAAATTTATAAATTTATCTCATCATTTTTCTAGTGACCATAAGCATCATCAGTGCTTTCGTTTTGGTGTCATTGTGTCACTTTTAAAAGCTTATCAATATGGAGTTTCATTCATAGTTATTCTCACATATGAACTTAGTAATGCATAAGTAAATCATAGGATAATTCATATCAACATTCTTATACTAATATGATAATTTTACTGTGAAACCAATTGAGCAGTGTCTATTTTTTTCATGGAATTCTTAATATTGAATCAGCATATTTCTAAGCTAGCAATTATTGTTAACTTAGCCCCTCTTGAATTGATTAAGTTTTGATGATGTCAAATAACATTTTGAAATCACATTTTTATATGTGAAAGAATTTCATTATTGTATTAAGTAAAAATAAAGCATTTGAAGATTGTGACTTGAAATCCTTAGCTTGGAACTTTACGAAGATTAGTCAAGCATTTGAAGTCTTAAAGATTAGTCTAGGTTGTTAGGATTTTTAAAAATGTAAATGATCAATTCTAAGAATTAAAGCTCAAATTATTTCATAACATAGATAATTTAGGAATCTTATGCCTAAAATTTTTAAAAAACATCAAGGTGTTTTTTTTAAAATATTTCTTGGTGTTAAAACTTGTTTTAAAACTAATGGTGTTAGATAAGGGAAAATATTTTTCAAAAATATTTAAAAAACAATGTTTTATTTTGAAAATGATATTTTCCCTATTTATACTCGCATATGTAAGCAAGTATATGGTTTCAAATCTCTTGGACCATACTTAAGTATGGTATTCTAAAGAAGCACTTTTTAGACCATACTTGAGTTTATAAGTGATTATGATGGTCTAAAAGCAAACTTTTGTGAATTGTACTCGAGTATATAAATGAGTATGAGGTTTTAAAGGCTTATAAGTAGGTAGATACTTGAGTTCATACTTAAGTATAAGTTTAAAATTTTCAATTTCATGGGTAGCATACTTGAGTATCTAGAGGCGTGCTTTTAAAATAATGTAACTATAAATGACTAATTGTTATTATTCCTTTCCAACATATATATAAATGTTTGATGCTATTTTTCTAAACTTAAAAGGCACAAGAAAACCCTAATTTATTAGAGGTCCTATGTTGCTTCAATCTTGGCATTTCAACCTTATGATTTAAGCCTTTCCTCTTAGGGATTGAATCATCTTAGTTCTTTAGCCTATATTTATGCAAAAGGATGCACTAAGAAAACTAATTCTTTCAATTAAGTCTTCTAATTCTTGTATTGGGCAAGGGATCCCAATAGGTGCTAGAGTGTGTATAACCTCTAGGGAATGTTTTATGTAAGGATAGCACAAGGGAAGGATTATTTCAACCTAAAAAAGTTGTGCGGATTTTTAAAAGACATTAATCTTAAAGGATTTAGTACACTAGGGGTGAAGTCGAGGGAAATTTTGAGTCTAAAGAATACACCAAAAGAGCTTTCCTTCTCAATGGAACTACTATATATGAGTTTGCATCTTTCTCTCCCTTACACTCTTTAAATTCCTACAAATTTACAATTGATTGCATGATTAAATTGTGTTATTAAGTATTAACACATGGGTTGAAACTCTTGATGATATATATTTGATTGTGCTTTTCATATTTAGTTTTCATGAATTTATTTATTTATTTTATTTTTTGAAAAGGATAAAAACTATTTTTCAATAAAATATTATAAAAATACCTAATTCACCCCCTTGGTGTATCCATATTTTGCAATTACATGAAATTTTATGTGATTCCTCAATCAAAATATCAATTTAGGATTGATATAAATATATGTCACATAAATTTTATAATAAAACTAGAGATATTCAACTTGGATTTCCCAAGTTCCCCAACTTCTGTTTCTACGACTATTTTATTTCCTACTTTATGTATCATCCTAATAAATAAGAAAACTATTTTTCCTTACTTAAACAAGCATTGAACATGCTTCCTAGTAGAAATAAAATGTCATAATGCCACTATATATTAACATCCAAAAGTTAAGAAAATAATCACGAAATTATATTAGATTTTAACAAACATTCTTATACTTAAAATTTCCATTTAAAATAGAAAATTTTAACAAATTTGTGTCAAAATTTTCAGAATTAAAGCCAACCCATATTTCAATATTTTTTGAAGTACAAAACATGTTACACTACTTACTACTTTAAAAAATTATCAAAATTGCTTAAAATTTGCACCTTTAACTTTGAAACTCTTTTAAAAATATCAAACTTCAATAAAATTTTGTCAAAAATTTCAGAATTAATATATAAAAATAAAAAAAATATTTTTCAACTATTTTTAGTCATAAAACAAGTTGCAAAGATTATCTAAAATAATTACCATTCAAAGTAGTTTATAAAGAAACTTTGCTACTTGAAAACATAATTTTTAAAAACAAATTTCTGCATTTTTCCATAAGCTTTCAAAGATTTTTGTAAGCATATTCTTGTTAAAAAATCTTAGTATAGATACTTAATAACATTAATTAAATAGTTCGGAACACAATGTAGCAAGTTTTTCTTTCAAAACAAAATTTTCCTCCGCAAACTAACAATGGGCCTATAAGCTACACATGTTGATTTCAAAGAAATTTTAGGTTTCAAACTTTGATGTAATTATTTTAAAATATCCATTATGAAGTGTAGTTTAACATTTACTAAATTTTTACCATAAAAACAAAAATTTCCCTCTTTAAAAATAAAGAACTCAAAAGCCTCCTTTTTATAAAAATATGTCCATTTTCAATTTGAAAACTTGATTTTCATGCATTCTTTGTTTAATTCAAGGTAGAATATGTTGTAACATGTTTTGAGTGATAAAGACATAATCTTTCCCTTTTTGTCATAGAAAACCTCAGAGTTTGAACTTACTCTCTCTTCAAAATTTTTTCTTCCATTTCTATGTAAAATCATGTTTCCAAAATTTTGTTAATTAAAGAAATCATTTTCAAAATCAACGCTTTCAAACTTTTCATCATAAAATTTTTCAAAAAAAAATCAAACTAATCCACCATGATATTCACAATTTCAACACACCATCAATCACAAGAATAAATATACATCTCATATGTAAATATCATCAAAAAAGAAAACTAAAAAGAAAAGAAGTAGATCTAGACTCACTCAAGGATGCTTATAAGACTTGTTCCCTTCACCTAAAATCCAAAGTGTAGCATCCAAGACATCATGACATCAATGAAAAATCTAAAGAAAAAACTATGAAAGCAAGATGAATTCATGGAAATTTTAAGCTTATACCTTCAATAGATGATCAAGAATGCTTTCTTTTTCAACAATCTCTCAAGAATTCTCAAGAAACTAATAGAAACTTACTAGAATTTAGCAAGAACACTCAAGAATAATACTTTTTTTTCTCTAATTCCCTCTTTAGCCATGGGGAGATCTTGTTTGGTGTGTGAAGCATTGAATTTGCTAGCCTATTTATAGGGAAAAGATGTGAGTGGTTTGCAAGTAATGATGTCAAGATGACATCATATTGTATGACATCACTTTGCTTACTTAAAGCTTGCATCATACGAGAATATTCCATATTCTTTCTTTATGTCCAAGTTTTGCTATTAAATCCTTTATTAATTTTTAATTACTAATAAATCCTATACTAATTAAAAATTACTCTAGTGTCCCAAAGTCAAGTCATATGGCCCTAAAGTCCTTTAATTAACCTACAATTCAATCTTCCTGCCCTAATTTATTGAAATGCCCTTTAACTAAATCAAGTTCCTTTTCTCTCCTATATTGGATGCTTATGTCCTTTAAAATCAAGGTAACTTACATTTTTGCAACCTTAAGATTATTTTCGAATGCTTGAGCAAAAATATTAAATTACTTCCAAACTTTATCAACCTTGAATCTTTAATATTCCTAATTCCTTAAGATTTTTTTTAAAGTGACTCCTAATAAAATTTCTTTTACTATAACCAATAAATAATTCTATAAGAAAAAATATGTATTTCTTCTTATTATCCTTAAACATATATTGTCTAGCTTAATTTTAACTATTTTTATCTACTTGATTTTTATTAGGTATTACATAAATATTTTAAATAAGTTGTAAAATCTTGACAAAATTTATATTTAATTTGGATTATAATACTTGAAAACTAATATCAAGAAAATATCAATAAGATTAGAATGAATAAATTTAATTTTAATTTTTAAATATTTTTGCTAAAAATAGAATATTTAATTAATTAATTCAATTAAATATATTTTATGATAAAAATTTTAACTTATTTAAAATATTTAATGATAAAAATAAATATATTAGGTTATATCCATATCATTTAATGATATTAGTGACTGACTATAAATAATCGAAGTGTAAATGAAAAGAATGAAAAATATATAATGAAACAAATTAAAAAAAAAGAGAGAAACAATGCGTTAACTATAAAGTAATTAATAAGATTTAAAAAATGAATATGTACTTATGTAGTTGATAGATTAAATTAAATTAAATCTTTAACTTACTTGAAATATTTTAATAATAATGAAAATATATTATGTTATAACAATATTACTGATTGGTTTATGATCTATAAGTAACAAGAGTAGATAAAAAAAGACAAAAAAATATAGTTGAATAAATAAAAGGAAGAAAAGCAATGCATGAGCAAATCTCAACTACTATATATGTAATTTGAGATATTGTACATAAAAATTGATATTAAAAATATAGAAAAAAATTAATAAATAAATTTAATTTTAATGTTTAAATATTTTTATAAAAATAGAATATATAATTAATTCATTCTATTTGTAATTTCAATACTAAATTTGAAATTTATTTAAAATATTTTTATAATAAAAATAAAATATATTGTATAATATTAATGTTATCTAATGATATAAGTCTCTAAACTTTAAATAATAAAAGTAGACATGAAAAATGAAAAAAATGAGACAATGAGTAAATTGTAAAATAATAAGAGTTAAAAATAGAATATATATTCAATTAACTTAATTAAATAAAATTTTAACTTATTTAAAATATTTTTAAAATAAAAAATATATTGTATTATACGCAAGTCATCTACTTGCTTCGCAAGCCATTAATTTTTTTTAACTAATCTTATCTCTAATCCAAGCATATTTTAAGATACTTTCTTGATGTCCACTCTTATTATAATTAATTTAATCATCCTCTTTTTTAACTAAATTACCTAAATGCCATTAATGCCCTAATTTTTTCAGGTAACTTGAAAATAAAATTTTCACCCATTATCACTAATAAATTCTTTTATTAGTATAAATCAATAATTTTATTAATTGTCCAACCTTAAACACTATCTGATTTAATTCTATCAATCTCTATCTATAGGTATTACCATTTTAGCCATCTATACAATATAATATCTAAATTACCTATTAACGATAAGGCTATTACATGTTCTTTGTTAATGAATTTAAAAAACTAATACTTTTTCAAGATTTTAAAATTTATCAAAAAATATTCCAAGAACTTATATCTATATTTTGACTCAAAATATAGGAATTCTGTAAAGTATTTGGAAAGATTTCAAGTAAGAATCCTTCTAAATTATTTGTGAAATACTTGGATTCATGGTTGAAGTACAGACACAAGTCATTGGAAAGAACTTAGAGGAGATTCCAATTCTTTTATTTGCTATGAGCCTCAACACTTTCTTTGCTTCAATATGAGAATTAACATTTTGCTTTCTCTATGTACTGTATCAAACTTTGATATACATAGAGCAAGAAGCATAGCTTGTTTTACATTAAAATATAGGAACCCTAAGAGGCACAAAGTAACTAAAGTAAATGAATTGGACATTGGTTTTATTATGCAATTGATGTTGAAAAGTAAATATATTACTAAGCTTAATACATCATTTTATTTTAATATCAAAATAGAATAATAAGATGACCTCATTTTTCTCTCCCTAAAACTTGTAAAAGCAAAAACTTGGGTTGAAATTTGAAATCTATCTCTGATGCCAAATTGTAGATATATTAGAGAATACTCTGTGGTATGAATAACCAAATTATTGATATATTACAAAGTGCACTACAATTTCTCTCTAACAAACAAGATCACCTTTGCATGAGTCCAAGCTTTTTTTGCTTTTGGTAGTATCTTCTTTTTAATGTTAAGGTCCATTTGGGTGTCTGATTTCTCCTCTAGACCTAATTATGAATATCTATTCATTGTGTATTATGTTAATTTATTTCGATTCTTTGTTTATGATTTCATTAATTAAGGTTTTAGTTGTAGTGGGTTTCTTGAAGAAAAAGTAGTGGGTTTATTTCTTATAAAAGTAAATTTATAGGTATTTCTATACAAAGGATTAGGATGAAATAAGCAAATCACAAAAACACATGATTTCCCTAAAGTTTAATAGCATAAGTTAGCTAATAAATTTCTCTCCAATGAAAGCATATTGTATTAATATTTCATTTACAATATCAATTTTAACATTGTTATGTCCTTGTTTTCTTATAATGGGACTCACAAATATTTTTATCAATGGCTATGTTTAGAAGACAATGGGAGTTTTATCTCAGCATAGAGATATTAAGATATGGCTTATATACATGTTATTTCTAGTTTTTGCAACATCTAAATATTATATGTCTTTTATTATTTGGACCTAAATAAATGCATCATTCTTCATCCTTTTCTAGTTTATTATATTTGAGATATTAATTTTGATCATAGAATTTTTGAAATAGGGTAAGAATACTATTTTTATTGCTTGTGTAGTAATATTTATTGTTGGATTTTGTAATTAGTTCATATATTGCTTTAGGTGTAGTGGAGTTTAGAAGAATTCTTTAGTATTAAAAAAACCAAAAAAATAGCATCAATTATTTTATAAACTCATCACTATAGTTCATATTAAATGTTGATTATTTAAAAGAATCAATGCCCTAAATTAAATTTAAGTTATGAAAAATCTATTGTCGACGTTGATTACTATAACAAAAAAATCAATATTGTATTTCAATTATTAAACGATATACTACAACTAAACACATTAATTTTCTTTTAAGAAAACAACATTGTTTTGGTATTCAACATTGATTAAAAAATTAACATTGAATGTACCAAATTTACAATGACGCCTGTATATATATATTTAGTCAAAACCCCTAAAACAACTAATGTTAAAGGATATTTTCATAGTAGTGAGAAGTTAGTTTTTAAAAATGATCGCTGCCTAGGGCTATTTCAATTGTTGTGATAGTTTATGTCAAAAGATTACACGTTAATGAAGCATTTAACCAATGTCTTAAGGCATGGCAACCTCTATATTCTTAACATATTATCAAACCTCAAATGCTAGTTTTCCATTAATAATTGACGTTTAAGGGTTCATACCACTTATAAATCTCCTTGCACATATAGAGATATTAAGAAACTAAAAAAAGTTGTAATCTAAAAATAAATTATAGTGAAAAGAAACCATGTATTCATTCTTGCACTGGAAAGTTATTGGATGCAAGAATCGATATGCATCTTCCTCTTCTCAATTAGAAGGTTATTCATATAATAAAGCTTTAATTTTGATGAAAGTAAATTTAAAACTTATGCATTGTCAAAGTTTATAGTCAAGTTAAGAATTACTGTTATCCTGTTTTGTGCACCCTACTTTAACTCCTACTTCACATGTTATACTTTTTTATTTCACTACAAAAAAGAAAGAGTAAGGATAATAAATGCTTACTACCTTTTCAAGACGTTATCATAAGAGTACTCTCTCACTAGAAAATGTTCAATTTGAATTATAACACTACCTAAAAGGTAAACTCGTCATCATTATCCCACCAAAATGCTAGCAATTGCAAGAGTTTTCTATTCCTTCATTGATCATTAATTGATGCCTTCTTACATCAAATTTTACATATTATACCTGTTTGAGGCACATATGATACTTAAGTTGATATCATCTTGGGAAGTTGAAGAGGGCTGTGCATACAAAATGGTGAGCATCTATGTGCACTATTATAACGGTATAGATTTACATCATTAAATTAATGAGATTTAATCAATTTTAGATGGGACTTATTATTATTTTTAAATTAATTGAATTATAATCATTAATTTAATAGTATAAATTTACAATACCTAAAAAGTAATACACTATAAATTTTTCTAACAAAACATCATGTTTTAGTTATTTTCATTGCAAAATTTTATTTTTATGTAATTTTTAGCAGGTTCTTTTAAAAATATTATAGCTAATTTTTTATTTTATGAATTCTTTTTCTTTTATAACTTAAGAAAAAAATGTTAGGTTAAAATATTTGATAAAGATTTTAAGATGTGTTTTATTAAATTAATTAATATTACATAAATGTTAGATGTAGGAATATGTTAATAAATATTTTAAAAATTAATTTTTTATTTGAACTAATTGTTATTTTATGTTACATAATATTTATCAAAGAAAGTTATTTTAAACCCTCCTAAATTTTAATAAAATTATGCAAATCTCTCATGAAATTTAAAAATCTACACAAACCCTTTCAAAATTTATAAAATGTAGTATATTTAAAGCATAAACTTGAAATTGTCATCGACAAATGCTAAGAAAAATGTTTATACAATTCAAATTTATCAATATCAAATATTTCAAATATTTCGGGATCAAATGTGTATTTTAATTATGTTTAAATAAATGATAAAAATGTCAAATTTTAAATATAAGTGTAAGAGTTTTTTAATCATTTGAATTAAATTAAAGTATATCTTTGATCATAAAATACTTACATTATCTCATATTATTTAATTTGAATTTATAATTATCCTTTATGGTTATTTTGTTGAAGAAAAGTTAAAATTTAAGTTTAAATCTAGTACTTCTTTTTTACATTTAAGGAACATCTATATAAGTTTTGACATTAAAAAGGAGATCCAAGTAAACCTAAGAGAGATGGAAATATTATTCTCTGTTTATTTTATTATTATGATAGCTTTTATTTTTTTAATCAAAGCCGTGAAACAAACTTCATTGTAAATGTGTAACAAAACATGATTCACGTAATGCTAATTACTACGGAGATTCAATTTGCAACGGAGTGCTTATTCAATAAATATTAGGATAAATTATATTAACCTACTTGAACTTTGGCCCAATTACACTGTATGCTCTTCATTTTTTTTTTTTATAATTATACACTTCTACCTTTTTTATCTTTGAAGTACTTTAACCATTATAAAATGTAGTAGTCTTAACTTTTTAATTGTAGTTCCTTCTCTAATGTAATCCATCATGGTTGTGAGACTATTTTCTTATATTTTTGTGTACAAATATAGTAACAAAATTATTCATAAAAAAGAGAGTATTTTTATTGTTAAAAAAAAGAGTACATTTATGTGTAACAATATAAATAGTCTTTTGGTCATGAGGAACAACATTAAGAGAAGTTATTGTAATTTAATGCTAAAATTGAAAGTTTTATAAAATAATAATCCTAATTGAATTATGTGAAAAAAATAATATTAAACATGAAAAAATTTCTTATTATCTGATAAATCCATTATGAAATGAATGTGAAATTTAGATTTATTGCAGGTCATGAACTATTCATAATTAGCCATGATCACGAACTCTAATAAAAATTTCCTACTCCTATTAACTTTAGATGAAGACTTTAATTGGGGAGGCTTTCTGATACCGATGAGGAATGTTAAAAATCAATCACAGGTTTTTGGAGCAGTGACTCTTATTTATATTAATAACATTAGTGGGTTGACTCATCGCTGAGAATCACCCGTTATCACATTAATTGGATTAAATTACTATTAGGCCTAAACAATTTAATTACCTTAATATTAGGCTAAACCCTTTTATATGTTATTCTATTATTGAATTAATAGATTCACAATAAAAAATCTAATAATTTCCCACTTGGACTATGTAATTCAATAACAGTGGTCACTTTAATAAGATGTAAAAAAAAATATGACATATTTACACCCACTGGTCTAAATTGAGATAATAAATATCTAGTAATATAAAACAGAGTCTCCGATAGGGATATCAATAAAATATATATATATTGTGCATTTATATCTTATTGACCATATACAATAACCAATAGGGATATACATAACAAGTTTATTCTCAATAAGATTTACATAACAAAAATTGTAATAATATATGTAAATCTTTGCACACTAGGTCTAAGCATTTGTCTAAAATGTTAAATGAGAATCATTATTCTCATCACAGTATTAAGACAGGGTCTAAACACCTTTATAAATATGTCATAACAAAAAATGTGCACAATATATGACAAATATGAATATTTCATTTATGTACATCTCAAAAAAATAGTTACATTATAATACTCCTACTAACCTAAAATATCAAAAGATTTGGCTAATCCCATATTAATTACATGATCATAATATACTTTTATCGCTAAGTCTTTAATCAATGAATTCGCAAGCATACGATCTATGAAAATATATTCAATATATGTAATATGCTCGCATACCTTCTCTTGCACAAATTAATACTTTTTATCAAAATGCTTTGCATGGGTAGAACTTTTATTATTATGAGAGAAATTTACAACAACAATATTGTTGTAATAAATGGTCAAGGGTCTTTAGATGCTCTTAATAATTTTGAAACTAGCTATAAAATTCCTTAACCATACAGTAATATAAGTGGTTTCATTACATGTGACATATTTTGCTTCCATAGTGGAGGGTGCTGTTAAGAACTGCTTAACACTTCTCCATGGCATAGCTCCTTCTACCATCATAAGGATGTATTTAGATGTAGATTTATGATCATCCAAACAACTAACAAAATCTAAATCTGAGTAACTTGTAATTGTGAGATCTCTTGATCTCTTATAGGTCAGCATGTAATCTTTTATACCCTAAAGGTATCTTATCACTCCCCTCGTAACAGTCCAATGTCTTTAATTAGGATTACTTAGGTATCTCCCTAGTACACTAATAACATAAGCTATATCAGGATGTATACATGCATGAGCATACATCAAGTTACCAATAACCAACTTATATGGGACATTTTTTATTCTTTCTATTTTAACATCATTTTGAGGACATTAGGACTTAGAGAAAATTTCTCTTTTTGAAATGGGTGTAGAAACTTGAGAGCAGGTTGACATGTTAAATCTTTTTAGTATTTTCTCAATGTAAGTCTACTGAGACAAACTAAGCAAACCCCAAGATCTATCATGACAGATCTCTATCCCTAAAACATAAGAGGTATTTTCAAGATCCTTCATATTAAAATGTTTAGATAACATTTATTTTGTCTCAATCAGCAGGTTCATGGTATTACTTGTAAGGAGAATATCATCCATGTATAGTACTAGAATAATAAAACTACTTACACTCATCAATATATAAATACACTAGTCCACCACATTCTCTTTGAACCCAAAAGAAGTCACTACTTTATCACACTTGAGGTACCATTGTCTAGAAGCTTGTTTTAGGCCATAAATGGACTTTTTAAGGTAGTACACAAGGTTCTCTTTTCCCTTCTCTTGGAAACTATTTAGCTGGTTCATATAAATAGTCTCTATTAAATCACCATTTAGGAAGGATGATTTTACATCCAACTAATGCAACTTTAAATTAAAATAAACCACTAAAGCCATGATAACACAGAATGAATCTTTGGTTGAAACTGGTGAAAAAGTTTATTTGTAATCTATATCTTGCCTCTGAGGTAGCTTTTTGCTACCAATCTAGCCTTGTCCCTCTCAACTTTACCTCGAGTACCCTTCTTGGTCTTGAAAACTCACTTGCATCTAACTAGTTTACAACCTGCAAGAAGTTCCATTAGATCCCATTCTTGATTTTTATGTATTAAAGCTAACTCATCATTTACAGCATTCATCCAATCAAAACAATTTAAACTAGACATAGCTTGAGAAAAGGTTATAAAATTAGTATCATCATTAATATTATATTCATGCTATTGCAGATATACAAATAGGAATTATCAATTTGTAAATTTTATGAGATCTTCTTAATGGAATTTCTTCTTCATTTATTTCATCTAGCTTAACATCTTTTACCATTAGTTGTACTGGATTAACTAGTGGAGTAATAGAAGATGACTCTCTTAATCTTAGTGTCAATGGAATAATTATTCTATCTTCAAAGAAATTCATGATATGTAATATTTGACTCTCACTATCCAACTCATCCTCAAAGAAGATGGCTTAATCAAACTCAATTACTCTAGTTGAATGAGTTGGACAATAAAATCTGCTTCTCTTAGAGCCACCACAATATCTAATGAAGTATCTACTAATAATTTTCGAATCAAGTTTCCTTATGGATAGAATATATGGCTTTACTTTAACTTTATAACCCTAAATTGAAAAATGTTATAGACTAAGCTTCTTATCGTATAATAGTTTGTAAGGGATCTTAGGTATTGACTTACTAGGAACTAGATTAGAATGTATACTGTTATTTTCAATGCATCACCTCATTAGAATTTTGGCAATGAAGTATGGGTTATAATGCATCTCACCATATCCATAAGAATTCTATTCCTCCTTTTTGTAATTCCATTTTGCTTCGATGTACCAAGCATGGTGTAAGTTGCTTGAATTCCACAATCTTGTAGATACCTCACAAAAGGGCCAGTGTTTCTTCCTATTTCATCATACCTATCATAATACTCACTACCTCTATCAGAATTAACGCACTATCTATTTCCCTAATTTTAGTTCAACTGTTGACTTAAATAATTTGAAGACTTCTAGTAATTCTAACTTATCATTGAGCGGCTCTACCTAACCAAATCTGGAGTAATTATCAATGAATGTAATGAAGTATTTATAGCCGCCCGTAGCATTAGGTGTGATAAGCCCACTAATGTCAGTGTGAATCAATTCTAAAATATTTTCCTTTCTACTTCTCTTACCCTTTTTAGCTTTAGTTGTAAGTTTTCCTTTAATACAATCTACATATATTCCAAAATTGGAGAAATTCAAATCACAAAGTACTTTTTCTTTTACAAGTCTTTGAATTCTTTTTTCATAAATGTGCCTTAATCATTTATGTCACAATATTGAGGATCTTTCATCAATTCAATACCTTTTCTTGCCTACAATAGAGTTTATTGAATTCACAAAATTATAATCTAAATTAACTCTATATAAATGGTCACACATAAAACCAACACCAACAACAAAAGATTTATAAAATAATTCAACTTTTCCATTTCCAAAATAATAAGAGTATCCAATAGAATCTAAAGTGACAACTAAAATTATATTCTTTCTCATGAAAAGTACATAAACTACATTATTAAGTAAAAGCTTATGTCCAATTTTCAATTTTAACTTCACTAACCTTATGTGCACTACCTTAACTCTATCTCCATTTCTAACTCTCATAATTAGCTCTCTTTCATTTGGTTTCGTCAGATTTGTAAATACTTGAAGATAATTAGTCATATGAATAATCGCATCGGTATCTAACCACTAAGAGTTTGATGGTACATCAACTATATTTGACTCAAAATAGACTAGAATTTGATGGGTATCTTTCTTTTTCTTCTCAACCCATTTCTTGTATTTAAAATAGTTTACTTTCTTATGATAATTCTTTTAATATGTTGTAGACTCAGCATTAATCTAAGGTTCTGCTTTTCTAATCGTCAGGTCAAGGTTAGAGGCTACTAGATATAGCTTTAATGATTTAGCCCAATTCTCATGATTAGTCCCATTAAGCGTCTTGATTGCTTTTAATTGTATAAGTAAAGAAATTGAGGAAACAAATTTTAAAACATTAATATATGTTTAATTTTAATCATGTTAGAAAATTTTTCTTAATAGACTATGCAATTGAACTCAATATTATATCATAAAGCCTAATACCGATGGGGTATTAAAGGCTTTATAATGTAATATAAGAACTAAATATTATATTTCTAAAATTTTACACTGATAGGGTGATGAAAATTTTAGAAACACAATACTTATTCCTACACTTAAGTTACTACTAATAAATCATATTAATAATATTATATTGACAAGGTATAAAAATATTATTAATATGATACTCTCCTTAATCTAACTATTATTATAAAAAATGAATAAAATTTTATGCAATTAGGTCTACGATAGTTGGACTTATAATTACACAAAATTTCATGACAAAACATAAGCCCAAATAATTTTCTAAAATTATTTTCCTATACATGCATATACATAGAAAAATAAATAATAGACCAAATAGTGTCCAAATTTTTCACAAAAATTGTATGTGGAAGCCCAATATGCAGTAATATTACAATAAAATTTTTAGCTCAATAAAATTATTTGGCTATCCAAATTAAATAGGTAAAAATAATTAAAATATTTTTTAATTAAAAAATCTAAAATTTTTTTCCAAGATATGTCTCAATCTCAAAACACATAAACATAATTTTAATAATATATATAATTTTAATAATATATATATGAACAGAATATACTAACAGGGCCAAAACATATATATATATATATTTCAATTGTCAGCCCAAATGGATATACATTTAAAATGTATTTCAAACCTCAAATAGAATTCTCTTTCTATATATATACACACACAGAATGTTCTCTTTCTTTTTCTTGAATCCATTTATATGATGCCACACAAATAGAAGATGGTGCTTACTAAGGTACCCTTGAGGGTTTAGTACTTGATGTGGTGCAGTAAAATGCAGGTTATTGGATGAGATTACAAAAAATTTAATAATGATTCAGTAATCTCATCCAGTAATTTATATTTTATCATACCACCCTGGATACCAAACCCACGGGGCACATTAAGATATATTACTTGAATCCATAAAGTGTCAAAGAACATATCGGTGTTTAAAAAAAGTTATACATAAAGAGAGGCGTTAAACAGAACGAAAGCTGAACTTATATATATAATATTATATACACGCCAAACGAAGATTTGTTTCATATACACACCAAACGAATATTTGTTTTATATATATAATATTATATACACACCAAACAAACATATATATAAAACTCATTTTATATAAAACATAGATTGGTTATATATATATATATATATATATATATATATATATATATATATATATATATATATATATATAGAAAGTGACAGCATATGTATACAAAAACAATGCCGAAACATCATATTTTTCTTTTTTTTTTCTTCGGGCCAAAACAGTATTGCATGATTTAAAATTTTTCTTTAATAACATCATACAGAAATTATTATCAATAAGAATTAAATTAAAATCTCAATTAATAAAATTTTATTCCCAAATTCATGAAATAATATATTCAATTCACATGATTCAAAGACTCTGATACCAATTATTAAAATCAAAAGTTTTATAAAATAATAATCCCAATTGAATCATATGAAAAAAATAATATTAAATATAAAAAAATTATTATTACTTGATGAATCCATTATGAGATGAATGTGGAATTAGGATTTATTGTAGGTTATGAACTATTCATGATTGGCCTTGAACACGAACTCCAATCAAAATTTGTTACTCCTATCAACCTTAGATGAAGGCTTTAATCGGGGAGGCTTTCTGATACGGATGGAGTGTGTTTAGAATTAATTATAGGGTTTAGGAATAATAACCTTTACTTATATTAATAATATTAATGGGTCAACCCATTGTCGAGAATCACCTGTTATCACACTAATTGGGTTAAACTATTATTAAGCCCAAACTATTTAGTGACCTTAATATTGGGATAAATTATTTTATATCTTATTTTATTATTAAATTAATAATTCCACAATAAAAAATTTAACATTTAAAACTTCAGGATTATTGCATTTTATAACTGTAGAAATACTTCAAGAAGATTGATGTGTTAATTTTGAGGGAAATCAATATAATTTGCCCATCTTAGTATGTTCCAACTCCCCTTTGTTACTAGGAATTTATATAATTTGTTTATAGTAAACAATAAGAACGATTAAAAGTTTGAAGTATTCTCTCCAATTCAATCTAATTTAATGAAGGCTAACAAAATATATTGTCTTCTAAAATTTGGAGCAAATTGCACATACAACAGTATTATACTCATTGTTTTCCATATTATTTTTTAAATTAGCACAATTTCCTCTTCTACCTTGAATTTATTTTAAAGAAATCTTATAGAAAAAATTTGAATTAATTTACAATAAAGTTCCGCGAGAAGTCGCGGGTTTCCTTCTAGCTTAAATTTTAGGTGATTAAATTTTACTTCTTTTTTACTTTAAAAATTTATAAATTACCCACTTAAATTTTATTAAAACTTAGAATTAATATCCATTACTAAATTAATTAATTATTTTATTAAACTACATTATTTTTAGATGATCTTTTAAAATAAAAATCACAATAATATATTAGTTTATTTTGTCATTTTTCACATATAATTTCATAATTAAATTTTATTATTTAATTAAAATTCCATATATCTAATTTAATTCTTACTTATTATGTAATATAGAAAATATATATGAAAAAATAACAATAAAAGGTAATACTTTTTTTATTTTCTGTTTTTAAATATTTTTTAAAATTAAACAATAATTCAGATTATAACTATCAAATCATTATCATTATCATTATTATTATTATTATTATTATACTTACTAAATACCAAATAATCATTGAGTAATTAAATTCCGATTACTAAATTCCCATGCATAGCGGGGGATGCAATATAAAATGCCACGTCATGTTTTGATTTCTCCCCACAAATTTTGCGAAAAAATCAACTGTACTTATCTCACTTCTGCATACCCTAAATAATGATTATCTCGAATATGAAACCTGTGTTTATTTTATCAGACGATATATTTTTTCAAAAACATTTCATTTGTTAGTATAACTATAAAGTAAAGAGACGATACGTTATTATCTTAATTAAAAAATTAAGATATTTAACACTATATCAGTAAAAAAAAATAATTTTTGAAAAATAAAAATATTATTTTTCATCACTCTTTTTATATTTAACTACATTTCTATGCAAGATATTTTTCATTAAAATAAATCCAATGAAAATGTCAATTTTTTTTTTCTAAATAATGAATTTAGAATCAAAGAAAATTACTTTAAATTTGAGGACAAAACTTCATATAGATTCCAAATAAGTTCACGAGAACTTGCAATTCTTTTCTGTCAACTTGTATCATTGTATCCATCTTATAGAACAATGCAATGGAAAAAAAGAGAGGGATGGTGAGTTTGCCAACATTCACATGGAGTTTGTTAAGGATCACTTTCTTCTGAATGATATAGACAGGCAATTTGGTAGCAATTGGTGGAAAGGTTGAATAACGTCCCAAAGGCTTTTTATTTCGTCCCTTCGGGGACATCCGAGAAAGGCTTTTTATTTCTTGGCAGTTGACACTACAAGAAAAAGAAGCAACTGTGACGACACTTTTAGCGGCGACAAAATTTCGGTCGTCGCTAAAGGTATTTCCGGCGACATTGTCGTCGGTAAAAATGATGTACAAAGGGCGAGAAGGAATTAGGCTTTTAGCGACGACAAAAGTCGTCGCTAAAAGCCTAAAAAATTTTCAGCGGCAAAATTTGGCCTTCAGCGGCGACAATTGTCGTCGCTGAAGGCCAAGACTTTCAGCGACGACAGTGTCGTTGCTAAAAGGGTGGAGTGTCGTCGCTGATGGTCTACCCTTCAGCGACGACAGTGTCGTCGCTGAAAGTCTTGGCCTTCAGCGGCGACAATTGTCGTCGCTGAAGATTCAAGACTTTCAGCAACGACGATGTCGTCGCTGAAGGGTTGAGTGTCGTCGCTGATGGTCCACCCTTCAGCGACGACAGTGTCGTCGCTGAAAATCTTGGCCTTCAGCGACGACAATTGTCATCGCTGAAGATTCAAGACTTTCAGCGACGACACTGTCGTCGCTGAAGGGTTGAGTGTCGTCGCTGAAAGTCTTGAATCTTCAGCGACGACAATTGTCGCCACTGAAGGCCAAGACTTTCAGCGATGACACTCCACCCTTCAGCGACGACAGTGTCGTCGCTGAAAGTCTTGAATCTTCAGCGACGACAATTGTCGCCGCTGAAGGCCAAATTTTGCCGCCGAAGGCCAAATTATGCCGCCAAAAATTTATTGGAGCCTATTCTGAGATAAGGCTTTAGCGACGACAATGTCGTCGCTGAAAGTCCCTCGGTCGTCGCTGAAGGCTTCAGCGACGACCGAAATTTTTTAGTCGTCGGTGAAAGTTTTGGCTATTTATTCGCGGCGCCTCCTCCCTCCTCATTTGCACGTTTAAAATTTTTGGAATTAAGGTAAGTTTCTGAACTTTCTCTTTCTTTTAAATTTTTTTATTTTAATATATTTATTTTTTATATATGTTGATATGTATTAATTTTGTATGTTGCATCTTTTAATTTATTAGTTATTATTAGTACTTAGCTTAGTTCGTGGAGAGTATTCAGAGTTGATCAGTAGATTTTTACCATTGAGGTACGTGAATAAAAGTTATAATATTTTTTTGTGTAATAATATATTTAATTTACTCAAATAATTTGTAATAAATTAATAGAATTGATAGTATGTTTAATTCAATATGAAATTTCATATTATTTAATTTTGTATGTTGTAAATTTTAAATTTATTTATTTAAATTTAACTTAGCATAAAATTTATAAATATAATTTACAACTAGGAAGTCCATATTATTTTTACCATTGCTTTATGAGTATTAATTTTTTATGTTGAATCAAATTGTTAGACATTATTAATAAAATTACTAATATATTATAATTGTATAATTTATATTAAATTAAATTTAAAAAAATATTAAACAATTCAAGTTAATTAAAATAAAGAATATTTTAGATAATATATTATTTATAATATACAACAATTTGAATTTAAATTTTTTTAAAAAAATTCAAAAAATCTTTAGCGGCGACACTTGTCGTCGCTATAGGGTAAAATGTTGTCGCTAAAGATTAGACTTTCGCTGATATTTTTTACTTTTAGCGATGACAAAAGTCATCGCTAAAAGATTTCCTTTCAGCGACGACTTTGTCGTCGCTGAAAGTCGATCTTCAGCGACGACTTCTTTCCCTATAGCGACGACAATGTCACCGCTAAAAATCAATTTTCAAAATTTTTTAAATTTTGAAATTGTTTTCTGCGACGACATTGTCGTCGCAAAAGGTCGGACTTTTAGCGACGACAAATTGTCGTCGCTAATGACCTTTTCAAGGACGGACCTACACCGACGACATTTTTAGCGATGACTTTTTCTTTAACGACGACCGAATACCTTTTAGCGACGACAAATGTCGCCGCTAAAAGTCTTTTTTGCTGTAGTGTGAGAAAGTCATGCAATCGGTGGAAAGATTGAATAGAGATAAAGTCACCTACGGAACTCCAGGAAGTGAACACCTTCTTAATATTCATTCATGTTATTTAGTATAGATTTAATATGATATATAGATATAAAATGACATTTTTTTTTATCACAAAAATATTTTAAATAAGTTAAATTTTAATTTTATTAAGCTACTTAACTATATATTTTTAATTTTAATATTACCTCACCCATTATTTGTTTCTTTCATTTCATGTTTCTCTTCCTTTTTTTTCTCGTGTTTACTTTTTTTTTTGGCCAGTTAATATTACTGGGTAATATATATATATATATATATATATATATATATATATATATATATATATATAACATGATATATTTTATTTTTATTATAAATATATTTTAAATGAGTTAAAAATTTAATATAATTTATTTACTTAATTACATATATATTTTGAACTCTTATAATACTTTAAACTCAATTATTATTCCTCTTCTTTTTATTTGTCCCAGCATATTTTCTTTTAATTTTTATATTCATTTTTGCTATTTACAACTCAATGCTAATATTACTTAAAAGTATATATACAACATAACATATTTTATTTTTACTAAAAATATTTTAAATAAATTAAAATATTTAATTTAATTAAATTATTTAACTACATATTTTATTTTTAACTATTATATTACTTTACAACTTTGCCATTATTTCTTTTATTTTTTTGGTTTCATTGCATATTTTTCTATTTTCCCTTTTTCATCTTCATTATTATTTTTATAGCTTAAACACTAATATCACTAAGTATTATAGGCATAACTTGATATATTTAATTTTATTCTAAAAATATTTTAAATAATTTAAAATTTTAATTTAGAAAGTACTAGTCAAAATATAAAATTTCATATCAAAATTCTCATTAATAATGAAATTTGAAAATCAAAATCAAAATTTTCTTATTTAAATTTTTAATATTTTCTTGAGATCAATTTTCAGTTGCTATATTTCAAATTAAATATACAACAATTGAAATTCTGTAAAGATTTGACAGCTTACACATAATTTCTATTCTTTTATTTATTCCATTGCATTTTTTTGTGTTTTGTGTACAGTCATGCTATTTACTATCTAAATACCAAGGTTATTGAGTAATATAAATACAACACTAAATATATTCCTTTTATTTTAAAAATATTTTAAATAAGTTAAAGGTCTAATTTAAATAAATTGTTTAATTATATTTTCTATTTTTAACACTTATGTTATATTTAAAAATTTATTATTTATAAATTTAAATATATTATTATAAAATAAATAAGAAAAATTAGATTTCAACACTTTTATAATTTTTTCTTTAAATCTTATACACATTATTCTTATGTTAATAATAGAAGAATAAAAGAGACCAATACGGCGCCCGACTAAAATGCTAGTTTGCATCTATTACAAGACATGATACATTTGAAACGATAAATTTGGGGCTCACAAGTTACTTTCCTCTAGGGAAATAATGTTTATTTCAAGAAAAAAAATTGCAACTAAAATTCTAAACAAATTCAAGTTGCAACATTGCAAGCTAGTAGCTACTTCGTTGGTTGTTAATGAAAAGTTATTAAAAAATGATATTGTTCCAAAAGATGATAAGAGGTAATATGGAAGTCTTATTGGAATTCTCCACTACCTAACTATTACAAGGCGAGACATAGGGTTCGTTTGGCATATACTTGTTCTAGAATTGATTTCATTTCATTTAAATAGAAATGATTTCAATTCATTTACATATAAGGTTTATTATTTGACAATTTTTTTAAAAATAATAATTTTAATTCATTTGTAAATGAATTATTTTATTTGTAATATATTAAAAAATACATAAAAATTAATTAAAAAGTAAATTTTGATGGTATCATAATAAATATAATGTTAGAGAAAGTATAAATTATTTGTATAATATGTTTTTTAGGTCAAATAAAATGAATTCTAGTGAAATCTTTACAAATTTGGATGAATTTTATAATAGTAAAATTATAATTAAAATAAGAATTGCAAATGAAACAAAATAAAATCTCTTTTTACTTAAACCCAAATACCATATTAAAAAGAAATTCATTTGAAAATGAAATGAAATTATATTTTTGATCATGTCAAACAAGGGGATAATATTTGCTACAAGTTTGTTGTCAAGATTCAAGCAAGTGCCCAATCAAGTTCACTTTGAGGCTACAAAAAGAATTTTGAAATACTTGAAAGATATAGTTGATTATGGTGTTTTCTTTGAAGCACAAGCTGAAAATAAGTTGTATGATTTTTCTAATAGTGATTGGGTAGGATTTGTTGATAATATGAAAAGTATCATGGGATATGCTTTCTCCCTTATAAGTTTCATTGTTTTTCTTCATGGAACTCTAAAAAGCAAGAGATAGTTGCTCACTCAATAGTTAAGGCAGAATATATTGCTATAACTAGTACTATAAATCAAATCATTTTGTTTAGAAATATTCTTGAAGATTTGATGATGAAAGAAAATGAAACTATAGAGACATATTGTGACAACAACTCTGCTATTCTGAAATTAACGCCCCTGCTGTTTTGTCTATTTTCACTCTATTATTTTCCGCTGTCGTGATTGAAATTTATTGCTGTTTGTCCATTTGTTTTGTGTTTAGTTCTGCTCGGTGTCTTGTTTTCCTTTGATCACTTGATCGCGTCATTGTTTTGTTTTAAGGTGGGGGCTTCTACTCCTAGTGGAAAGTCGGGTTTATTAACCCTGGACATGCTGCGGCGTCTTCTTAACTAAGAATTAGAATTGTTAAATGGATTAATTTAATTTTATTATATTAGTTCAACAAATAAAAATTTTAAGTTTGACTAATTTTAAGTCAGGCTATTTTTTTACTAAGTCAAATTGAATTAGGTTACCACAATACCAGTCGTAATTCCAAGATTTAATTTTACCAAGCAATTTTAGATAGATTTTGCAATCCATTATAATTTTTTATTATTATTACATCACTTATTTATTATTAATTTTATATTATTAATTAATTAAATTAATTATTATTACTATTATTATTATCATTTAAACATTTATTATTATTATTAATTGATATAACTAAAATAGTAAGAAAATAAATCAAAGCACAATATTTTTGAATATGAAAAATCTCTAATTAAAAGAGTAATTAAAAATTACAGGATCTAGACTAAAAAAAATTAGTATTCATTAAAATGGATGCAAATGTTTTGTTAACTAAATTCATAACATATATATATATATATATATATATATATATATATATATATATATATATATATATATTACTGTTTTACTGTATTTATAATAATTTATTATTCTAATTAATATATTTACTTAGTTGTTGTAATTATTTTTATGTATATTTAGTTATAATAATTACTTTGTATAATTATTTTTTATTATTTTTTACTTTTAATGTAAGTATTTATTTTAATAACTTTGTGCAATATATATTAACAATATTAAACATAAAAACTTGTTAATATTTTTAAATTTTAATATAATTATTTATTTTGACAAAGTTATATAATATATGTTGATAATATTGAATATATAAATTTATTAATTTTAATATTAAAATTATTTAATATTACTCATATATATAATATTAATATTATATATATTAAAGTATAATTTTAATATATTAAAAGTATTATTTTAATATATAAACATATAATAAATTAATTATTTACTATTTATTATTATTATCAAACTAATAAACTAACTCAATAATCTAACAAGTTAACACTTAATAATTTCAATCCTTTATTAGATCGGGCTAACTAATTTTAGTTTCTTATTAAGTTAGGCTACTATTATTATTTTCTATACCAATTTCAATCCTAAATTAAATAAAATTATATCAATTTTAAATCAATCTAAGAAACCCAATTTATTTTGAAACTTCGAATTGCATACCTATAAAAGAGGAGAATAACAACTTTACTCCACCGATGGGCCCCTTGAAATATTGGAAAATTCTTCTATTTGCATATTAATATATAAGTAATAAATAATTGTAGTGGGCTGACTAAATTCAAAATAAAAATTATAAGTTGCATCCTTATATGAAAAGGGGGGAATGCAAATTAATTACCTCATTTAATTTTGAGGTAGTTGTATTAGCACCCATAACTATTGATTTTTTTACAATCAACTTTCTTCAATTTTGGGATAGTTATATTTAATATCCAACATTCATCTTGTGAGTGATTCCAGAGAGCAGCATAATGTAAAATTTCTATAACTCAAATTTGAGACTGATTACACCTATGTACTATTTTTATTTTTATTTAATATCCAACATTCTATGTTTTGGGGGTGTATCAATAATTTTAGTGTAGTTTGGGCGTTCTATGCAAATAGAAAAACACATGATTATGATTTTTGCATTTTAAAAATACAAATACCAAAGGGCTGGAGGATACCTGTGATGGTAGCCATTTGCTCGATTAGAACCACTAACAACACCGATGCAGTAGGCTGGCTAGGCAGGCAATATATAGTGCTTCACCTTCAAACAATAAAATTCTAATTAATGTATATTTAATTTAAAATATATCATTTAAAAATTGGTATAGAAATATAGAAAAATTTTAAAAGAAATAAATTTAATTTTAATTTATAAATATTTTTATTAAAAATAAAATATATAATTAATTTATTCAATTATTATATTTTGTATTAAAGTTTCAACTTCTTTAAAAAGCTTTATAATGTGAACAAAATATATCATATTATATTTATATTAATTAGTAGTATTAACATATAAGTTGTAAATAAAAAAAAGTGGACGTGAAAGAAGAAAAACATATAATAAATAAAAAGAAATAACGTTTGAAATATAAAGTCTTAACAAAATCCTAATTGATTGTATTTAATATGAAATTTAACACCTAAAAATTCATGTCATGCAAATGTTGGCAAATTTTAAATAAATAAACTTGATTTTAATTTTTAAATATTTATTGAAAATAGAATATGTAATTAATTCATTCAATTAATACCTTCTATATTGAAATTTTAGCTTCTTTAAAATATTCCTATACTAAAAATAAAATGTTTTGTATTATATTTATAATATATTATTGGAAAAAAATTAAGTCATTATTGTTTATTATAATTTATTACAACGAGGTACCGCATGCCTACTTCCTTTTATTGAAGTTCACTCAAGAATAATAATTTACTAGAAAGTCTAGAAAACAAAAAGATATACTCAAAACACGTCTCAAGAAGAACAAAAATACTAAAACGGACACCTGTGTTATTGCATATTAAAATTAGAAAATTTTTAATCTTATGAAAATAAAAAATAAAAGATTAAAAATTCATAAAAATTAAAATTGAATAATTTTTAATTTTATAAAAATAAAATTAATAAAAATCAATTTTTTAGAGATTAAAATAAATTTTTAGTTAAGATAAAAATAAAAATAAATAACAACTTATGGGCAAAAAACCTTATAGAAAATTATAGGATAATTTCTTTCTTTTTCTTTTTTTTTTAAATTATCCTGAATGAATTACTGTTTGAAGACTAAACAGTAATATATTACTATTTGGATGGTAACAGGTTACTACCTAAATATCAAATAGTAACGTGCAATTATTTGACAGTTTAATTGCTAATGAGACTTGATTTATTCATTTATTTTAAGTTTTTAATCAATGTTACTATTTGGAGATAAAATAGTAACATGTTATTGTTTGGAGACGAATCAGTAACATCTTTTTCTCTAACAATTTGATTGTTAATGAGACTTAATTTATCTATTTATTTTAAATTTTTAGTCAATATTATTTTGATACTAAACAGTAACATGTTATTATCTGGAAATGAAATAATAGTATGCTCTTCTTTGGTAGTTTAGTTGTTAATGAGACTTAATTTATCTATTTATTTAAGATTTTTTATTGATGTTACTATTTAGAGACAAAACAGTAATATTCTCTTCTTTGACAATTTGATTGTTAATGAAACTTGATTTATCTATTTATTTTGAGTTTTTTTTATCAATATTATTGTTTTAACACTAAACAATAACATATTACTGTTTAGAGATGAAATAGTTACATGCTTTTCTTTAACAGTTTGATTATTAATAAAATTTAATTTATTTATTGATTTGAAGTTTTTTTTATCGATGTTACTTTTTGGAGATGAAACAGTAACATTCTTTTCTTTAGTAGTTTGATTGTTAATTAGACTTAATTTATTCATTTATTTTGAATTTTTAGTTAATATTAAGTTTTGATACCAAACAGTAATATGTTACTGTCTGAATACAAAATAATAATATATATTTCTTTAGTAGTTTGATTATTAATGAGATTTAATTTACTCATTTATTTAAGATTTTTTTTATGTTATTATTTGGAGACGAAACAATAATATGTTACTATCTGAAAACTAAATAGTAACATTATTATTTGATAATTTAATTGTTAATGACACTTGAATTATCTATTTATTTGAAGTTTTTCGTTAATGTTATTGTCTGAAAATCAAATAGTAATATTCTCTTATTTGATAGTTTGATCGTTAATAAGACTTAATTTATTTATTTATTTTAGATTTTTTATCGATGTTACTATTTAGAGGTGAAATAGTAACATATTACTATTTGGAGACTGAATAGTAATATACTGTTATTTGGTAATTTAATTATTAATGAGATTTGATTTATTCATTTATTTTAAATTTTTAGTTAATATTTCTATTATTTGGAGACGAAACAGTAACGTCCTTTTTTTTAGTAGTTTAGTTATTAATGTGACTTGATTTATTTATTTATTTTAAATTTTTTTATCAATGTTATTATTTTAAAACTAATCAGTAACATATTACTCTTTAAAAATGAAATAGTAACATACTTTTTTTGACAATTTGATTTTTAACGAGATTTGATTTATCCATTTATTTAAAAATTTTGATTAATGTTACTGTTTAGAGATGAAATAATAACATTATCTTCTTTGATAGTTTAGTTATTAGTGAGACTTAATTTATCCATTTGTTTTAAGTTTTTAGTCAATGTTACTATTTTAAAACTAAATAATAATATGTTACTGTTTGGAGATAAAATAGTAATATATTATTCTTTAGTAATTTGATTATTAATGAGACTTAATTTATTTATTTATTTTGAGTTTTGGTCGATGCTACTATTTCATCTCTAAATAGTAACATCCATTTATCTATTTATTTTAGGTTTTTTTGTCAATATTATTATTTAGAGATGAAATAGTAACATATTATTGTTTAGAAATCAAATAGTAATATACTATTATTTAGCAATTTAATTATTAAGAAGACTTGATTTATCCATTTATTTAAATTTTTTAGTTAATATTACTATTTAGAAATAAAACAGTAATATATTACTGTTTAGTCTTCAAATAATAACATATTTTTTAGTATTTTTATTATTAAGAAATTGGTTATGGCATTATTATACACTAAAAGAATTGGAGAGCAAAATTTTAATGTGGGATTCAAATAAATTTAAATTAAAAAAATAAGGTCAAAGTTGGTAAAACAATAAGAAATTGAAGAAAAATTGGAAAAAGTAATTAAAAAAGGTTTTTTTTGTCAATTAGAGTGGGCAAAATGCCTTTAACTTTTTCAAGCACGTAAATCTCAAAAAGTTATATAAAATTGACATATAATTTGCCTCAAGCAGATAACCAAGTACAAAGTTATAGTTATTCAAAGTTTTGAACTTAATGTAAATGTTTTCGATTACGTGAACCTCACCAAAATCAAAATTTCTTACTTTTTGTTGAAAGATCATAAGAAGATAAATAAAAACGAATGGTCATTTGTAAAAATTAGTTAATTAATTTTGGAATTATGTACTCTTGAAGTTTTTTATTGACAATCACTTTCTCATAGTAAAAAAAGAGTATTTTAATAATATAATAATAATTTATAAAATCGACACCTATTTGAAATAAATATTAGTGCTAACACCTCTTTGGAAGGAGGTTCAGGACGTAGCACTACATACAATTTATCGTATATTATTTAGCTATATAATCATTTGATGTGTAATCAATAGGCATGAATATGTAAAAGAAAAATATAAAATGGAGTATATGAAAGAAAGAAAAATAGTACATATATAGATCTGGATAAAATTTCAATTAAAATGTATTTAATTTAAAATATATTATTTAAAATTTTATATAAAAATATTGTCAAATTCTAGATAAATAAATTTAATTTTAATTTTTAAATATTTTTATTACAAATGAAATAATAATTAAATAATTAAATTAATATCTTTTTTATTAAAGTTTTAACTTATTTAAAATATTTTTAATAAAAAATATAATGCATCATATTTATAATATTTAATGAAATTATCATTTGGGTTGTAAATTATTAAAATGAACATATAAAAAGAAAAACATACAATGAAGTTAATAAAAAGAAAAGAAATAATATTTGAGTCATAAAATTTTAATAAAATTTTTGTCAATGAAAAATTGATATCACTGATGAAATCTAAATAAATAATATAATTTTAATTTTAAAAATTTTTATTTAAAAATAAAAATATATAATTATTTAATTCTATTAATACCTTTTCTATAAAATTATAATTTATTTAAAATATTTTATATTAAATATTATATATATTGTGTTATGTTTATACTATTTAAAAATATTAATTAACATTTAAGTTATAAAAAATAGATAAAAGGTAAAGCATTTAATAGAGCAAATAAAAAGAAAACAAATGCATAAAGTAATAAAATTTAAAAAAATATATGAGAAAAAAAAAGAAGGAGAAGAGAGTGATGCCATAAAAAGAAAAAAAAGAAATGATATATTTTAATAGATAAAATAAATATTATTTTAATTAATATAAAAATTTGAAATATAGTAATGTAATAAAAAAATTAGTAATTTGATTAAATTAGATTAGAAAGAAGATTAGATAGGTTGAAAATAGAAATAATAATAATAATATATATAATGGGAAATGGGAGAGGGGTAGTTTTGGGAGAAAAATTTTCCATATGAAGTAATACTAAGCAGAAAAATTAAAAGTAGATTTTAAAAAAAAAAAAAAACTCTGCTCGATTAGTTAAATATAGCTATAGATACAGATTCCTTGATTGCCATATTTTTGAGTCTTCTAGCCTGTTTGGAATAGGTGAATTGGCGGGGGGAAGTAAATGCTGAGGTGAAAATGGAGGTGATTTTGTAATTTTCCCCTGTTTGGCTGAGAGTGAAATTCGGGGGGGGGAGGGAGATGAAATTTGTCAGTTTCAGTGGGGCACAGCGAAATTGCCCCCCTCTCCATTTTGGAATGAAATTGGGGTGAAAGGCATTTCTGAAGCCACTTTTCCTTTTTCTGCCCTTGTTTCGTCTGAAGCTTCTTGCTCTCTGTCGGTCATTCCGTCGTCTTCTCCCACCGATCCAGAAGTGTGTCTGCGTTCGGCATCCAACTTTCGTTGTCGACCACTGCTTGCAAACCTCAGAGCAGGTAGCATCCTTTCCTCCCCCTCGTATTGGAAGCTTGATGTCTCGTTGCTGTGATTTGTTGCGAGGACTGTCCGAAAGACGCCGAACGTGAGTTAACTTCACATATTTCAAAACTATATATCTGTGTGGTGCCCAACCAATCCCACTCGTCCATGCCTTGGTTTGCTACTTTGCTATTCATAGAAAGCGCGAAATACAGAAAAATCAAATACGTTAAAGCCTTCCGCTTGCATTAGGGTTTTGATTCGCTGTCTTCATCCTTCCTCCTCCGAATAAAATGGCGGAAAGCAAGATCGTTGATGCTTCTCTCTGGTGGGATTCCTTCACTCTCCTTCTCACTGAACCCGAGAATTCCTCTGTCTCCAAAAACCTCCCTCAGAATTTGGTATAATTTCACTTTATCCGTCTCTCTTCGGCTGCTACTGTGTTTTTGAGTTCACATTGAATCAGTTTGGTGGTTTTCTAGGAGAAGAAGTTGAAGCTCAACCATTCCTAGTTCCTGGATTCCGTTTCACTTTTTATAAATAATTTTATATTGTATAATCAATAAAAATTAAATTAAATATATATAATTTTAATTTTAATTAAATATTCCAAAATGGATTATAAAATTACCTGAAAAAACTCGATGAAATAAAATAATATATTAAAATATATCATTCTTATTTTAAAAAAATATATTAATTTCAATAAAAAAATATGTATAATTAATTACTGATTAATATCATTAGTAATTAAAAAATGTATAATTAATTATTGATCAATGTTATTAGTAATAAAATAAATTAAAAGTAATTTAATGCAAATTTTTTTAAAATATAATGCAAATTTTTTAATATTTATTAATTATATGAAAATAAAAAATTATAATTTTTTAAATATGTTAGTATTCAAAAAAAAATTTAACTTATTTTTCTTCATCCATAAATTATTTGTTATTTAATTTTACTAAATAATATTATAACTACCTCAACATAACATAATAAATGGATATTTTAGTCATTTCACTCATTCACATTTCCTTCCTCCTCTATTTTCACCCATTCCAAACAAAAGAAATTCATTTCACCTATATTTACTTCCCCTCCTATTTTAACCCATTCCAAACAACCTAGGTGAAATTATTTTCACCTTTATTTTCTTCCCCTCCATTTTCACCCCCCTCCATTTACACCCCCTCCCATTTTCACCTCCAGCCAAACATACCTTTCGTCAAATTCATTTGCCTTGTTTTTTGGGTTTTGTGCTTCCGTCGAAGTGCCTATTTGCGTCAATTCCGTCCATTTTAATTTGTCTTTGTCACGTCTTTGTCATCATTTCCTACCTTTCGTCAAATTCATTTGCCTTGTTTTTTGGGTTTTGTGCTTCCGTCGAAGTGCCTATTTGCGTCAATTCCGTCCATTTTAATTTGTCTTTGTCACGTCTTTGTCATCATTTCCTAGGAAAGCTTAACGGGTTTTGAACTTGTAGACCTAGCGGGTTGATCAGCGAGTTTCTCGTGGACCAAACTAATAAAAAACGCAATAAAACAAGCATGAATGGGCTTGAACCAATGGAGCCTTGGTCCGGTCGGATCAGATTCACGTGGGTTGTGAATTGGTCTAAAAACCAATTATTTTTCTTCCTAGATTATCCAATTCAAGTAACCAACTACCAAATTTCAACCCAATCCAATCCTAACTTCTGAAACCCAACAAGTCCAATGAAAATCCTATCCCAACAGCCTAGCATAATGAAAAATATCCTATCCTAAATTTCTAATTTTTTTTTCAATTAACGGGGCAGAGCCTAACTACACATTAACTATTCTATTAAAAGAAATATTTAAACTATCATCTATACCGACGTTTCCACACCCATTTAAAATTTTATTAAAAACTTACATTTTTCCTAAAGGCAACCGATATCCTTTGCTGCAAGCCAATTAGTAACTTTGTTCCTTTCCTTATAAGTATGTGAAATTTTCACTTGCCATACTCTTCCCATCAACTCCCCAATATGCTTGATTAACGATAAGTAAGGATAACCAAGTCCATTTCCATGGATAATGAGGTGATAAGATAAGCTGCTTGAGAATCTAATTCAACCCAAATCTTTCTAAATTCTTTGTTCTAGACTAACTCTAGCCTTGTTACAACACCTTATCACACAACAAATAATACACTTCCTTTCCTAATGTTTCTTGAAAAAACACTTATCCAATCCCCCGCACAATCTTTTAGCACTCCACCATAAGCAGCAAATTCGCCTCCATGTAAACAAGAGCCATATATATTCATCTTTATCCACCCATATTCAGGGAACTCTCATCCACAAGTTAATTCCACTTTATTTTGCCTTAAACCAAATTTTGCAAATATAATTGAATTAGCATTATTCACAGAAGTATTATCAAATACCAATCTATTTCTTTGGATCCATAATTCATAACAAGTGATTCCAAACAATAACTTCCAATCCAGATCTCTACATCTTCCCACTTTGTTTTTCATGTTAAAATTAATCCAATCATGTAAATTCATGAAGAAGAATTGTTCCCAATGTTGTGGGTTCACTAGTCTTAGCCATACCTGAGACATACCATCATAATCTCTTATAGCATGCAGGATTGATTCACTTGTATTACATCTAGGACAATCATCTACTAAGGTCAGATATCTATGAGGCCTTGCTAAATTTGTCAAGAGGCCATTATTGGCAATCAACCATTGAAAGCTCCTAATTCTTTGTAGGCCATTCCATTTTTAGATTTTGCTCCAAAGCTCCCTAGTAAATTCATTTTCTCCAACTATGAACTAATAAGCTGATTTCACTGAGAAGCATCCATCTTTGGCAAGGTGCCATGATATATCATCTAGACCTAAATTATCCTTAGGAGGGAGTATATTAGCTATTCTTTTACAGATATCTTTCTGGAGAAGCTCTTCAAATTTAGTCCAATCCTAGTTGCTATCTTCCTTTACAAAGTGATTTACTATAAGTTCACTTATATCTTAAGGAATATCCTTGTTTGCTACCTCTATAAGAGAATAATGCCCTACCCAAATATCTCTCTCTAAAATCTAGTATTTTTCCATCACAAATTATCATTTTAAAACTTTTAGATAGATCCTTCTAGACTTTACATACACTTTTCCAAAGGTTCAATTGAGATTTCTTCCTTTTAACTTTAGGGAAATTAAGTTGACCACACTCATATTTCTCCCTTAAAACCCTTGCCCATATAGCATCCTTTTTAGCCATAAGGTTAAAACCTACTTTCATGAGAAAGGCTTCATTTTAATATTTCAATTTTTTGAAACCAAGCCCTCCATATTGTTTTAGCTTATAAATATGATCCCACTAGACAAGATGAGGCTTCTTATTTTCATGATCCCCATAAAAAACTTCGCATCTTTTTCTCTACTTTATCACAGACTCTAGAAGGTAGTAATGTTGTTTTCATAGTATACATTGGGATTGTTCATAATACTGCTTGAGAGAGAGTTAATTTTGCAGCAAAATAAAGAGTATTAGTCTGCCAAATACTGAACCGATGCTGCACCTTTTCAAGAATATCGACATAGGTTGATTTGGTTACCTTTTTGTGATGTAAAAACACTCATAAGTATTTTCCCAAGTTAATTGTAACCCCAAATCCGAGCTCCTGACTAATTTGATTATCTCTTATATGATTGGCATTTTTTGAAAAATAGACTTAGTTTTATCAAAGTTTACCTTCTATCCAAAGCTTTTGTAGAATAGATCAAGGTAACCAAAAATGCATTCCACCTAGTCCAGCAAAGCTTCAAAAAATAACATAAGGTCATCTGCAAAAAATAAATGAGAGATTGAATAACCATTTCTACTAACTTTGATTGGCCTTTACATTCCTTAATTTACTACTCTAGAAATACAGTGTGCAAGTCTTTCCACACATAGCACAAACAAATAAGGAGAAAGAAGGTCACCCTATCTAATTCTCCTAGAAAGATAAAAGGATTTCGTTTGGTCACCATGACAAAGAACCTTTATACTACATGAAAAAACACATTGCATTATAAGTTTGATCATACATGTGGGGAAACCTATCTCTTTCAAGGTATCTTCGAGGAATTCCTAACTTAAATGGTCATGTGCCTTCTTTAAGTCTATCTTGATAGCCATAATCCCTTTCTTCCTTTTCTTAGTTTTCATAGTGTGAATAATTTCTTAAGCAATCACTATATTATCAAAGTTATGTCTCCCTAGTACAAAACTACACTGATTAGGAGATATCAAGTGAGCTAAGTAAGTTTAATTCGATTGTCTACAATCTTTGCAACTACTTTGTAAATCACATTACAGAGGCTTATTAGTCTAAACTATTTGAAACATTCTAGTTTATCTAATTTGGGGATTAACACCAATAAAATATCATTTATATTCTTAAATTTTTCTAAGTTTTTAAAGATATCAAGAATTAGCTCACACATAGATTTTCCAACAATGCTCCACTAGCTTTGCAAAAAACAAGCATGAAGCCCATCTAAGCCAAGAGCCTTATAAGGATTCAATTCAAAAACTACCTTTTAATCTCCTCTATCATCATTAGAGCTTTCATTTCTTCCCTAGCCATGTCTTATAGAATTGGGAATGAATTTTTAAGAGGGTATTTATTAACTCCCTAACTCTCATTTGAGTATAACTTCTAATAGAAAACAACCACATTTTCCTTAAGCTTATTATCATTTGTGATCTAAACCCCATTATCATTCTTCAACACAACTATCTTGTTTCTTCTTTTTCCAATGATTTTTAAGGCATGAAAAAACATCATGTTATTATCTCTATACATTAGCCAATTACACCTTGACTTTTGATACCATTGGATTTCTTCTTATAATAGAATTTTTTCATAATTTCTCCAGAGTTGTTTTTGAAGTTCTTCTAAAAAAGGATTAGGACCCTCAATTAATTTGCAAGTAATACCTTATAATCTTACCATTAAGCATCTTTTTTTTTTTGTTAAAAACATTCCTAAATATATGGCTCTTCCAATTAATTACTTTATAAACAAAATTTTTAATAGCATCTTTCCAACCATTAGCCTTTTCTTATGCTTTAGACATAATTCTTGGAAATGAATCCTCAAGTAGCCAGGTTGTAAAAATTTTGAAAGGTCTATTTGCTTTAATAGAGTTCTTTCCTCCTTTTAATGATAAAAAGAGTGATTTACGGTCAAATTTAAAGGAAGCCAAATGATACAAGGTAGCTTTTAGAAAATTCATTCTCCAATTAATATTGCATAATCCCCAATCAATCCTTTCCTTGATCCCTGATCATTCCTATGTAAAAAAAGGTCCAAAGAATCCCATATCAAAAAAACCACAAGCCTCTAGACAATTAGCAAATTTCTTAGGCACCCTCTATTTTATCCTTTGTTAATAAACAGGAATTAAAATATCTAATTGTGATCTAAGGACCTTTAATACTAGTAGTTAATCTATACAAACTTTGCCAAAGAATCACCCTCTTAAGGCCTTGGGTTGGCATAAATAAAAGTCATTAAGCTTTCATAATCCTATTGAATAAAATAAACCTTAGTATGAATGAATTGTTCATATGTCTCCAAAATCTCCACTTTCACCTCTTGATCATCCCACAATAATCAAATTCCCTCAAAATATCCATTAGGGTCCACTTGATGTATAACATTAAATTTAAGTTTCTTGATTATCCTTTCAGCTTTTTATCCCCCCCATGTGTGTTCCAAAAAAGGTAAGAATTTTAATAATATACAAACATTTCAAATCTTGAATTAAACTAGGAAAAGACTTTGTTCTAGTTCTTATGCAATTCTAAGCTAAACAAGACATTATGGAATATATTAAAGTAGGAAAATTCTCCCCTTAAACTAGGTGATATACCTTAGTTCTCCTAATGCCTTAATAACCATATCGTTATCCATCATCTAAAGTTGTCTATTCATTATTCTCATGTGATCCATACACTAATTTTTATTTAGTGGTTTAGGAGGTTCCCTAACCATACCATTGTCCAATTCCTATTCTTCTACCATCATCAAATTACTTAGTTTTCCATAAGTAAGGTTTGAAAGACTACGATAGTTTTCTATAAGTAAGGTTTGAAGGATTACGATTCACTGCTACCTTTAGTTTAGTTCTTGCTCCTTTGGAAGAAGACAAAGCCAATAGAGGTTGAACCTTTGTTATTTTAAATTGATTTTTTAGCACCCTTGTATTTTCTTTCTTACCTTGATTTTGATTGCTCACATTACCCCTCTTAACTGTATTTTTGTCTTTCAAGACTTTCCTAACATTTAGGTTCATCAAATGGAGAACTATATTTTTTTCTTATTTTTTTCACCTTAGAATAAGTGGAGCTAGCTTTCACCATCCCCTACCTATTCAGGTTAGTCTTGGATGTTTCCTTGTTTAGTAGTAATTCCTTATCACCTCCTTTTTCAAAATTGGCTAACACATCAAAGCATAAACCTTCAATTTTTTTTATTACTAGTTTTTTCTACCGTTATTTCTACTTATTTCCCTTTAATCTATTATTTAGAACTTTTGTTAATTTTTTTCCTCTATCTTTATTATAATTGCTTTTTATCTTTTGAACAATCATTCATGCTTTAAAAGATTCACTACCCATCTTTACTTTTGCTTTATGAGAAGACCTAGAATACTTACGAACTTTAGTGTTCTCTTACTTTATAACACTGCCTTCCTTCCCACTCTGACAAGCCTCTTTTTTATGACCATACTTAGCATAGCTAAAACAAATAGTTAGTGAACCTTCATACTTTACCTTATGAATCTTGCTATGAAGTTTAAATTTAGAGAGGAACTGTTTCTATAGATAAATCTTAATGCAAATATGAGCAAATTTAACTCTTTCTATCACATATTCTTCTCCAACTTCACCTTTTCTCAAGGAATTATTATCCACCTTTAAGGTCCTTCTAAAATGATTCCCTAGTCTCCAAAAGAAGTGATAATTATAATATTCAATCGGTAATACAGGTACCTACATCCATATAGCTATTTTCTTGAACTCATTATCAAATGGATCAAAATCCAGTCTTCATTTTTGTATAATGACATAATAATCATAAACTATCCATGGTCCTTTTTCAAGAACATAGTTATAATCTTGGATATTCGCAAACCTTACTAAAAAGTAGTCATTCTCCATGTCAATGAATTTGAAACCTCTCTGTATGCCCTATATCTTTTTATAGTTTTTGTTGCAAGAATTTTAAACCCAATCTTTTCCCCAAATAATTTCATTATTAGTACCATTCTCCAAGGTTTGCATAATTCTATTCTTTCTTCTCTAGAAACTACCACATTTGGACAGGAAATATCTTCTTCTTTGTTACTATTTTCCTCTAACTCATCCTTTGATTCCTTCAAATTACCTATATCATTTTCATCACCTTCTATCACTTCATCATCCTTATCCTTTCCTCTGTTTTTCCTTAATAAGGTGTCTTTGTAAGATATTAAAGTTTGCATAGTACTCACCTTATCCTGTTGACTAAGCATTTCCATAAATACTTAATGCATAATTTGATCCAGGGCCATCTCTTGCCTCTCAATAGTATTCTTTTCTTCTATGAAATCATCCATTTGAGCTTTTATAGCATCTAATCTTTTGGCCTTTTTTTTTGGCTTCAAGTAATCAGGTTTTCTTCTTCACTTGAGATCTGCCTCATTTCCTTTGTAGAATTAACCATGATTAGAAAGGGATTTTTGGATTAAAGAAAGTTATAGATTGAAGAACTTTCTTGAAAGTAATAGGGGTACTAAGCTCCCCTCAAAGCTTTTGAATTTTTTACAATTGATTTTTAGATTAAGGATCTAATAAAGTTTTAGAGCACTGTATTAGATTTCTTAGCTAATTTTCATTCTGACTCCAAACTTACTTTGCTAACTTGTATCCTAAATTCCTAATTAACTAACTTAGTAACTCCAATAATCCTGTTCTCTCTTGAGTAATAGAGTAAGTGTTCCCAATTTTATGTCTTAGTCTTTATCTTTAATAGTCCATTTACTATTTCTATTTTCTCCCAAATTGAAACACAAAATAAAATTGCTCAAATTCTAGAGCCCTAACTCCCTACTTTATTAATTCATTTGGACTTACATAAAGAAAGAAAGACTGAGTGGCTAGATTAGTTGAGATCATTTATTACTACATCACCTCTATCTCACCACCACTACCATATCACTAGAGATGTTGGGTCGTCACTAAAGAAAACCACCACTATTGCATTGCATCAATTTTACCATGGGTAGTGTTTTTTATCATTTCCAACAAGGTTATTGTTTTGGTTTGCATGTTTATGCATTAAGGTTTTTAGCTTTTATTATAATCTAGTTATTAAATGAGATTCTAGTTAAATTGTTCTATCACAAAATTTGGTTTTGTATTTTACATAGGGAAAAATTTAAGAAAAAAGAGCTCCTTTTTATTAGCATCTATTGTGTTTATTTGAAAACTACGAATTAAAATTAGAAATTTTGCTTATGATTTTTGTGTGTATGCTCAAATTTTAGGTTTTCTCATAGAACAATTGAATCATATGTATATCTAAGTTCTTTGTTATATTAGAATTGAATCGCTAGTCAAAATTGTGGATGAGTGATTGAATTCATAACTCAATTCAATGTTAGCATATGTTTTGGTTTTTTAATAGGTTTTTTTCCATACCCACACACTTATAAATTATATTTTAATTCTAAATTATTCATATTTCCATTTTTCATTTATTGATCATGACATTTGTATAGTTATTACTTCAATTAATGAGGTTCTTTTAGCTTGGCAATTTTCATTTTTTCAAAATTGACAAGAAAAAAATATTTGATAGTATATTTATTACTCAAATTGATAAAGTTTTTCTAGCTTGGTAATATCTTTTTAATAATTAACAGTTTGATGGTTTTTTTTCCTTATGTGATAGTGATATAATTAAAGTATTTACAACTATATTTGATCTTGATCGCAAACATTTGTTATCCTTATGCTTTCTAACCTAAAAAAAGATGCTATAAGCACATTATATAGATCATTATAGAATTGTTTCCCAAATGCTTCTTCTAATATACATAGATAATTATAGAATTGCTATGTTTGCAATTAAGTTTACCATCATACATTTTGTTATGCAATTGTACTTAGGATTTTGGGATCATGTCTAGGAATGAGTATAATGCTATTAATGTGAATGAGTTTAAGACTTCTAAAGAAAATATAGTTTTTAATTCTAAACAAAAAAGGCCAATAAGCACACATGAATCTAAAATTGATGGTGAGTTCTTTAAAGAAAACATTAAAGTTAATGATCCTCATTCTAAAAATATCTAGGAAGAATACTTCAATTATATGGCAAGTTTTTGGCAAGGATGAAGTAGATAAAAAAGATAGAACTATGGCTAAATGTAAAAGGTGTAAAGCGATATATATAGTAGGCAGTAACAAATATGACACCTTGATCCTTAGTTGTAACATGAAGAAATATAAAAAAGGTTAAAGCTTTAAGGCAACAAGATGTTAAAAACATGGTAATTGATTATAAAGGAGAATTGAAAAGTAAATAAATTGATCAATTTTTTTCAAGAATTAAGCCATGGAAATTAAAAGCATAATCACCCTTTCTCATATGTAGAACAGTTAAGGTTAGGAAAGTATGGAAGTACTTGAACAATGATATAAGGTTCATTTCTTGACATACTATTGTATTTGATGTGTATGAAATTTATTTGGAAAATAAAACAAATTAAAAGAATAATTAGCACAAATTTATGGTGGAATATGCCTTACTTATGAGTTATGGACTACATATTCTAATGAGGGCTACATTTGCTTAACTACTTATTATTTAATGTGTAAGATTTTTGTTTTTTGTGATATGAAACCCCTACATTCGGGGTTTGAATTAGTTGGAAAGGAAATATAATCTTAAATGAGTAGGAGACAGGGAATAAAATCTTTTCTATGATATTAGATAATGCTTCTTCTAATGATAGCACGTAATCTATTGTGAAAGAATAACTTTGCTTGTATGATGCCTTACTTTAGGAGGGTGAGTTCTTCCATATTAAATGTTATGCTCACATCTTAAATTTGATTGTTCCAAAAGGATTGAAAGTAACTTCCATTATTAATAAAAAAAATTAAAGAAAGAATTACATGTGTCAAGGCATTATAGGCTAGGATGAAGGCATTTGAAAAAGACTTGCCTTGATACATGTGCATATCTAGTTTTAAATATGTCTACCAAATGGAATTCTACATATTTAATGCTTGAAAATAGTTTAAAGTGTAGAAGTGCATTGTCTATGCTTGCTTGTCATGATTTAAATTACATATTTTTTTGTCAAGTGAGGAGTGGAGTAGGTGAGAGAAAATACATGAATTTTTAAAGCCATTTTAGGATATCACAAACTTGATTTTTAGTTCAAATTACCTAAACATTAACTTGTACTTTACTGAAGTTTGCAAAATTAAGTTGCTTCTCTTAAAACATTTGAATGGGGAAGATGAGGTGTCGAAAGACATAACTTTTCATATGGAGAAAAAATTTAACAAGTATTAAGGTGAATATAATGTTTTGCTTGCAATGGTAATTATTTTTTATCCATTTGTGAATTTCTCACTATTAAAGTGATGCTTTTCTAGGATTGATCCTTATGATTTTAGAGAGAGATTAAATGTGGTAAATAATAAATTATATGTGCTTCATAAAGAATATACAAAGAATTTGTTAATTTCATCACATACTTAATATCATAAAAGCCAACCTTCTAGGAGCTCTTTAATACAAGTTAGTTCTAATTCAAATGTCGATATAAATTTAAACCTTTATATCTTATAAATTTATATTTTAAATGATATCATGCTTAAGGTTAATTTTAATGTCTTTTTATTGTTTATTCTATTTTATGAAATGTGTAAATAAGTATGGGCTTCTTTGGTGGATGATGATGAAGATGATATTATCATAAGTTTGAAGTTTCAATTAGAGGCATATTTGGATATGCTAAAGCTTGATTTTTCTACTAATAAATATTTGGATAGCTTGAAAGGGTGGAATGATCATAGTGTTAGATAATCCATCTTAGCTAATATGGCGTGTGATTTAATAAGTATACCAATAACTACTGTAGCATCTGAATCAGCTTTTAGCATTAGAGGTTGTGTTTTAAATAAGTATAAGAGTTATCTTCTTCCTAAAAGAGTTTGAGATATCCTTTGTACATGTAGTTAGCTACATGATTTTTTACCTTGCAATAATATTTTCAAGTTTAAGAAATGATATTGTTATTTTATCTTATTTATAGGTAGTATATTGAAAAATTAAGAATTTCATTATTTGTTGACATGTAGATTAGGAATGTGAGGAAAAAGATGAAAATGGTGCAATAAATGATGATGCTTAATATTAGAATGACAATAAGCATGGGTAGAAGGCTTGAATACTGTATTATGCAATTGATTACTAATATGGGTGCCACTAAAAAAGATATAACAATATATTACAAATTTACTTATAGGCAGTTCATTTTACCTCACTATAAAAAGCTTTTGGAATGAAGATTTAACTATTAGCATTTAGACAATCACAACCTTGATTTATTTTTCCATGTGTGATTATGAATGCCGTGTCAAAAAGTCAACAAGAGATAAATTGCATGATTCAATGTATAACTTATGGTTAATCATTTAACTATCATCTTTTTTTTTTCTGTTAAGAATATGCGTAATTTGCATAAATAGACCACAGGTCCACAGGCATTCCAATCTTACCAAAGCCTAACTTTTTCTACTTTTACCAATCACAAAAGGAATGCAAATCACTATCTACTTTTGCAAATGATATCTCACCAAAGTCCACGATTTTCTTCCAATTTCCTACTTTCTTAGAAAATTTTTCACTTTTAGCTTGAAAAAAATTTTCATCTTTTCCTTTTTGTTTTTAAGAGTATATCATTAAGAAAACTATCACGTAAACATTGCAATAGGCTTTATTAACCAATGGCTTATAACTTGTAACTCTTGCCTTATCATAGTTAATAATCCTCCAAGGTTTAGGACACATAATCACATGATTACTAGTACAATTGGTCTTTATTATGTAAACCAAGCATCGTTTTGATTCCATTTATGATAAAATTTGGCATAAACTCATATTTTTTTGATACAACAACCACTTATAATTTTGATGTTATTATCTTTTCCATAGCTTGCTAAATTCTATCTTAAGAATAGCCTTAATCCTCAAAAGGAATTTAAACTTTGTAAAGTTTGCAATATAAACATTTTTTTAATGAAGTGCAAAAATTACTGTTTATGACTTTTTTTTAATATACTTCTTAAATGATTCTTATATGTGTATGCAAGGAGCTAAATAATAAATTCAAGCCAAATTGTTTTTTCCTAAAGGATTATGAGGAGAATGGAGATGAAAAGATGTGGATGTTAGTTTCCTTAAAGGCTATTCTCAAATTATTCTTTATGTTAAATTTAGAATTATCTTGTACTAAAAAAATTAACTATATTAATAAGAAAAATGAAATGATCTTAAAAAAATTATTTTCCTTAAAAAATAATAAATTATTTCATTTGGCCATCATATTCTATACATAGGGTTCTATCTCAAAAATTACTCACAACTTTTGTAGTCTTCAAGAATGCTCTCTCTAGAATGATTGGAGCTGAATTTTCTACAGATTTATTTTACAAAATCAAAATATAATAAATTCATAGGAAAGATTAAGCCATTAACTTGCACTAAAATATCATCAACCACTCTTATCGGGTAAGTTTTAGAATAATTGGCTAATTGCACAGTTACACAAGTTTATTTTAGAAGGTTTAATTTTAATGATTAATAAATAAAGAGAGACATAACATTAATAAAAGTGCCTAAGTCTAGCATTGCATGCTTAATTCAACTTATGCTCATGACATGTAATAGGATGAATATGCCTAGATCTTTACATTTTTTTAGTGATTTTGTTTGAATGGTTGCTAACACATTCTTCCTAACACTTATTTTCTTTTTTATCACTCTTTAATTTTCTCTTTTTAATGCACAACTCCTAAAGAATTTATATACTAGGAATTTTTTAATCAAATCTACAAGACTTTTCTAAGAATATCAAAAATATTTTTTTTCCATCCTTTTTTTTCTTATAAAGAGTAAGTTTACTAAGAAATGGAAGATGAAAAGTAGAAAATGGATAGAAGACTCAAGTGTAGACTTTACTTCTATCTCTTTTTTTCCCTTAATTTCTTATAAAAGTCTTAGTCCTCTAATTTCCTTGTTACTTTTAGTTAGGATGGAAGATCATTACCAATTTCTTTCTAACATCTAGGCACTACAACGTAAACATCTATTTTTAGGTTCACTATTGGGTGGGAATTGGAAAGCAGCTTGTTTGAACAATGAGTTTCTAGCTTTGTTATTAATGTTACAACTTGATTGATTTGTGTTTTTCAATTTTTTTATGTTAGCCACATCTCTTGCTAAACTTAATTGATGGTCATTCTGGTATTTCTTGTTGGAATTATAATGTATTTGAGGCTAAACTCTAAGCAAAGGGTGGTTGGTGATTGTATTATATTAGGTAAGTGCCTCGATTTCACATGACCAAACTTATCCAAAGGTTAAATAAATTCAAGTGAAATCAACTAACTCTTCTAGCTAAGTTAATTTAATTCATTTGTTTAATTAGCTTTCTATATTAGGCTTAATTGGTCTAATTAAAGCTTAATTAGTTTAGTTAACTTTTTAATTTTAAAGACCTATTTGCGAAGGGTTACTCCTCATTGTTATAACTTTTGACATTTGTGAATCTAAAAAATCTTTAAAAGCATTTTTTTTCTAATGGTTCTAGTAAGAACTTTAGACTTATAAAGATTGATTTAATTCTTATGTCAAATCTCACTTGTCAAAGAATTAACATCCTTTATGACGTGATCTTTTCTCATTGATCACTTCCATTTTTCCTCTTTTCTAAAATGTGGCATGATTTTCTTTCTTTTTTAATTTGATTTTGAGAGTTAGGATAATCCAACCCTAGGAACTTATATTATTTGGTATTTAGAGCAATGGTTTCCTAAATTTTTAGGTTATGTTCCTCATTCTTTTTTCATTTGTTTAACTTCTTCATCTTTAGTTTTTTGGTATGGTTTAGTGTTATTTTTTGCTATTTTTGACTTCATTTTGCTATTCTTTATTGAATTTGTGATTAACTTCAAGTTTAAGTCCTTGTTGTTTATCAAATTATGTTCTTTTATTGCTATTCTACATGATTTATGTTTAATTTGTTGATTTGATTCCAATTTGTGAGTTAATTTTATGTTTTAGCTTATTTTTTATGTCGATTCTTAAATCCATTATTATTCCTTACTTTTTGATGTCTCAAATCTATGTAAATTTGTGTTTGATTTTGTTAATACTATGAAATTTTGCATTAAAACTATTTGCAAAAAGTTCAAAATTTAAAGTTCTAAAATAAGTACTCAAGTACCATAGTTGAGTATTGCACAAAATTGCATATTATCCTAAGTATAGTGTTAAGTACTTAAAAGAAGAAAGTACTTAAACTCATGGTACTTGAATTTAGTACTCGAATACCTTAAACAAAATTATTTAGTATTCAACTTTAGTACTTGAGTATTTCAAGATAGAGGAGACATCAATTCCTTGTACCTAAATACTTGTTTGCGATTGTAAAATTTACTTTTAAGTTACCTTTTTACCCTATTTTACACAACACCAAAAGTGTTATATAATCAATTAAGGTATCAATCAAAGAAAAATCAAAAGGAAAGTAAATTAAAAACAAGAAAAAAAAGAAAAGAAAAAGCAAAATCAAGAGATTAAAAGTGAAATTCAAAGAAAGCAAAGACAAGAAAATCAACAATGAAAAAAAATGAAAGGAAAGAAAGAAAGAAAGAAATTCTAAAAAGGAAAAATGTTTATCAAAGAAGTTAGTTATTCAATTGAATAACTTTATTTCATCGTTGTATGCTCTAGTTTATCTTAGAACTTTTTATTTTGAATTAAACTTTTCATTGCTTTTTTCATATATCTTAATCTTCCATTGTTCAACAATCTTTTAGTTCTTAGTTTTGTTTCTTCATTGTCTATTGTGTGTCTTTTTTTCTTCTTTTATGTTTTCCTTTCTTGAATTCCAAGTATGCCTCTTAGTTTTTTAATTTTTTTTAGTTAAAATTATTATTACAATTGTTAAATCTTGTTAATAGTATCACTTAGTTCCTAAAAAACCATTAAGGGGAAAAGATAAAAGTGGTAAAAGGAAAGAGTGTGTGAGATCAATTAAAAAAAAAAAAAACTTAACTAATGTTTATCTTAGAACTTCTCATTTTGAATTAAACTTTTCATTACTTCTTTCATACATCTTAGTCTTCCATTGTTCAACAGTCTTTTAGTCCTTAGTTTTATTCCTTCATTATCTATTGTGAGTCTTTACTTCTTCTTTTATGTTTTCCTTTCTTGAATTCTAATTATTTTGTGTCTTTGTTTTTTCTTTTATGTTTTACTTTCTTGAATTTCAAGTATGCCTATTAGTTCTTTAATTTTTTTAGTTTTTTGTTAAGTGAAATTGTTATTATAATTGCTATGTCTATTAGTTCTTTAACTTTTTAGTTTTTTGTTAAGTGAAATTATTATTACAATTGCTAAATCTTGTTAATATTATCACTTAGTTTCCAAAGAACTATCAAGAGGAAAAGATAAGAATGGTAAAAGTGTAAGAGATCAATTAAGAAAAAAAACTTACTTAGTATGTAAGCATAAGTGGAGTATCTTTAAACTCAAGTGAGGAGTATGCTCTTATAAAGTCTTATTCTTTATCTAACCTTTTCTTGTAGGGAAAATATTTATAAAGATATTAGGAAGTAGTGTAAACAATAGTGATATAATAAGAATGATTCAAGAATAATTAGAGAGAGGTATGCTAGAATAATTTGAGAGGATTCATGAAAGGATTAGAAGAATGGAGAGAGAAAGGAGAGAAAGAAGAGAAAAAAGGTAACATGAGAGATAACATAATAAAGAGGAAGTAGATAGTAATGATAAGGATAGTAAGAATTCAAACTCATCAAATAGAAGTGTGAGAAAAGAAGCTGAAAAGATGGAAGAAAGAAGAACAGATGTTAAGAAAGGTGAGAAAAAAAGGAAATAAAGGGTGAGATGAAAGGAAAGGAGGAGATAGGTGAAAAAAAAATGAAGAAGTTGATTATAAATTTAATAATGTCAAAATGAAGATTCCTCATTCCAAGGAAAAAATGATCCAAATGCCTACTTAGAATGGGAGAAAAAGATAGGGTTGGTTTTTTATTGCTACAACTATTTAGAAAAAAAGAAGATAAAACTTGCAATTATTAAATTTTCTGAATATCCTATTACTTAATGGGATCAGTTCATGATAAATGTCTAAAAAAATAAAGAAAAATATATTCATACTTGGAAATATTTAAAATTTGTTATAAGAAAGAGATTCATTCCTAGTTGTTATCATAGAAACATATGCCAAAAATTGTAAAGCCTTACATATGGTTCCAAGAGTGTTAAATTCCATAAAGAGATAGAGCTTATTATGTTAAAAGTCAATATTGAAAAAGATAAAGAGACAATTATGGCTAGATTTCTCTTTAGCTTGAATAAAAAAATTACTAATGTGGTTGAGTTACAACACTGTGAAAATATGGAGCACATGGCTATGAAAATGGAAAAGTAATTTAAGAGGAAAAACTTTTCAAAGGTGAAGAGTAAGCACAACAAAGATTCTTCTTTTAAATTAAAAGGTGAAGAATTCAAGGGAAAGAGAAAGTAAAAAAAATTAAAAATATTCTAGCATCAATTGCTTTAAATGCTGTGGAAGAAGTCATATTACTAATGAATGTTCTATTGAGAGGGTTATGATCTTGAAGGATGAAGAATGTGAGTTTACTAATGAAAAAGAGAACAAAGAATCCACAACATTTTCTTATGATGAAAGCAAAGAAAATGGCAACCCATCTAATAGAGATGCCTTAAAGATTAGAAAAGCCTTGAATGTACAAGCAAAAAAAGAAAGGAAAGGAGTAAAAAGAAAATATCTTCCATACTAGGTGTAACATCAAAGTTAAAATGTGCAATGTCATCATAGATAATAGTGATTATGCATATATGGCTAGTATTATTTTGGTAAAAAAGTTAAAGTTGCCTACTTTGTAACATCCCTCTCCATACCAATTATAATGATTGAATGATAATGGAGAGACAAGAGTGACCAAGCAAGTGATCATCCTTCTCCAACAGAAAATAACATTATGAAATATTTTGTGATGACATGCTTGCCATTTTTTAATAGGTAAGCCTTACCAATTTAATAGAAAGGTTACTTTTAGTAGTATCCTTAATAATAACCAATTTGCAAAAGATGGGGAAAAATAAATCTTAAAACTTTAACCCTATAACAAATATATAAGGATTAAGTGAGATTACAAAAGAAGAAAGAGGAAGAAGAAAAAGAGAAAAATAGTATGGAAAAAAAATTAAAAGTAATAAAAAGAAAGTGTGAGTAAAAAAGAAAAATAGTGTGAATGAAAAAGGGAGAGCTTAAAACAAATGATTGAAAAAATGAGTGTGTATGCAAAAGTGACTGATATGAGGAGTGCTTATTTTGTATCTAGGTCTATGTTTGTACTCTTGTACAAAGAAGTCTATGTTAACTCTAACTATAAAAGCCTTATTTTTATTAATGGCTATAAAATTTGATTTGCGAGAATTTGAAAATTTATTCTTAAAGGAGGATCCAAGAGAGTTATTACCCAAGGGCGGTATTAAGCATCAAATTGACTTCATTATGGGAGTTTTTACTCCAAACTATCTCACTTATAAGACTAAACCAAAATAAGCAAAAGAAATTCAAAAGTAAGTGGAGGACCTTATGACGAAAGGATATATAAAGGAAAATATTAGCCTATATGCGGCATTGATTTTATTATACCTAAACGGGATGAATCTTTGAAAATATGTGTTGATTACTGACTAATTAACAAAATCAATGTAAAGTATAGACATCTTATTCTTTAGGCTTGGTGATATGCTTGATGAATTTCATAAGTCTTATGTTTTTTCAAAGATTAATATAAAACAAAGGTATTATCAAATAAGGATGAAACATGTGATAAATGGAAAACTGCTTTTAAAGCTAAACATAATTTGCATGAATGGCTTGTGATACCTTTTGATTTGTCTAATACATCAAGTATTTTTATAAAATTGATGAACCATATTTTGCATCCTCTTCATTGGAAAATTTATGGTTGTTTATTTTGATGACATTTTTATATATAACAAGAATGCGGATAAGCATGTTTTGCATTTGAAATGTGTGTTACAAGTTTTTAAAGATGAAAAATTGACTACAAACATGAAAAAATGTTCATTTTATTTAGATAAAATTGTTTTGTTAGGATATGTTGTTAGTAGTAAGAAAATTGAAATAAACCAAAAAAAAGGAGAATAATTAGGGAATGGTTTATCCCTAAGAGTGCAAGTAAAATGAGAAGTTTTCATCTATTAGCTAGCTTTTATAGGAGGTTTATGAAAGATTTTAGCACTATAGCTACCCCAATGAATGCATTTGTTAAAAAAAATATTGAGTTTCGCTAAAGAGAAAAGCAAGAAAGTGTATTTAATTTGTTAAAAGATAGATTGTGTTCAACCTAATATCTTCTGAGTTTTTCTAAAATATTTGAAATTGAAAGTTATTTTTCAAGTATGGGTATTAGAGCTATTTTAATGTAGGAAAAGAAGCTCATTGCTTTTTATATTGAGAAACTCAGTAGAATGGCTCTTAACTATCCTACCTACGATAAAGAGCTTTATGTTTTAATTTGTGTTTTGGAAAGTTGGTAGTATTATTTGTGACTAAAAGAGTTTGTGATTCATATGAATTATGAATTCTTGAAACATTTGAAGAGCTAAGAAAAATTAAATAGGAGGCATGCAAGGTGGATTAAATTCATTGAAATATTTTCATATATTATACAATACAAGTAAACCTAATGTAGCGACTGAAGCATTATTAAAAAGTTATTTTTCTTTTCTCTACTTTGTAATCCAAGTTATTAGGTTTTGAGCACATTAAAAATTCATATAGGAATAATCTTGATTTTGCCTCTATTTTTGAGGCATGTGAAAAAAAAAATCCCTTAAGAAATTTTATAGGCATGATAATTTCTTATTTAGAGAGAATAAATTATGTGTGCTTAGAGGATCTATTAGGGAATTGCTTATGAGAAAGGCTCATGATGGAGGTCATATAGGACATTTTGGGATTATAAAAACTTTAGACATATTAAATGAGCATTTTTTTGGCCTAGTATAAAGCATAATGTACAAAAATATTGTGTAAATTATATCACATGCAAATAGGCTAAATTTAGAGTTTTATCGTGTGATCTTTATACTCCATTTCCTATTTCTAGTGAATCTTATACTAATATTTCTATGAATTTTGTGCTAGATTTACCAAGGATAAAGAATGAAAAGATATATGTTTGTTGTTGTTGACAAGTTTTTGAAAATGACTCATTTTATACCTTGTTATAAGATAGATAATGCAATAAACATAACAAATCCTTTCTTCAAGAAAGTTATAAGATTGCATAGAGTGCCAATTACCAATGCATCGGATAAAGACACCAAAAATTTGAGCTACTTTTGGAAAGTTTTATGAGCTAAGTTGCAGACAAAGTTGCTCTTCTCAATAACTAGTTATCATAAAATCGATGAAAAAACTAAGTTAGTGAATAGAATTTTAGGTACTTTATTACGCTCCTTAATTAAAAAAAAATTAAAAGAGTTAGAAGGAATGTTTGCCTTATGTTGAATATGCATACAATAGAAGTGTTCATTTTGTCACTAACTTTTCTTCTTTTGAAATTATTTATGGTTTTAATCCTTTAATTCCATTAGATTTGATGCTTTTGCGTATTGATGAGAGATTAAGTTTAGATAATTAAGTAAAGTGGATATGGTTCACAAGTTGCATAAGCACGTCAAGTTAAATATTGAGAAAAATGAAACAAACCAAAAAAGGATGGAAGAAGGTTGCCTTTGAATTAGAAGATTGGGTATGGATTCACATGAGGAAGGAAAGATTTCTTGCTTAAAGGAAAAGCAAGTTGCATCTAAAAGGAGATGGTCCCTTTCAAGTGATGGAGAAAATAAATAAAAATATTTATAAAATTGATTTTCTAAGTAAGTACAATATGAGTGCTTCTTTTGATGTTGCTGATTATTCTCCTTTTAATGTAGGATTGGAAGATTCGTGGACAAATCCTTTCGAAGAAGGAGGGATGATGTGAAATCCAAGAGTAAAAAAGAGCTTCCATAGTTACTAGAAGGTCCAATGACAAGATCTCAAGTTAAGAAGATTTGTATGCAAGAAAAAAACAAGGGAAGCAAGGTTGGATGTGCTTTGAGGAGCTTGGGTATTGTGTATTTTAGCTTTAGCTAAATCTATATAAGTACTTTAGTACCAAGCTTTAGTTTTGATTCAATATTCAAAAACTCAAATATAATACTTGAGTACTTGCAATTTTTCTACTTAATACTTGAATAGTGTGCTTGAGTACTTCTAATATGGATATACACCCATAAAAATATTTTAATTACTTTTGATTCCCTGAGGGTTGTAACATTCATGTTTTAGGATAAGGAAGATTATATATAGGATTATATCCAAGATAATCACAAACAAAGTGTAATTTGCCTTATTTCTTATTGTCTAAAATGTTGTTGGATCTTATATTAGTTTGGCTCATTTTTTGACATTTTTTTAGATATTTTGTTTAATTAGCTTTCTAAATTGGGCCTAATTAGTCCAATTAGAACTCAATTAATTTAGTTAACTTTTTAACTTCAAGGACCTATTTAAGGAGAGTTATTTATCATTATTACAACTTTTCACATTTACGGATTTGAAAACCTTTTGAGAGTTTTTCATTTAATTACTCTGACAAAAACTTCAAACTCATCAAGATTGATTTAATTCTTGTGACATCAAATCTTACTTATTGGAGGATCAACATTTTTTATGATATAATCTTTTCTCACTAATTGCTTTCATTGTTACTATTTTTTCAAGTGGGGAGTGATTATTCTTCCTTTTTCTATTTGAGTCTAAGATTTGGGATGATCCAACTTCAATTATTCACATAGTAGAAGGACCAAATAGTGGACATGCAGCTCTGCTATTGTTCCAAATAACGAGTCTCGTTTTTGCAGCAAAATAAAATTACCAGAGATATGGAAGAAAACATCATTGTGCAATGATGGCTTCGCATGTTCTATGTAGCCTCTTGATAATTTCAGATGCCAAAATTCTGGAGCAAATCCTTCAGCGAGAAGAAGTTCGTATTCCATCTACATCATATAATCCTGGCTTGGAAATCAGTAGGCTGATCTGTCAATTTGATTCTGTGCGAGTCTTGTTTTACCCTCAGATATTGTTCCTGTAGAGAAAGAGATAAGCCATAAATTAGGTAATAATGTCTTTGTCGTTAGGACTAATAGATAGTAATATCTACCTAAACTTTTCCTTATAAATTATCTCTTTTTCTTCCCATTCATTCACATCAAAACAAATTCCTTCAGACTTGAAACTCATGTCCACTCAGGAAAAACACTTACTTTCTAATTCTTCAAAGTTTAAAAAAACCATGGACGCCAAGATTGGAGCTCTGGACGAGTGCAAACCAGCAAACAACGACGTGGGTTGTCTCCCAAATGGCACCGTTCCCACCATCCAAAACGCGGTGTCTTCCTCTGTGATTAGCTCTTCGGACACTACACTGGGTCGTCACCTTGCTCGCCGGCTGGTTCAGATTGGTGTCACCGACGTTTTCTCCGTTCCCGGCGATTTCAATCTTACTGTTCTCGACCATTTGATCGCTGAGCCTGAGTTGAAAGTTATTGGCTGCTGCAACGAACTTAATGCTGGCTATGCCGCCGATGGCTATGCTCGTTCTCGTGGTGTTGGGGCTTGCGTTGTCACCTTCAGCGTCGGTGGCCTCAGTGTTCTCAATGCCATTGCTGGTGCTTACAGTGAGAATTTGCCTCTCATTTGTATTGTTGGAGGACCCAACTCTAATGACTATGGTACCAACAGGATCCTCCATCATACTATTGGGTTATCAGATTTCAGCCAAGAGCATAGGTGCTTCCAAACCGTTACTTGCTACCAGGTATATATACATGAATTCAAAACTGGACACTTTCTATCTTTCTCTCTCTAATCAAGGCTTCTAATCGTAGTTTAAATGAATGTTTCCTGGATTTTTCTATTCTTTGTATTTGATATGCTTGATTTATGTTCCGTGTGAAATCCTTTTGGATCTTTGGTCAGAACTAATAGTTCGATAAACTGCTAATTTTGGAATATTCGAGTGAAATATTGTGTTTGCTTTGTGAATCATGATCCTTCAATTGTGCTGAATGGTTTTGTGGTTCATGTGATAGGCGGTTGTGAATAACTTGGAAGAAGCGCATGAACAGATTGATACTGCGATATCAACGGCATTGAAGGAAAGCAAGCCTGTGTACATAAGCATAAGCTGTAACTTGGCTGCAATTCCTCACCCCACTTTCAGCCGTGAGCCAGTTCCATTTATGTTATCTCCAAAGTAATGTTCTATTTCTAGCCTTCTTTGATGTTTACCATTTATTAATTAAATATGAAGGTTTGAATATTTTAAGGTGCTGATGACTTTTCCCATTTTTATTTTCTTCTTTTACAGGTTGAGTAATCTGATGGGTTTGGACGCGGCTGTAGAGGCGGCAGCAGAGTTCCTGAACAAGGCGGTAAAACCAGTATTGGTGGGTGGACCTAAGCTGCGGGTGGCAAAGGCATCTGATGCCTTTGTTGAACTGGCTGATGCTTGTGGTTATGCTCTTGCTGTGATGCCATCAGCTAAAGGCTTAGTCCCAGAGCACCATACCCATTTTATTGGTACATATTGGGGTGCCGTTAGCACTGCTTTCTGTGCTGAGATTGTTGAATCTGCTGATGCATACTTGTTTGCTGGGCCTATTTTCAATGACTACAGCTCTGTTGGGTACTCATTGCTTCTCAAGAAAGAGAAGGCAATCATCGTACAGCCCGACCGGGTTACAATTGCAAACGGGCCAGCATTTGGTTGTGTTTTGATGAAGGATTTCTTGAAGGCACTGGTAAAGCGTCTCAACCACAATAATACTGCTTATGAAAACTATTATAGAATTTTTGTCCCGGATGGGCATCCTCCGAAGGCTGAACCCAAAGAGCCATTGAGGGTTAATGTTCTGTTTCAACATATACAAAAGATGCTATCCAGTGAAACTGCTGTGATTGCTGAGACAGGGTCTTCATGGTTTAACTGCCAAAAGCTGAAGCTGCCAAGGGGCTGTGGGTAAGTAGCAAAGAGCTTGTGTTTTTCCTTTTTTGTGAAATTTGGTCATGTTTTTCATAGTTTATTTATATAATGCTGATAGAAAGAAAATCTTTTGAATTGGTTGGCAGTTATGAATTCCAGATGCAATATGGATCAATTGGATGGTCTGTTGGTGCAACTCTCGGTTATGCACAAGCTGTTCCTGAGAAGCGAGTGATTACTTGCATTGGTGATGGAAGCTTTCAGGTTTGTCTCTTGCACAAGCCAACAATCAGTAACTACCAAGAGCATTAGTTACATTCCCAACATTTTGGAGTTTTCCTGATTTTATCAACCAATGCTTGTGCTGATTTGGGTGTTTCTATCTTTTCTTTGTGAATGCTTTGCAGATGACTGCCCAGGATGTGTCCTCAATGCTGCGATGTGGGCAAAAGAGCATAATTTTCCTGATCAACAATGGCGGATACACCATTGAAGTTGAAGTCCATGATGGGCCATACAATGTGATCAAGAACTGGAACTACACGGGACTAGTTGACGCAATCCACAACGGTCAAGGAAAATGCTGGACCACCAAGGTCAGTTTCTTAATATACCAATGATTTTAAATTGCAGAGTGGGAACAAAGTTTCACCTGTAATGTTACACTTGCCCCAACATCCTGAACTTAATTTACTGAAATTTCAATCCACAAAATCTCAACTTTCGCGATCACGCAATTCAATATTATGCATTAAATTCTCCTTGAAATTAATATCATAAATTGTGATTACATAGCATATTCATCTATCTATGCTTTCATTTTCAGGTATTTTGTGAAGAGGAGCTTGTAGAAGCAATTGAGACAGCAACTGGGCCGAAGAAGGACTGCTTTTGCTTCATTGAGGTGATTGTTCACAAAGATGACACCAGCAAAGAGTTGCTTGAATGGGGATCAAGGGTCTCTGCTGCCAGTAGCCGTCCTCCCAACCCTCACTAAACTTTCGACCTGAGGCTGTTTAAACACTATGGACAAGTCATGAAGATATCTTATTGTGATATTTCTTAATAAATTCCCTTTAGGCTAAAGAGTTTGAGTACGATTTATTTTGAATGCTGTATGTTTATTCCAAATTAAAATCTTAAACGATCTACCACTTCTTTTTATGATTCTTTTTTACCATTACTATCTTTTTCAAAGCCTTTAATGCTGCTTTAATTTTTTTAGATTATTAAATCTTTTGTGATCTTTGTTTTGGGTCAAGTGAAAATTGACTGATAGTAACTGCATGTTTCATAGAATAAAAAGGAATGGAATGGAATGCAATGTAAAAAGTTTGTTTGCTAGACTTTGCGAGATAGGAATATCAAAGATGCATGTTCTATCAAACGTTTCATTCCATCACAAAAGCTGTAGAATGGTCAATTCAAAGATGATGGACCGAATTTTTTTTATCATTTTGTTCTCATTAATTTTTTTAAATAATTTCTCTATTTGTAATTCCCTAAGTAATGCAAATTGAATTAAATAATTTTTTATTTTTAATTCCTAATTTTTTATTTTAGTGTTGAAACGATCAATAACTTTATATTGATTTTGATATTAAATAACTTTTTTGGTACAATAGATTAAATAATTTTAAAAATGGTACAAGTACAATATATTTTAATATAAATATGGTAATATCACCTTTTATATAAATGCAATTTCAATTTTACTTCTTTTTTTATTTTTAAAATAATTATTGTTATTGATAATTTCTTTATTCATATCATCAATATTTTATTATAGTAAATATAATTTTAAAACAATCTGTTCATCCCAATTTCATACCACCGTTCTATTTGCATTAAATATTAAAAAAAAAAGAAAAAGGAAAGGAAGATAAATATAAATTATTTTAAATAGACGTGTGAAAATGAGCTAACCTAACGAGTCAAAACTGTACGTTAAGCCAGTCCTAAGCCGAATTACTTTTTTATTAAATCGGATCCAAATTAAGTTGTTACAGTACCAATCCCAAGTCGACATTTACTAATCAAGTTTTTATAAACTATTACAATTTATTATTTTTATCATAGTAATTATTTATTTATTATTAATTTTACATCATTAATTAATTAAAATCTATTAGTGTTTATTAAATATAATTTTTCATTATTATTATGACTTAAAAATTTTGTTATATATGTTAGTAAGTTATATATATTATATATGAAATAAATATATATTAATAAAATCTAACAAATGCTTAAATTTACATTTAATAATATATATATTTAATAAAATAATTTATATTTTATATTAATAAAAAATTTATATTATATATTTATATATTTATTTTATTTAATAAAATAAAATATTATTAAATATATATTGATCAAGTTCAAAGTATTACATATAAAAATAAATATATTTAATAATTTATATATGATCAAATATATATAAATAAATAATTATATAAATAATATATTAATAAAAATAATTATAATTATTTATATATAATAATAAAAAACAAAAAATAATATATATTACTATATATAAGTATATAGTATATTTAAAATTAATATAAAAATTATTTATTTAAATTTTTTAAATAATTTAAAATTTTAATATTAAAGTATTAATTCAAATTTCAATATAATTATTTATTTTGATAAACTTATATAATATATATTAATAATATTAAATATATAAATTTATTAATTTTAATATTAAAAATTATTTAATATTAATCATATATATAATTTTAATATTATATATATTAAAGTATAATTTTAATATATCAAAATTATTATTTTAATATTTATATAAAAATTAAATATATAATAATTTATTTATTTATTATTATTATTATCAAATTAATAAATTAATTTAATAATTTAATAAATTAATATTTATTAATTTCAATCCTTTATTAAATTAGATTAATCAGTTACGTGTCTAATAAAATTACTATACTAACCCATTAAATCTGGGTGGAATGAAGGAATGAGTCTATTTCCTAGGCGGTGGTATAACCAACGTCTATATACACCAGAAAGAAAGGGCCCACTAAATCCTTTAGCGGTGATTAAGGTTTCTGACATTGACATAATTTCCTGCTTCATTTTTATGCTATTAGTCATAGACAAGTGGGATATGCTTTCTCCGTATCTAAATACTTTTATTTTTTAAAATTTTTCTGTAATATTAAAAAATCCAAAAGTTGTTTAGATCTCATTTTATATAAAAAGGTGTTGAAATCTGGGAATAACTTATTTTAAATATATAAATTTATTAATTTTAATATTAAATATTATTTTAAAATATATAATTTTAATATATATATAAATATATATATACATATACATACTAATTAATTAATTTTATATTATTTATATTATTATTATTATTATTACTACTACTAGATCAAGAGATTAATTCAATAGTTTGAGAAATGTGCATTAACTAATTTCAATCTCTTATCAGAACAAGTTAATCAGTTTCAACCTCTTACCAAGTTATGATATTATTATTATTATTATTATTATTATTATTATTCATATCAATCATAATTCTAAACTAAGCAAAATTATACAAATTCATGATATTATTATTTTTCATATCAATCATAATTCTAGACTAAGCAAAATTATATAAAATTATTTCAATATCAAATTAATGTATTAAACTTAATTTTGACATCTCTAATTAGGAGTGTAAATGGATTAGACTGAGCTAAGTTTTATTCTAAATAGATTAGACTTGCTTTCTAAATCATTGACCTGAACCTGACTGTTAACTTATATAAGATTAAAGTTTAAGCTCGGCCTGACCTATTAAAGAAACTTGAGTTGGCCTATCAGTCTATTTAAAAATTTCTTTATATAAATAGACTTTTAAATTTATCAATAAATTAAATTTTTTAAAATTGTCCAATAACCTAATTAAGCCTATATACACGTGTGTGTATTAAAATATTTATATTATTTGTATGTATAATATATATTATATTATATTATTTATAAATATATTTATAGTTAAATAGACCATCTTAATAGACTTATAAATCAAATTTAAAAAAAGTTTAGTCTCTTTATCTAAATAAGCTAATTTATTAGTCTAAACTTATTTTATTTAGATAAATAAGTTAAGTTAGATTATGTTTTAAATAAATTAAGTTGTAGGCCCTGTTAGGCCATTTGCCTTACTTGCACCCCTACTTCTAATAAGTCCTCAAAGTTCCAATGTATTTTTTTTTGAAAAAATCAACACTAATATGATATAAATAAATTTTTAAAACTCATTTGATGCAAACTTTATTTTTTCAAATTAAGACAAATAAATTTAAAGGAAACCATTAAATAATTATTTGAAAAATCCAATGAGGATCAAATTTATACCAAAAGATTTTTTTTATATCACTTTGATATCATTTTAATAAAAATATTCATCAAATTAATATTAAAAGTTTTTTTATTTTTGCATTACTTTGATATCATTTAAAAAAAATCATCAAACTAATATTAATAATTTTTTTACATCAATTTAATATTAGATTTTAAAATTTTGATATTAATTTTATATCCATCGAACATGATGATTTCTCTATAAATTTAATCGATCCTCCCCTAACTTAATCAATTATAAATTGATATGTATAAATTGACAAAGTTTAAGGTATTCTCAGGGTTTTGGAACCTAAGGGATGTAGACGAATCTCATGCATTAAATATCCAACTTAAAATTCCAGCCATCCTGATAAATAAAGCATTTTTGTTGGAGAGGGAAAATTTGTACAAAAGTCCTTGTAACTAATAAAATGGCATATTAGCCCCCAAAAAGGTGGCTTTTGGACGGATGTCATGGATTGTAGCCTTGGCTTAGCATGCTCAGGTTACCACCCGTAACCACCTCTTCTTCCACCACAAAACACCTTCGGCCACCCTTGGAATCCTCTCTTTCAATGCCATGAAGACAATGTGCCACCTTATCTCCATTTACAAGTCCCTTGCTAACAAAGAAATCTTGAAGCTTTAATATAAAATCATCAAGTCCAGAAGTGTCACGTATCTGAATTCTGAAGATAAATCCTTGCTTTTTAGCCTCCCCTACAAGGAACGCTTTGAAGAACTTGATGCTATCACCAACACCGTCTTACATTTGAGCCACAAATGCTTCGAGTTCTAACTCAATAGATTTGACCATGTCTATGAAGATTTGAAACTTGGAGTAAAAACTAAATCTCGCCAACTAATTTGCAACCAAGTTTAGAACGAGGAGAATTCTTGCCAACCAATTACCTTCTCTTGGACAAGGATAATTCTTTAGCTCTGCAAAATTACAAAACTAAATTTGATCCAATATCGTTTACTACCAAAATGGGTATAATCCGATTCCCAAATTGCTGTATAATTTCAAACAACAGTAGAATGAGTTGTTTCAGCCAACATAGCCACAATGGTGGTATTTGTGACAAACAGAAGAAGAACAAAATTTTGAAAATGGTGTCATCGTCCACAGTGGGAGGTTTAGGGCTTGCGTTAAGGTACACAAACGTTATAATATTTGTAGAGCAGTGTTTGGATGTGCCGATGACAATTAGAGAGGTTGATCATAAAGCACTACACGAAATGTTAATGACAAGTCTAAAGATGAAGATGAAATTTGAAAAGCTATTAAAAGAAGGGGTTGAAGGAGGAGTCAGAGGACGGGCATCCTCTAGCGGAGGGCTAACCTCTTCATCATTTCCAGGCTTTTCTCAGATTCAGGATGCTTTATATGAAAGCCATGGCCGACACCTTCAAGTTCAAATGCATCCAGTTCACCTTTCCAACCATTTTTTCTCACTGGTTCATAATACAAAATTTTTCTCTCTCTTAAAAAATCATCACTGGCAAACGCCACAAACAGCTTAGAACACCCTAGATCTGCTAGGCTTGGAGCTCCAGGAGCCATCGAATTTGGCATTAGATTATCTAACCCATCAGGGGCGGATGGGTAGGCGAACTCCCAGACTGGAGCATATTTCCCGTATGGGTCCATGTTCGGGTTCCGATTCATTTTCGGATTCCGATCCAACAGGTTTTGACCTGAAGAAGTACGGGTAGTCAATGTAAGTACCCAACAACTTGGCACCACCGGGCAGCGCCTCCGACATGGCCATGTTGTGTGCAATGTTACCACCACTGCTATCACCGCCAACAAATAACTTGGCAAAATCGCCATGCTCGATTATCCATTGGTAGGGATTAGTCGGGTTATCAGTTAAATGGGACCCAACCCATTGGAGAGCAACCCAGCATCATCGTAGGCGGTGGGGAGATGGTATTTTGGGGCTTTCCTGTAATCCACCGAAACTACTAGAACATTCACGACAGAAAGAAGAGCGGTAATATAGCGGTGAAAGAGGATGTTGATGGCGGATTCAATTAAGAACGCGCCACCATGAAAGTAGACCAAGATGGGAACTTTCTCACAGATCGGGTTATCAGGCGTGGATAAGGTGGAATTTTAGAGGTAAACACGAGCAGAGAGGTTGCAGTCTTGTGAGATGACAATATCTTTGCTTGAGACGCCGGTTCTTGGATCATTCAAAGACGGCGGTGCAAACGGTCGATCTATGAGGCGTTCCACCCTGTCATCTATGTACGTTCGAATCCTCATTGGAATCTCAACGGCTATATTTGTTCAGAGCTTGTAGAGCCGGTGATGGTCATTTTGGAGGCCATTTTCACATAATGATGTGCAGTTAAGGTCTCTATTTTTCTCATAATTATAAAGTGACACCTCATTTCACGTTAGATCGTAGGATTATTACCGAATTTTTTACTCATCTATAATAAGGTCTCTATTTTCTTCCTCCTTTCTCTATAACCCTGAGTTTGGAACACAAAAGTGTGGGTTGAAAGAAACAGGGGAGAAGAAATTGGAGAAAAAATTTCGAATTTTATCCATTTAGATGTAAGGGTGAAATGTGAGAAAAAAAAAATTTCAGGCTGAACAATAAGTGAGGTCCATGAGAAATAATTTTTTTAAGCGGGGGAGAAATTAGGAGAAAGAGGCCCCATTTTTTGCATTTTCCAGCCATTGCCCTCATCTCCAACCCATTGCAGATCTGTTGTTGTTGCACTCAGGGAAAAGTCGCTGTTAGCTAGAGAAGCTTCGATCAGGTAAAGGAGTTGGTTTTTGCCTTTCTCTTTGGCATTCCTATTATTTTGTAGAAGAGATTGGTTGCAGTTCGAATGGGTTTGGGACGTGGCCGATGCGGCTTTGTTGTTGCGTTGCATTCCGCCGGAAGTGGTGGTTGACAGTAGGGAATCCGGTGGAGCTCTTTGGAAAAAAGTCAATGATTGCCTTCCTTTTTATGCATTTTTTGAGTTATTCACTGGTTTATAACAACTGCTTCTTTTTTCCTCTAAAACGCACCCATTCCCTCTCTCTCTCTCTCTCTCTTCGCGCTTGTGGATTCCTCCTCCATCTACTTCCAAAGTCTAGCTCCTCTTGGATTTTTTTACGGACAGTATCTAATGGTCTCTATACCGTGATCTTCTCATTCTAGGATCATTAAGCAAATAACAACAGAATCAATTATTTATTATTAAATTATTTAAATAAAAAAATTAATTATTCAATAAAGCTTTATTTATAACAATTTTAATAAATAATAACTTAAGTAAATAATAATGGATTTGAAGTAAATAATAATAATTTAAATAAATAATAAACTTATATTTACTTAATTTTTTTTTAGAAATATCAGGTCTAAAAAAATTTATGTGAGAAATATCTCATTTTAGGAATATTTTAATATTTTTTTAGAAATACTTAATTTTAGAAATACTTTAGTATTTTTTTGGAAATATTTTATTTTAAAAATATTTTTATTTTTTTTAAAATATTTTTATTTTTTTAAAAATATTTACTATCTCTATATTTTATTCATAAGGTCATTATGATCAATTAATCTAATACAATTTCTTTCTCTCATATTTTCTCCTTTTCCAAACAAAATAAATAACTTCTAATCCAATTTCTGTCCTTTGCAATTTCTTTTTCCTCCCACTTCTTCTCAATCCAAACAAAGCATAAAAAAATATATATTATTTGTATAAAAATAAAATTTAAATTTTTTTATATTCATATAATTGAATCTTATAAATTTATTTAATTATTAAATATTTAATAATAATTTTTAATTTAATATATATAATATTGTTATTAGATAAATGGCATGCTATGCAAAAAAATTAATAAACAATATATATGTGAGGAAACTAAGTAAAAAGTCAATCACATACCATGTCCAAATTTTTAATGCATCATATTTCGTAGGATTGATTTGGAATCAAAATTTTTTAAATTTGAGTTTATTTTATTTGAATAAAAATAATTTTAAAATATTAATTAATAAATAAATTTTATTATTTAAAAATATGTTAAAAATAATAATTTTAATTTATTTATAATTTTTTTATTTGAAAAAAATTAAAGTGCATAAAAGGTTTAATTAAAAATAAAATTTGATGATATCAATATAAATATGTTAAAAAAAAGGATAAATTCTTATATAATATATATTTAAATCCAAATGAAAGGTATATATCCAAATCCAAATTAAATGTATTTTAATAGAATTTTTATTAAATTTATTGAATTTTATAATGATGCATATATAATTAAAATAAAAATTATAAATAAAATAAATTTCTTTTCTATTCAAAGTTGTATATCATTAAAAGGTGAATTCTAAGGTGCCCCTAAGGGTTTGGTATCCGGGGTGGTATGGCAAAATACAGACCATTTGATGAGATTACTAAGTCAATGCTAAGACTTTTGTAATCTCATCCAGTAACTTGTATTTTGTCACACCACTCCGGACACCAAACCCCTAAGGGTACCATAGCAAGCAACTCATTAAAAAAATTTAATGGGTAGGTAAGCGTGTAAAAGTGAAAGTGCTCAAACCGCAAGCCGGTTAGCTGGATGTGGACGCGTAATAAAATGGCATTTTTATCCTTATCTCCTGACGTTTGTGGAGCGACAAAAATGGTTTATAAATTATAAGCTTTAAGAAACTGCCAGCTTCTTACAAGTGTAATAAAAATCTTGTATTTTTCTTTTGCATTTTTATATACCCTCGTCCTTGGAAAAATGAGAGATTAGATATTGCCTATTAGGTGCACATATAATAAGATCTAGGTCACGAGTGAGATTTTGATATGGTCATATCTAGGCCATATGCACTATGACAGCAAATTATAGAAAATAACTTATACCAAAAGAATTTTATGCATAAGATTTTGACACGTCTAATTTTATAAGAGATTTTGGCATATCATTAAATTTATGATGTACTATTGCAATATAAAGTGAATGATCGCTATTCAATCGCACGTGAGGAATGCCATGCAATTCACCTTTAATTGGATAAGTTTTTTAAATTGTGAAATGGCTCTAAATTAATATTATTTGCATCAAAATTAAAATTTTCAATTGGGTCATATTGAATTCGTGAATTAACCTAAGAGGTCATTTGATTCACCTTGATAATATGAGAAAATTTTTTTCCCTAGAAAGTAAAGATATTTGGTTAGTCATTATCTAATAAAATAAAAGAAATAGAACTTTCTAAGAAGTTTTACTTCTCTCATAATGCATATGAAGTTACTTACTTAACTCTTTTCAATTGAGTTTTATTTTTTATACTATTTATACATATAATGAAAAAATTATTTTTATTAAATTTAATTAATAAAACTAAAATTTATTAATTTGTGTTATAATAATATTAAAAATATATTAGTTATTTTATTAATACTTCTTAAGATATTCAAAATTAAATCAAATAAAATATAGAAAGTTACTTTTAGAAAGTATTATTTTTTATATATCAACTAAATAACTTTTAGTATTTTATAAAAAAATTTATATAGGAAGTTATTTCCTTAAAAGTTTAATATTTTGCAAAAAATTATTTTTTATGTAAATCAAATTACTCTTAAGTATAATTCTAGTTGTCACTGTGGCGTCTGACAATTTGTCAGGTGCCATTTGCCTCGCCAAACCGAAATTGTCAAGCTGGGCATTGAATCCATCATCCAACATTATATTGCTTGTCTCGACATCTCTGAATTACTTGATTTTTACATTTCTAATGCAATTATGCTAAAGCAGCGGCAACAAAGACTGTGTAGCAATGGAAGCGGTATTTTGATTTCAAGTAAGGCTTTATCTAAACTACCATTAGGCATTAAGTTGGAGACTAATAAAAGTTCACCTTTCTTATGACAACCACCTTGAGGAAGACCTAGATTTTGATGTCTGAGACTTCCAGTTATGGATAATTTTGATATAAAATTGTTCTTTCCTTGACTGTTATGGCTGCACCACTTCCCTACAACAATGTCACCATTTTCTGGCAATATACCCTCATAGACTGTTCTGAATGAATCGTGACCGATTATTCTATTTGCATTGAAGCATTTGGTGGTTGATTTCAGGTCCTTGTAACTAACCCGTGCTTATCAAGGTGTTGAATTTCTTTGTTGAGCCATCATATTCAATCCAAACATTCACAAGGTCACTGCTTTTAAAATCGATTCCAATGGATCCCAAGTCACCAACCTCCGTTGCAGCCATGCTATTAAAGTCCATTCTTTCTTTACTTGACTTCCTCTTCTTCTACTCTAAGCTGACCAATTAAATATAATGTCAAAAATCAAATTAAGCAAACTGTTGGAGTGTTTTCCTTCAATTCTCTTTTTACCCACAAACCTCAATTCAATTTATATCATTAATTTGCTGATGCATTGGTGCACCATAGTTTTTTTCTAAAATTTCCAACATGCTTCCTACTTTATAAACCTTTCCATGTCGTAGGCTTTATATACGTGCTGGTGCATTTAATTTATTATAAAATTAAATTTAGATAGAATTTTATATATAACAATTATTATGTAATGAATATGAAAAAATATTAATTTTTTTATTAACTCCTAAAATATTATGCAATATATGTAAAGATAAAATTTAAGTAAAGATTCATTTTTTATTTTATGTTTGTTTATTGATTGATTTATTAGTAAAAATTATAAAAAAAATATATTATCATATATTACACATAAATATAAATATATATAATAAAATTAGTAACTATCATAAAATCTTTAAAAGGTAAGGTAAAAATACGAGTAAAGTAAAAAAGCTTAAAACTTAACAATAATCAAGTTCAAAGGTAGTATTCCTAATCTATTAAAAAAAGTGTACTATTACGTGAGCTTTTGTATCTTCATATCTCTCCACATTACTTGCTTTTATTTTTATTATTTTGTATATTGGATCTCTTGATATATTAATGCTCAATCCAAACATGTCAGTAATACAATACAAAATCATACAAATTGATTTTGTAGTCCAATAATTAGTGAAACAAATCCATGTCTTCCTTTCAGTATTTAATAATAATACATGTGTGAAAGGTTTTTACTTAGTAATCCATGTCTTCCTTTTAGTGTTTAATAATAATACATACATGTAACTTATGATTTTGAAGAATTTATTTGTCACTTATTTTGTGTATTGTTTTTTTTTTTCACTAAGGTATCCTCAACTAAATAGGGAGAGATTAATCCCTTGAGGTATTGTCGGAGCCAAAAGTGGGGATCCCTCTCAAATAAGTTTTCTCTATTGGTTCAAACCTAGGACATCTTACTTAAGATATTCGAGCCTGTTTCATGTGAACCAACTCATTTTAATGTATTGAATTTATTGGCATAATTTTGTTGCACTAATTGTTCAATTACAAAGTCAATTTGCATATGTCATAATTTTTTCCGCTAAGACATTGATGAATTCACCTATTTTCTTAATAAAATTAAATCCTAAAGTAGTTTGCTAAAAAAAAAAGAAATAAACCATAAAATAATTATTTGAAAGATTGGCCCAAATTCCCTAGTAAAAGTAGATAAATTTTTTTAATAAAATCCATTATTACTATTTTTGTTAAAATATAATCAAATCATTATTCATTCAAGAAGTTGACACAACAAATAAAAATATATTCAAAATAGTTCACATAATATGATTTATTAAAATAAAAAATATTTTATTTTTAACTTTATTACCTTATAGTTCACATACTATTCTTATATTTTTATTTGTTTTATTGCATATTTTGTCATATTTACTTATATTATTTATAACTCATACATTAATATCCCTGAATAATATAAGTATAATATGACATGTTTTATTTTATCAATAAATTTAGAATAAGTTAATTAATATAGAAATAATAAATTCATTATATATTTTATTGTTAATAAAAAATTGAAATTGAAATTGAAATTATTTATTTTTTCATTATTTCTTGATATGAGAAATTTCAAATGCTATATTTTAAATTAGATTTATTTCTTACAGATTCTTATTACATTATTATTCTAACACCAATTTTTTTATTTTGATCAATTATATTTTCTCTAAATGTATATGTTTTCTATTAAAGTTTTAACTTATTTAGATATTTTTATAATAAAAATAGTTGCAAATTATATTTAAAGAAATTGTTTCCAACAAAGCCAAAAAGATAACATATAGTATCAAGAAAAGATTAAAAATTTTAGATAAATAATTTAAAATTTTCCTTTTAAATACTTTTATTAAAAATAATGAAATATATTTGAATCAATATTCAATTTATATTTTATATATTAAAATTTTAACATATTTTAAAATATTTTTATAATAAAATATTGGCAAATCATATTTAAATAAAAATTAATTTAAAAATATTTTCCTACAAATGTAGAAAGAAAAAAATACAATATTAATATATATTATTTTAATGAATTCATATTTTATAGAAAATATTATATATGATCAAAGATGATTGTAATTTTAAACTAATTAAGTACATTTAATAAAAGAAACATTTATTATTGCAAAAATTAAAAATATCTTATAGAAAAATCAAATTCAAAATCAGTAAAATTTTCAGCTATTTTTTATATTTAAAAAATTGATTAATTGAATATTTTAAGTGCAATATTTACTTATAAGCTTCTTGAGTAATAATATAATAATTGTTACTCATATTTATATTTGAATAAAAGAGTATTGGATATGTAACATGTTGCATAATAAAAATTTGATAATTTAAATTTGATTCACTATTAGTATAAAACAATTTTATACTATCATAAAACTATATATTATCATATCTATAAAAATTATTAAAATATTTTTACTCTCGATAAAAATTATTAAATTTAATGACTTGTTATGCTCTTATATCACTACAAGAAAAATGCTTTTTTGCAGCGACATTTGTTATTGGTGTAGTTTTTTCGATCGTTACTAAATGAAATTGTCATCGACAAAAATTTATCAGTGAAAGGATCAACACCGACGACATTATTGTCATCGATAAAAATGTAAGTTTCTATGACAACAAAATTGTCAGAGAAAAAATTTTCAAAATTCAAAATTTTTTGAATTTCACTCTTTAGCAACGACAAAGTCGTCATTGAAAATAATTTTTAGCAATAACATTTCAATTTTTAGCAAGTCGAAAAAAATTTTTAAAATTTAAAATTTTTTAAATTTCACTCTTTAGCGACGATAAAGTCATCACTAAAAGTTTAGACAAAATTTAAATTAATTTAGGGTTTATTAAATTAATCAATAAATTATAAATTAATTTTTAAAAATATTTAATGTATTAATTTATTAAAAATTAATTTAATAAGTTATAAATTATTTTAATTTATATATTTATTTTTATTAATATATTTTTATATCATATTATAATTTTAGATGAATGCCAACAGCCTAACACAGTATTCATCTACAAATGCATCTGTACCTCCTTCTTGATTTCCCTTATTTTCTTTGTTAGAAAGTTGGGTCAATTTGAAAAATAAAATCAATTAAAGTGTGGGTGCAAATGCAGATAAATGAGACATACTGGCCCTTCCAATTAGCTTCAGCAATTTCCCATAATCTTTGCTGTTCAAACAATTTTGTACTCTGCAGAAAAAGAGAGCCAAAGATATTTTAAGCAAGTTGGAGATGAATTTATTATTACATTACAAAAATATATAAATAAAAATTATATTATAAAAATTATATAAATAAAAAAATAATAAAACTAACACTTATCTAGTTTTTTCTCTTTGCTGTCATCCCTCTTTTGCATGCAAAATTAGAGTTAAATGGTGAATTGGGGTATTTATAGAAGATTTCTTCAATGATGACAATATTCTTGGTCGTCGTTGAAAAGTCATTGACAAAAATTAAAAATAAAAAATTTAGCCTTTAACGATAATATTTATCGTCGCTAAAAGTGTCGTCACTAAAAGTCGACTTTTAGTGACAACATTTATTATCACTAAAAACTAATTTGAAATGCAAAGTGAAAAATTTTAACATTTAGTAGTGACATTTGTTGTCGCTAAAAGTGTCATCGCTAAAATTCAGCCTTCAGTGATGACAATTGTCGTCGCTAAAAGTCGAGCTTTTAGCAGTGACATTTGTTATTGCTAAAGACTAACCTAAAATGTAAAGTGAAAAAATTCAGCCATTAGCGACGATAGTTGTCGTTGCTAAAAGTGTCGTCGTTAAGACTCTCTTTTAGTGACGACAATGACTTCAGCCTTTTACGATGACATTTGTCGTCATTAAAAGTCAGAACTTTCCGTGGCGACAATTGTCGTCACTAAAAACTTCAGCCTTTAGTAGTAACATTTATCATCGTTAAAGACTAAGTCGAAGGGTAAAACAAAAAAATTCAGCCTTTAGCAGTGATATTTGTCATCACTAAATATTTTACCGACGACAAATGTCGTCGCTAAAGACAACTCTTAAATGTAGAGGGGGAAAATTTAGTTTTTAACGATGACATTTGTCGTTGTTAAAAGTTGATTTTTATTGATAACAATTGTCATTGCTAAAGGCTAAATTTTCTTGCTCCACTTTTAGCGTAATTTTTAGCAACGACATTTATCGTCGCTAAAAGTTAATCGTCGTTGTTGAAAGTTATTTTTTCCCACCAAATTTTTTTCACCCAGAAAAATTCACGCCCATGGATTTTTTATGTATCACCGACCACTTTGTCGTCAGTAAAAACCTAGCAATGCATCACCGATGATCAAATTTTTGTCGTCGTAAAAAGTGTCATCGGTGTTGGCATTATTTCTTGTAGTGTATTCATGAATAGAGCAAAAATTTTTATATTAATAATGAATTAAATTTAAACTCAAAACTTTAAGAGAAGTTGCATTTTGAACCATAAACAATAACAGCAAATATATGAAAAAGAACATGCATTTGAAAGAACAAAAAGAAATGAAACAATACGCCAGTTATAAAAAAAATAAGTTTAAAATTAAATATATAATTAAGTAATTTAGTCAATTTAAAATTTTAACTTATTTGAAATAATTCTTTAATAAAAATGAAATATACCATATCATATTTATGCTGTTTAGTGCATAAGTTATAAATGAAAAGGAGTGGGTATAAAAAAAGAGAACACACAATGATGCAAATAAAAAGAAAGATAACAATGAGTAAGTCATAAAGTAATAATAATTAAAAATAACATGCCTAAGCATTTATTTTATATTATTTTATTAATTTCCTTTCCTTACCTCAATTCGATAAATAATAATTGTATCCCTCATTTTTTCACACAATTTGAATTAAAGAATTTCTTTAGCTTTCTTCAGCTTTTATCTCTCAAGCTCTTGAGCTATATCCCCACGGGACAAAAAATCCCTTCATTTCTAAGTACCATAGGGCAATCTCCACGAAAATTTCCAAATGTAGGGAGAATTGCCATCCTAGTTTTGTGTGTACTAAACAAAGTTATTAAACAAACATGCCCATTTCGTTTGCAAATTGATTCATTGAACTTGACATAAATAAATCAAATTGAAAGGATCTACTAATATTACAGACTACTCAGTGAAAGTCCAAGTCCTAGAACTTGTTAGGTTTGAATTTTGCTTTCTTTTCTTTTTGAATCATTTTAAACATTTTTTAAAAGTATATTAAATAAAAAATAACAATCATAAATTCTAAATCACATATTTATAACATTTTCAATGAAAACTAACAACTTAAGACTAAATAAACTACAATAGAAATAATTAACATAGGTTAGGTTAAGCTAGAAGTTCAATATTTAGGCCTAGAAGTGAGTATTGGTTGAATGAGTTAAAATTAATGCAAAGGATTAATTTAGTTTAAAGGTGAAAAATGTAAACAAAAAAATAGACTGGTCCTTAAACTATTGGATTCAATCTGGATAGACTGCAAACCTAATAGATTAAACCTTTTTAGATTTGTATTTAAGTGAGTCTTGGTTTCATGGACCTTAGCCCTTATTATCTTTATTTATTTATTTATTTGCAAACTTGTAGACCATTTGCAAATCCGAGTCCATTTCAATAGTTATAGCACCGGCATTAAAATGTATAACACAATACCAAAAAGAAGTGAAACAATATTATTTAAATTTCTGGGCAAGACAAGGTCTGAAAGAACAAGGATAATGATTTTTGTTGCATCCACTACAACAAAAAGCAGCAATAACGACGACTCTTCTAGCGGCGACAAAATTTTGGTTGTCGCTAAAAGTATCTCCGACGACAGAGTCGTCGGTAAAAAATGCAAAATTTTTTAGAGGGAAATCGAAACTAGGGCGGGAAGAATTAGGCTTTTAGCGACGACAAAAGTCGTCGCTAAAATCCTAAAAAAATTTCGGCGGCAAAGTTTGCGGAAGGGCGGGAAGAAATTCACTTTCAGCGTCGACATTGTCGTCGCTGAAAATATAAGGCTTTCAGCGACGACAATGTCGTCGCTGAAGGTGGACCAATCAGCGACGACTCGGTCGTCGCTGAAGCCCTAAAAAATTTACGGTCAAAATTTCACCCTTCAGCGACGACTATGTCGTCGCTGAAAGTGTCCAATTTTCAGCGACGACATAGTCGTCGCTGAAGGTTGATGCATTAGTGACGACTTAGTCATCGCTGAAAGTCCTCTGGTTTTCAGCGACGACAAATCCAGCCTTTAGCGACGACATTGTCACCGGTGAAGGATCCACTTTCAGCGACGACAATGTCGTAAAAACTCGATCGTCGCTAAAAGCTTCAGCGACGACTGAATTTTTTATGTCGTCACTGAAAGCCAACGCCTATATATTCGCGGCGCCGCCTCCTCCTCCTCCTCATTTGTGCGTTTGAAGTTTCTGGAAGTCAGGTAAGTTTCTAAACTTTCTCTCTATTTTAATTTTTTTTAATTTTAGTATATTTATTTTTTATATATGTTAATATATATTAATTTTGTATGTTGTATTTTTTAATTTGTTAGTTATTATTAGTACTTGGCGTAGTTTGCGAGGAGTATTCAGAGTTGATCAGTAGATTTTTGCCACTGAGGTACGTAAATAAAAAATTATAATTTTTTTTGTGTACTAATATATTTAATTTACTCAAACAGTTTAGGGTTTAATAAATAGAATTGATAGTATGTTTAATTTGAATTAATTGAATTGATAGTGTGTTTAATTTAATATGAAATTTTGTATTATTTAATTTTGTATGTTGTAAATTTTAAATTTATTTATGTAAATTTAACTTAGCATTAATTTTATAAATATAAATTTGGTTATTATTATGCATCATTCAATTTGTAATTTTGAAGTATACAATATATGTGTATATTATTCATTTAGACTAATTAAGATAAAATAGTTATGATAATTTATTCATAAAATCTAAAATTTGTGATGCAATTTAGGAAACTTCAAACTTATTAGATTCAATAAAATAATGTAAGATAGATAATTATAATAAATATATAAATCTATCTTAGAAAGTAAGAGATTACAATAATGTAGTCTATTTTTTAATTGAGATTAAAACTTAACAATTCAAATTCTATTATTTACCCCACATACTAAGAAATATTCAATTAAATTAGAGATTACATAAAAATGAAACCATAACAATTCAAATTATGATATTTACATCTCATAAAATTAAAAAATTTCAAAACACTAGGAAGTTCGCATGAAAATTACACCCCTCTTGGATAAAACTACATTTACTTAAATAAAGAAGCTGACTTTGTGCATCTTATAAATAATATACACCTTATAAAACTAAACTTACTTAAATTTACAACTAGGAAGTCCATTCACAAAATGTATCCATTTGTGATGCAATATAGGAAACTTCAAACTTATTAGATTCAATGAAATAATGTAAGATAGATAATTATAATAAATATATAAATCTATCTTAGGTTCAGTAAGAGATTACAGTAATATAGTCTATTTTTTAATTGAGATTGAAACTTAACAATTCCAATTCTAGTATTTACCTCACATACTAAGAAAAATTCAATTAAACTAGAGACTACATAAAAATGAAACCCTAGCATTTTAATTTTTATGATATTTACGTCTCATAAAAATTAAAAATTTCAAAACATTAGGAAGTTCACCTAAAAATCACACCCCTCTTGGATAAAACTACATTTACTTAAATAAAGAAGTTGAATTGTGCATCTTATAAATAATATACACCTTATAAAATTAAACTTACTTAAATTTACAACTAGAAAGTCCATATTCATAGTATAGACATCTCTATAAAGAAGCTGAATTGTGTACCTCATCAATATAGTAAAGTAGGTTACATAAATAACAGTACTGACACTTAAACAACGATACTTATAAATTGTTGTATCATTAATTTAAATTATTGTAAATATATTTTTACAATAATTTAAATTAGAACTACATTTACATTTAAATGTTAAGCTTAGACCCGTTCAAGGGTTGATTGTTTTTCGAACATCAGTCAACCCTTGAATTGTCCTGAAAAGTTGGACAGTTTGGGATATTATCATGTAGTTATTATTAACAATTTATCTAGCTCTTGTTTGATATTGTGGAAATATCTTAGCATCCTAACTGTTCTCCGGGTATAAACTATACAAGTGTATAGTTTAGGCACTTGGAGAACCATAGGGGGATGCTGCCGAAATTTCTGCACGAGTCAATCGATGAGCGTGGATAAATTGAAAAAAATAATAACTATAGAAATATCTCGAATGGGATAGGATCCTACCCTTCAAAATTAGAGTGATACGGTGCATTTAGGGTGAATGTCAAACATTAATCAACATACTTTATTTCACCTAAAGCAATTTCCTTCCTGTTCAATGATACAATGTCTGTCGATAAAAGTTGGATACACCTACCAAATCGATTGTCAGATGAGTATTGGAATGGTGCAGTAAGATTTGTTGAAAGAGCAAAAAACTTTACCGACGAAAGGCGTATGGTAAGATGTCCATGCAAAAAGTGTGTGAATTTAATATTCCAGACATTACTGACATTGGAGGCGCACATTATAGATAATGGATTTCATCCATTATACATAAATTGGGTACATCATGGTGAAGTAGATGTTTCGACTTCTAGAGGAACTAGTGAGATATCCCCTAACAATAAAGATGAGCTGGCAGATATTATACATGATTTCATTGGCCCTGAGGCAACTGAAGTTGATTTTCACAATGACGAGTACAGGGGTGAGAATGCGGCTGACAAAGACATTGGAACAAAATATAGTAACTGTGATAACTTGTTCGAGCAAGTAGAAACAGAGTTGTATCCAGGTTGCACAGCATTTTCAGCATTGAACTTCTTGGTGAAACTTATGCATTTGAAGGTTCTGCATAAGTGGACAAACAAGTCATTTGATGCTCTTCTTCGATTATTAAAAGAGGCACTTCCAAACGATAATAAATTGCCTGAATCGTACTATGGTGCAAGGAAATGGCTCAACAAGTTGGGGTTGGGGTATGAATCAATCCATGTATGCAAACATGATTGTGCACTTTTTTGGAAAGATCATGCTTCCAAAGATAATTATCCAATTTGTGGGGAGAGTCGATGGGTAAATAAAACTACAAAAGGAAAGAATGTGCCCCAAAAAGTGGTTCGATATTTTCCTTTAACTCCTCGACTACAGCGTCTGTATCAGTCGAGACATACTGCAAAAAACATGATATGGCATCACATTGGAAAATCAAAAGAAAAGAGGGTAATACGACATCCCATGGATGGAAAAGCTTGGCAGGAGTTCGATAAAAGGTATCCTAATTTCTCCGCTGACCCACGAAACGTCAGGTTGGGTTTAAGTGCAGATGGATTTAATCCTTTTGGTGATAGGAACCTATCTTATAGCATGTGGCCAGTGGTTATAACTACTTACAACTTGCCACCATGGATATGCATGAACCAATCTTTCTTCATGTTGACCCTATTAATCCCAGGGCCGCAGTTGCCAGGTAAAGATATTGATGTGTTCTTACAGCCGGTCGTAGAAGAGTTGAGGGATCTCTGGGAGAGAGGAGTTGAAACTCGAGATGCAAATACAAATACGGTGTTCAATATGCGGGCAGCATTGCTCTGGACTATTAATGATTTTCCTGCTCGAAATAGTCAATCCGGGTGGAGCGGGCAAGGATACAAAGCATGTCCTACATGTAATTCGGATACTCCGTCGATTCGAGTTAGAGGAAAAATAGCTTACATTGGTCATCGTCGTTGGCTTCCAAGAAGTCACACATGGAGAAATAGGAAGGAATTCAACGGAAGGTCGGAGAGGAGACCCCCTCCTCGGCCTCTTACTAATAATGTTATCATGGAACAGTTGGCAAAAGTTCCACAGAGACTTTCGGGAAAACATGCTGAATTTGGTGGTGTAAAGCGAAAGAGAGGTGCCGACGAACTTAATTGGAGCAAGAGAAGTATATTTTTTAATCTTCCTTATTGGCCAACATTGAACTTAAGGCATAATATTGATGTCATGCATGTTGAGAAAAATGTATGTGATAGCATCTTGGGTACATTATTGGAGATTGAGCACAAAACAAAGGATACAGACAATGCAAGACGAGATTTGGCAGACATGAAGATAAGGCCTAACTTGCGTTTGTATGAGCAAAGGGGTCAACTTTTCAAGCCACATGCTGGATATACGCTTAACCAAGAGGAGCGGAAACGATTTTGCCAGTATATAAAGAATGTGAAATTTCCAGATGGCTTTGCTGGGAGTCTTAGTAAGAATGTCACAGATCGTGACCTGAAGTTAAAGGGGTTGAAATCACATGATTGTCATGTTATTATGCAAAGACTGTTAGGACCAGGTGTCCGGGCTTTTTTGCCAAAGGAATTATCGTATCCACTTATCGAGTTATGCAATTTCTTTAGTCAAATATGTGCTAGAACTCTCAACAGGAAGGATATTCTGCAAGCCAAACAAGACATTATCATAATTTTGTGCAAGCTTGAGAGGATATACCCCCCAGCATTTTTTGACATAATGGTTCAGTTAGTGATGCATCTGCCAGACGAAGCATTGGAAAGAGGACCCGTTCATTTTCGGTGGATGTACCCATATGAGAGGTATATAAAAAAGTTAAAGGATTATGTTCAGAATCGTGCTCGACCGGAGGGTTCAATTGCAGAAGGATATATTGTTGATGAGGCATTAACGTTTTTCTCCATGTATTTGGAAGGAGTGGAAACTAGATTCAACCGCTCTGATAGAAATCAAGATGTAACACCTAGTCAAACAAGAAGGACATTGTCGGTGTTCCGGTCCCAATGTCGACCGATAGGGAAGAAGACTATTTCTCATTTCGATAGGAGGGATCGGGATATTGCAATATGGTACATCTTGAATAATTTTACTGAGATTGAAAAATATCTCCAGTGAGTATCTTAAACTTCAGTTGTGTTGTTCTCCCTTTTGTGATTATGATAGACTAAGATTGTTATGTTCTACAGTGAGCATCGTTTGGAACTCGAACGAAGTGGTACTGAAGATATTGATAACTTACAGAGAACCAAATTCCCCTCGTGGTTTTACTCGAAGGTAAGGATTTTTTTTCTTCCCAAATCCATTGAACAGATATCTTGAATATTGTTCAATTCTCCTGTTGATATTTTAATTTAATTCTTGGAATAATTGTTACTTTTGTAGATGTACTATTTACATAGGAACGGTTCCCCAAAGGCCACCGAAGAGTTACTATCATTAGCATCCGGTCCCAGTTTCACTAACATGGTATACTCTGCGTATATTGTGAATGGAGTATGTTTTGTAGCCAAAGCTCGAGATGAGAAGCATAAAACACAAAATAGTGGCATTTCTGTTCCGGGGATTGATGGTAACATGTTTTATGGTGTACTGGAAGAAATAATTGAGTTGACTTATTTAAATAAGTACAATATGACTTTATTTAAATGCAAGTGGTATGACACTGATCCGATAAAGAAGAAACTTTATACTAACAAGAATATCACAAGTATCTCCATCAATGGACAATGGTACAAGGATGATCCTTACATACTTGCTACTCAAGCAAAACAAGTGTTTTACACTGAGGATCTCCTTAATGGACCAAATTGGAGGGTCGTCCATAATATGGTGCATCGCGATATATGGGATCTACCCAGTGATGGAGATAATGCACAAGACCTGTTATTTCTGCAGGATAGTAACTCGTCCAGCTTCAACCTCACAGTTGATCTGGGAGATTTCGATCTAGTACATCTAGGTAATGAAAGAAATAATCCTTCAATCATTCCAACGTACAGAAATGTTGGACCTGATGCTCATGGAGAAGACACCTTCATCGATGATGACGAGAGCCTTGAAGACGAAACAATTGATGATTATATGGATGAGGAGCTCACACAATCTGACAATGAAGGAGAATTTGATGACCATGAGTCTGTTAGGTTCATCGACACTGATTTTGACTAGGGATAAAATAACATATTCGAACCACAACTCATAAGTGTGTAAGCATGATTATTAAAATAATAAATGTGATTGTAAAAAGTTGAACCATTTCATCGTTCAACTGGACATTGAGTTCTTTTTAATTACTTATATAATGTGTATTATTTTAGTTATGGCGGATGTCGAGGCATAATACCATGGAGGTGACGCTGGAGGCGACCCACCGGAGCGACCCACCCATATTCCGTCTCAGTGTGAGGGCTCAGGTATTTGTTATTAATTGTGCATACCTAAGCTTGATTAAATATTATGTTTATTTTGTTAATATTTTTCTTTATTAAATGAAGTAGCACCTGCTAAAAAGAGGGGACCGAATAGGTCCCTAAGACTGCACGAGAAGATAGGCAGGGGTGGAGGCAGACCGGTGCCTATACAGTTTGATACGACTGGTACATGGCATGCGATTGGTGAGAATGCCAGTTATCTCCCTCGTGATATTGGCAGCATGATCCGCGCCCACGTGCCGCCCTATTATAAGTCATGGCGGGCTGTACCTCAGGAGATTCGAGATAGAGTTGTGCAGGAGGTTTGCGTAAGTATCCATTTCCTTTTGAATTAATGTCTTTGAGATTGAAATTTCTAAATATATTACTCATAAATTTATTAAATGTCTTTTAATGCAGTCCCATTTCGAGTTCCAGGGTGTCTCTGAGGGTGATCGGGATAGAGCGCTCTCTGGTTTGATGCGGATTGCTGCCGACCTGTACAGAGATTGGAAGTACAGGTTGAATAAGCATTTCTTAGAGCATGGAGGTGATCGATACCAGGAGTATGACTTGGATCGAGCTCGATGTTGTGTGCCTCGATCTGTCTCACCGCAGACATGGCAGAGGTGTGTGGACTTCTTTGACAGTGACGAGTACAGGGTAAGTATGATATTTTATGATATTATGTCAATATTTCTTAATTAGTAAATTGTGAACATAAAAATTTAACTTTTTTCTCTTAATCTGCAGGAGTTATCTGCAAGAAATACAAATAATAGAGCACAGAAGGTCGTGAATGATCGGCATGGGTCAAAGTCTATTGCTGCACATCGCTTTGATAAGGTAATTTAAATTTTTTGTATCTTTTTTAAATATATCCATTTGTTAAATAGCATTACTACCCTTCATCCTTTCTTTCTGTTACAAAAATTGAACAGAGAAATAGAGATACTGGTGAGTTGCAGTCGCTGCCCGATAACTTTAGAGACCGACACACATACAGGTCGGGGGAATGGGTGCATCTGATCCCTCAGGGGCAACATGTAAATTATTTGGATTTCATATTTTAAATAAAATTTTACAAATATAATATCTAAGATAGATTTCTTATTACTTTTTTTTAATAATTTAAGGCGAGGATGACTGAGCTCATGACTCAGCATGTACAGTCTAGTGTATCATCCACTAGCTTGCCTACGACTCCTGTACAGTTAGATGAGGCTACCATCGCCGATGAGGTGCTTGGCACTCGTCGAGGGTACAGGAAGGCTGTAGGGCGTGTACTTGCTGGTCAGACTTATCATTCGATGGGGACTTCTAGTATGACGACGAGCTCACAGTCCGTATCTCAAGTCGGTGAGTTGCAGGAGCAGTTACACCAGAGTCGGGAGCAGGTTGAGCAGAGCCAGCGATTGATTCAGGAGCAGCAGCAGCGGCTTGATCAGCAGCAGCAGCAGATTACACATCAGCAGGAGATGATGCAGCAGCAGCAGCAGATGCAGCAGCAGTTTGGGAGTTATCTTATTGAGATGACCTCGCTCCTCAGACAGCAGGGTATCGTCTTACCGCCACCTCCATTTGCTGCTGCTACACCGCTTGGGCCGAGTAGATTTGCGCCTCCACCTACCGCTCAGCCACCACCGTCATTTCATCATCCTCGTAGTCAGGATGATGATGATGATGACGACGACGACGACGATCATGGTGCACTGTGATATTTGCACCTCCCTACTTCCCCATAGTATATTTTGTTTATGTATCTTTATATTTTTTATATGTGCACATTTACATAGATGATGTATATATATTAGTTTATTCATATAAAAATTATTTTTACCATTGCTTTATGAGTATTAATTTTTTATGTTGGATCAAATAGTTAGATATTATTAATAATACTATTGATATATTATAATTGTATAATTTATATTAAATTAAATTTTTTTAAAATTATTAAATGAGTCAAGTTAATTAAAATAAAGAATATATCATTTGAAATAATACGACAATTTGATTTTAAATTTTAAAAAAAAAATTCAAAAAACTTTTAGCGGCGACAATAGTCGTCGCTGAAAGTTCGGCCTTCAACGACGACAATTATCATCGCTGAAAGTTCGGCCTTCAGTGACGACAATTGTCATCGCTGAAAGTTTTGCCTTCAGCGACGACAATTGTCATTGCTGAAAGTTCGGCCTTCAGCGACGACAATTGTCGTCGCTGAAGGCAGAACTTTCAGCGACGACTTTTTGTCTATAGCGACGACTATTGTCGCCCCTAAAAATCAAAATTCAAATTTTTTTGAATTTTAAAATTATTTTTTGCGACGACAAAGTCATCGCAAAAGGTTTGCCTTTTAGCGACGACAATGACCTTTTCACGCACGGACCTGTGCCGACGACATTTTTAACGATGACTTTTTCTTTTGCGACGACCGAGAACTTTTTAGCGACGACAAATGTCGCCGCTAAAAGTCTTTTTTGCTGTAGTGCATCCCCAAAATTTAGAATCCGGTAAACTTCTACCTCATCTCCATAGGGCACAAAATCTTACCATCTCCACATTCCACTAGGCATTTCTCATAGAGATCTCCGAATTTTGAACACAACGTAATTATATATTTATCAAACTAATCAGAAAATGAGCTTATCATTAAGTAGAAAAGAGAGGATGTATTAATGTTAATGTATTTAATAAAAAATTATATATCCTTCTTTAATTGGTTTAGTACACACAATTAAACGTAAGTGAGTTTTTCTATATAATAAATTCATTCATATATTGAGTATTTAACAATTCCGTATCAGTAAGAATCTTTCCTAAAAGTAGAACAAAGATGAGAGCAAATGTGATCATTTAAATAGTTCCAACAAATATTTGTCATTGCATTTTACTCAACTTCCAACAAACGGTAGCCTTTTGCATATTGGTCGTGGATTGAAATCTTTTAAAACATAATTAGATGTATTTCGTACAGTAAAATGAACATTACAACTTTAGATAAAAAAATTAACAAAGTTATAATAGTTATAAATTTTAAAGCTATTTTTTAATTGATATATTATTTATCAAATTCGGAGTCATTGTTTTTCTTATCAGAGACGGTGATGCTTTAATCTGATCCCTAACATGCAATCTTGGACTAGTGTTTCCCAATCTCTTCGTTGACGGAATTTAATATTTAATTAGGTCACAGTCAATTTAGTTGCAACAGCTATGTTAGTTGAGAAAACAATTTCCAGACTGATTTCTGCATGTGACATAGTTTTAAGTAATAAAACATTCAGATATTAGGTTGAACCGTGACAAAGTAAATACTTATTATCGATTCTCTAAATATCTCTTGTATATGATACAGTCATTTCCAATTATCTAATTACCTATATCTATTATGACATCTCATCTCATTATAACTATTACCGATGCCTATTCAGTTATTCCAACATCCAAGTCGGTTTAAAATCGTCCTGATTAAGAAAATGCAGGCATAATATATCGATTGCAATAAAAGAAAAACACCATTTCTTCAAACAAGAGTCAGTAAAAAAAAAAACAAAAAAAATTACAGTAAAAAAACAAAAAAAAAATTACAGAGCAGCAATAAAATAGATGACAAATTTAATGTGGAAAAATCTTAAGATTTTAGTGAGAAAAAAATTATAAATGATAAGAGATTAACTATAAATATAGATTACATCATAATATGTATGCAAGTTTTTAACTGTAATGATACAACTTTTTAACCACTATTTTTGTACTTCTCTCAAACCTTTAGTTCATAAATCAAATCTTTCTCATATTTCAAACTTTTTGAAAATATAAATATTTATGATTCAAAATACTTTCTTAGCAAGCATGCAATTCCAATTCTACTCTAACATAAAAGATTTAATTTAAATAAAAAAATAATCACAATTGGAAATAATTGCCAATTAATGATAATTATGATTTGAATCAAATTTAACGTAATTCATAAATCAAATCTTTCTTATATTTCAAACTTTTTGAAAATATAAATATTTATAATTCAAAATACTTTCTTAGCAAGCATGCAATTCCAATTCTACTCTAAGATTTAATTTAAATAAAAAGATGATCACAATTGGAAATAATTGCCAATTAATGATAATTATGATTTGAATCAAATTCAACGTAGTATTTATTGAAATTACATGACCCTTTTTAAATATTCTTTTTCGTTATTGTCCCATGTCTCATAATTTGCTATAGTATCCGCAATGACTGCAATGACATTTTATATTTTTCTTTAACAAAAGAAATTATGGGACCAATCTTCAATCACCAAATTGTTAGATATGCTTCAAGAAATATTGGTAGAATGTATTAGATCCCCTAGCATTCTTTCACTACAGGAATGTATCGGAATAGGGCGGCATTCTAAGGGGTCGTTTGGTTCGCAGCAACAACATGAAAAATTGGACTTTCCAGGATATAAACTACCATAGAGTTTTTTGGTTGCGCAAATGGAAGGAAATGGATCTTTTCGGGAACTTGTATTTCCCATAAAACATAGGAGATCACTTACCTACTCCCCCCTGGGTAAGTTTTATTGCCTGCATTTTCAATTAATTTATACACAAAAATGACCCTGTTAAAATTAGTTAATACTAATTTTGCCTTTATAATTTGAATATCAGGATTCACATCTTCATGTATGCCGTTATTTCTCGAGCATCTCCCATCTCCTTTCAACCCTAGCAGCAATCTTCGACAATAGTACTAGCAATTTTTGGTTCTCGAACTTCTGCCATCTCCTCTCAACCCTAGCAGCAGTTCCCGGCAACGGTACTAGCGATTTCTGGTTCCTCCTTTTCTATTAAGTAAGTTATAGCCTTTATATTTAAAAATTGGACTTCCTTCCCGACTTTTCGTCAAAGAATAGGAGCTACAACGTCGGAATACGAACAGTAATAAAATAATGGTAGAATTTGATAAAAAAAGGGTGTATGCTTATGGTTTAGCAAATTAGGATGTTTAATCCAACCCCCACGGCAGAGCTTCTAAGAGGTTCTGGATATGATATCGTTATTGTTTGCCTATTGACTATATTAAAAAAGATGAATGGTATTTGTTGAATTCAAATTACTCAAAGTGGCTGACCATATTTTTATTACTCTTCTAACTTATAACATTCTTGCATGTAATTTGCCTATGTCATACAGTTATGGCTCGCTTACCGTTGAGTAAAAAGAAGAAAATTGCTACTACATGTATTGTGTTATACACATAGATTATGCTCATGATTTTGGAGGCTATTTCTAAATTTCTGTATCTTCTGTCCTTTTTGGACATTAAATTGCCTAAGGCTATATCCTATATATTTGACAGTTGTGTTGAAGAAAGATATTATGCTAGGCTTTTAAATCTCAAGCCAATGATTCAAGAAAGTGACTTAGCATGCTTGGACAACCTTAGGATGAATAAAGTCTATTTTTCTAAGTTATGTAATATGCTTAGAGATGTTGGTAAGTTACAAGGAAATAAGAATACTAGTCTAAAGGAGATGGTTGCTTTATTTCTACTAACACTTTCTCATGACACAAAAAATTGAAGAATTCAATTGTATTTTAGGAGAAGTGATAAGACAATATCTAGGCACTTTAATTCAGTTCTCCACGCTATCCTTAGATGTCATGATATTCTACTAAAGAAACCTGAGCTAGTGACAGAGAATTGCCAAGATGAGAGGTGGAAATGGTTTAAGGTAAGTTAGAATTTTTAGGAAGATTAGATGAATGTGTAAATATTTATAAATATATACAGTATCTATTAACAAGTTATATATATACACCCTGCAAAATTGCTTAGGTGCTTTGGATGGAAGTCATATTAATGTTCGTGTTGGGGATAAAGATAAAGCTAGATTTAGGAATAGAAAAGGAGAAGTCACTACTAATGTGTTAACTGTGTGCATGTGGGATTTAAAATTTATTTATATATTGCCTGGTTGGAAGGGGTCCACATATGACAATAGAGTGCTTCGAGATGCACTTTCTAGAAAAAATGCTTTGACAGTTCCACAAGGTAACAATATAGGTACCTTGACATTGCTCAATCTGAACCAAGGAGCTGATTTGAGATGAAAGTATTTAACACTTATGTTGGTTAATTATAGGCAACTACTATTTGTGTGATGCCAGATACATGAATTGTGAGGGTTTTCTAACACCATTTAGAGGCCAGAGATATCCTCTAAGTGTGTAAAAGAGTAGTGCTCAACTAGTATCTAGTGAGGAATATTTTAATATGAAGCATTCTCAAGTAAGAAATGTTATCGAGAGGTGTTTTGGATTGTTAAAAATGAGATGGGGTATTCTAAGATGTACAACTTGGTACCCTAGGAGAACTATGGGTAGAATTATCTTGGCTTGCGCATTGATGCATAATTTCATTCGAACATACATGAGTGTGGATCCCATGGAGCCCTTACTTGTGGATGGTGAGGAAGAAGACAATGGTGAACTTAATATTAGGATTATGGAATCTAGTGCTGCATGGAATACATTTAGACATGATCTTGCTAATGAGATGTACAATGCATGGTTACATGACACCACATCATTGAACAGAGTTTAGCAAAAACTATGTAGCGTGTTTCACTTGTATTGCATTTATGGATTGATAGACAATATACACTTTATTCTTGTATTATTTTTATCTGAATTTGTAATAAGATGGGAGTAATGACTTCGCTTTTTATTGAACTAGTAGTATGATCATCCTAAATTGCTAAATCATGAGCAGAATGCCGCTCTAACGAATTCCTATGTTTCATCTCTCTCTATCTTTCCTTCTTTACAGATGAGTCAACCAAAAGCTCAAAGAAATGCCAACCAAGGTGGTGAGGGTGCGAACCCATCTAGAGGATGTACAAGATGGGGAAGCGCTGAGAATCGTGCACTAATTAGTGCAATGATGGATCTTGTGGAGCTAGGTGGTTGGAAAATAGACAATGACCAGTTTAAGAATAGTGCTTATAACAGGTTAGAACAACTTATGGATCAAAAGCTTCCTGGGTGTGGTATGAAGGCTAAACCACACATCGAGTCTCGTATCAAGTATTTGGGGAATCAATATAATGCTATTGTGGAGATGCTTGGTCCAATTGCCAGTGGATTTCGATAAAATGATGAAGAGAAGTTTGTAACTTGCTCAAAATTAGTCTGGGATGAATAGGTGAAGGTAATATTTTATATTATGTTTTTTCTTCTATGCACATATGTGTGTTTGTGTATATTTCTATTTATTGCTAACAACTTTTAAAGTTTTACTTTCTTCTCTCATTATGTTTTCCTTTTTTTTATGCTAGAGCCACAAAAATGCTGTGAGGTTAAGAAACAAGCCATTTCCATTTTTTGATGATTTAGCCAAAATATTTGGGAAGGATAAAGTCATTGGAGATGAGGCTATAAATCTACAAGATGCATTAGAGGGGATAGAAGACGAAGTGCGGGATAGAGAAGAAGAAGAGCAAGAAGAACATGTTCCTGCCTTTTAACTTCTTCCTCAACCACTCCAGTAAATCATAGGTCAAAGAAGGCAAAGATAGAAAATTTAGAAGTTTTGAGAGAATTCTCTTCTAGATTTGCACGAATGGGTGATGTGATGGAGGATGCAAGTAAACATATAGGCCGCTTAGCTTCTTGTTTCCAACATGAACCTGATTCTGTAGGGAGAAGGATGCAAGTAACTAGTGAGATTATGAAGATTGATGGATTAACTCCTACCTAAATTATGAATGTGGTAAGGAAAATTGCTCTCAACCCCTAGAAGTTGATTTCTTTTTTAGCCTTCTAGAAGAGTTCAGAGCTGCTTATGTGCAAGGTTTGTTACTTCCAGATCAGTGAAGTTATATGAAAACTAGTAGTCATTAGGAGCCAACACACTTAGTAAACTCATGTTATGTTATTGAACTTTTGTATGTGCACCTATTTTTCGGACACTTATCTAACATCGGAGCCCATAATGTATTAGTTGATGTGGCTTCCGGTTAATGTATATAAGCTACTAAACTGGATTTCCTCAAGCTTTTAGTGAAATATAACAATACATTCCTATTTTTTTCCTATGGCAATTCTATTGAGACTCTTGTAGTACAGTTCAGTCCATTTCGTGCATCATTGAACGCTCATGATTATACATTATCTTGGATGTTACTATTTTGGACGAAAATAGTAACACCCAAAAATGCAACCCGTTGTAGTGTGAGAGAAACATGTTTATTGCTGGGGGTCTGCACACTGTCAAGTGGCCACTTCACTTGAGAAAGCAGGCTAACCATCTGCATGTTACTATTTTCATCGAAGATAATAACATCGTTGCGGCTGATGGAGAATTGATCCCGGGGGGATTACGAGTGGCTAGAATATAGGTCTTGTTAGTTAATTATGTAACTTGACGTGTTTATCTCTGGATAAAATCCAACAACTGCCTCTTTGTGGGATGTTACTGTTTTGGACAAAAATAATAACACCCAGGAATGTGGCTTATGAACTTCAGTCGGATGCATTTCCACTTCTGGGGTAGAGCCTGTTGTGCATTGGCTACATCGCTTGAGAAACTAGGCCAATAACATGCATGTTACTATATTGGTCTGAAATAGTAACATCATCGAGGCCGTTAGAGTTTTATGCCCGTGGGGTTACAGGTGGATGGAAGTTGGGTCTGGGTGGTTACTATTTTTAGTTGACAAGTTCCTATCTGGATAAGATCCAAGAAACGTCTTTTTATGGGATGTTACTATTTTGGATGAAAACAGCAACATCATTGAGGTTGTTGAGTTTTGAGCTCGGGAGGTTTTAAGTGGCTAGAAGTCGGGTCTGGGTGATTATTTATGTTACTTCACAAGTTCCTCTCCGGATAAGAACCAAGAAACGTCTTTTTATGGGATGTTACTGTTTTGGACAAAAATAGTAACATTATCGAGGCTGTTGAGTCTTGAGCCCTGGAGGTTACAGGTGGCTGGAAGTCAGGTCTGGGTGATTATTTACGTCACTTCATAAGTTCCTCTCCGGATAAGAACCAAGAAACATCTTTTTATAGGATGTTACTGTTTTGGATGAAAACAGTAACATCATCGAGGCTATTGAGTCTTAAGCCCTGGAAGTTACGGGTGGCTGGAAGTCGGATCTAGGTGATTATTTATATCACTTCACAAGTTCCTCTCCGGATAAGAACCAAGAAACATCTTTTTATGGGATATTACTGTTTTGGATGAAAACAGTAACACCTAAGAAACTGGCCCGTGTGTGTGTGAGAGGTGCATGTCCATCGTTGAAGACTGTTTCAAAGAATGTCCTTCGTTCATACTAACATTGATGGTAGGTCTTACGAATAGTACCGTACAACTGGATGTTGCTATATCCGTAAAAAAAGAGTAACATTAACACAAGTGTTCATAATTCATATGGCAACGTGTTGTCTGAGTGCTAACATAAACTGGATATAAGATTAAATTGTATAGAAGATTAACATTTACAATTGAGTTATACATACAGTTGAATTTTAAATATATCTAAGTCAATGATTTTACATGAATTTAGTTTTACATATGTGCATAATAATCAACTTTAGTGTTATATATGTGCATAATAATCAACTTCAGCTGGGAAGACTGAAATTCTCGAGGAATTTAGTAACTAATTTTGCTCTGTATTGTCTCACTTCCTCTAATGGAAATTGTTTCTGAAACTCTTTATTGCTGAATATATTCTCTATATGCAAGCATATGAAAATCCCGCACTCTTGCCTGGAAAATAGTAACGAGTTAGTTTGGTACCTACTAGACATGTTACCTTTGGATAAGAAAAGAACTTGCTACTTACGACGTTTCTTCCTGTTGAGGTGCCCGTTCGTATGATATTATCTCAAAAGGTGGACCTACGGTGGCTAGCTCTACCCTCTTATCCAGTCCACTCTATGCAAGGACTTCATTCATCTTTTTCTCGTAACAGTCCTTCTATTGTTAGCAAACCAAAAAAATTGAAAAATGAAAACTCCATGCAACTATCTACACTGCTGGCTGTAACATCTTATATTGTTATGAGTTATTAGTTTTTGTTATGGCAATAGTAACATCAGCAAAAAATACATCCAGCATACAAATAACCTAATGAAGTTTAATTAAAAAATGGAACTCCGAGAAAACAAAGTGTTACTATCTTTACAAGAAACAGAAACATCAACGAATAATAACTTATCATCTAATAGAATCACACTTGACATGTTTTCTCCAACGGAAGACCATGATATGAGCTACATACGAGCGATACAACATTATCTTATTATGAGTATGATATGTTACTGTGTCTGATGGAAAGAGTAACGTCAATAAGATAACAAGGTACAGGGTTCAAGAATGTGGTTAGCAATGCAACTTCAGTCAAATCAAAAGTAGTAGCACTTGCTATTCTATCGTAGTATTTAATATCACTCACCACCATCATGGCATCACAAAAGTATGGATCCGGTGCCCCCTCTTTTCTCGGTCACAGCGAGTTATAGTGTGTCCATTTGCACTCTTTATTATCTAGGACAAGAAGTGTGAAGTGGTTGGGGTTTCTGAAGTCATTCACGCCCGTGGAGTTCACTGGGAAGATAACAACATCTGCAACCATTGCCTCTTTCATATGTGCATCAAATTTGAATTGCCTGGCTTCCTGGAGTAACTTGACGTCACTTACAATGTAAAACTGTTAACATAGTTTTAACCTAAGTCAGAATCAATGTTGCCTTCTGTGATTCATATTTGGGAAATGGATTCAAAATCTTACCCAACAGCAGTTGTTGAATGAAAATATCTTCCCTTTACTGTTCGTGGAAGCCAGGCTCAGAGTGTAGGCATGGCCATCTATGATCTGCATTGATTATTTAGTTCTTGTTAAATGATTGATAAGGGTGGCAAACTTCAAATAGTAGCACAAGAATCCAACAGTTGAAACAGAAAGAATAATTGTATTTAACTGTTTGCACTCCACACAGTGGTAACCATGCTTTTGAGACCGATTAGACTCAGTAAGTTCCTGTTACTATTTAGGGAAGAAATAGTAACATAGCTAGAGGTGTGAATAAAGACAAAATAATAATGCATTTAAATGATCAGATGATACATACATTGTTCGTGATTGACTTCTTCTTCATTACTCCCATCAAATCCTTAAAGGTTATGAACAAATCCTATTGGGGGATTGACCAAACAAAAATACTGCATATGATGATTTAGCATAGGGATTAGACGAGGCGATTGGCAAAACTTTCTAGTAAATGCAAAGAATTAAGAAGAAAATAGGACATGACTTACTGTGGGTTTCCTACCAATTTTATTTGCACCATCTTACTCCTGACATCTTGGATCAGGTATTTTGCAACTGGCAACTTTTTAGTATTTAGTGCCTTATGAGTTTGCTTTTTTTTTATTTTATCTACTAGTGTATCATCATTAATTATAACAGGGGCTTTTTTGCTCTGCCCATAAACCTCCTCAGCAGTTGTTGTCTGTTGTCATGCATCTGTTTGTCTTGTTCATTTTTTCAATGGCCCCGAGTACGTGAACTCTTCGTCCTATTTTATTTTTCTTGTTTTCTTTTTAATATTCGCTATCATCGAATGCTGCTTTTCCTCGTCTATATCTTGTTCAACAGCTTCGGTGGTTTCTACCTTATCCTGTTCAACCACCTGCACAATTTATTTTGATAGTTGTGCATTGAGCTGTTTATTCTGATTTCCCAAACTATCGTTGACCGCCCTAAGGTTTTCTGCCTCACTTGTTCCAGTGGACAATTGCTCCTGTAGCTGTGCATTATCGTGTTTGAGCTTAGCTATTGTCTCTGCGTTTTGTTATGTTTGTTGTTTTGACGTCTAAAGTTTCTTAGTGAGGGATGTCAATTCATCCTTCAGTTTGAGTATTTCTGTGTTTGCATTGAAGAGTTGATCCCTAAGCCATAGGACTTCATCGTTGTCTTGTTGCTGTTGCTCCTTGTGGGATAGTGCAATATCGACAAACTAGTCTAGCTTTGTTGTCTGAGGTTGGATCACGTACTGGGCCGATGCTGTCTTAGTATCGCCTTTCGAATCCTCCGATTGGGAGGGTGTGTACTGTGATTTTATTTTGTCAACAAATTCAATTAATCGTAGATTTGTTTCTTCTGTGTAGAGGAGGTCGTATTCTTGTACTGTGGGCTCAATTTCTTTATTTACGACCTGAAACATAATAGTATTTCCACTATTAGTGTGGGAAATCGGTATGTTACTATTTCGGTGAGAATAGAAACATGAAAATAAAGGACAAAGTTTCAGCATAACAATAATTATGGGTAAATTATTAACTATGAAACACAATAAACACACAAAATAATGTATAGCTAATGAAAAGAAATTGGAATTAAAAGATGTTTCTGTTTCCACTCCAGATTAGGAGAATCCCGTGATATGTTATTGTTTTATGTGGAAACCCTAACGCAATGTCAATGAAGGGGAAAAAATTGACAAATCGAATATTACTAACTGTTAAAATTGATGAAGGGCGCATGTTACTATTTTCAAAAAATACAGTAACATGTTGCATTGTAACTATGGCATGCTTGTGTTTGTTATGAAATAGTGACATCATTCATAAAACAAAGTAAATTGTTGGAATGAGGATCAAATTAATAATAGAAATCTGGAGAGAAAGATTTGCTAGTATTTCACGTAGAAATAGTAACATCTTGTTCGATGTTACTATTTCTCATGGAAATAGACAGTAACATGTTTTCTTGTACTGACATGTATCGGGCTTCATAATAAGTTGATATTTTCATATGGTTACCTAAAACTAGCTGATAAGTTGATCCCTTAGTTGGCATATGAGCAGCTTCAGGTCCCATTTGAGGCATCTTGGAACTCTTCGATGTGATGCCCGCTCAGCACGCTTTTAATCTCACACAGCCAATATTATCGATAATAAATTATTCATTTTGTCACATTAATTTCCTTTGGAGGCTACATCTAAAGACGAAGTAATAAAAAGAGCAAGAAAAACTGGAGATAAACAAGTTGTTCTTGTACGCAGTTATCAACATAAAAGAAAAAGTCAAAAATAACTGTTAATTGAAATTACATTAACAATCAAAATGTCATAAAACTTTAGGTAACCATTCACAGACAAAGCACAGACATGTTATTGTTTTTGGTCTAAAATAGTAACATGAGCCAAGACTTGTGACAAACATACAATAAGGAGACAGGAATATTCACTCAAATGAATGGAAATGAATGAAGATAATGTAAAGGATAGGGACACGAAGTAAAAAGGAGTTTTGACACCTTTAACTTACTGGCAATAGCATGACACAGCCAGTTACATTGCAGGTGCTGTCCTTTTTGAGTGAATTCATTAGTTGGTCATGAATGTGTTGTAACCACCCATATTGTGCTATTGCATCTACTTCCTCTACGTATTTGATATATGACTAATCCAATGTGTGGGCCCTGTTTGGTACGAAGAGGGTGACTAGAAGCATCAATGTCATAAGACGGGAGACATCCTGGACGTCAGTCTCTAATATTCCTCGCACTGCTCTTTCGAGTGCATTGAATATTATTGGTTTACTCATCCGTGCTTTGCCACGGAAACACCTTATGTCAAAGTCTAACAGTGGCCTTTTGCCAGATATTATCTGGATGGGCTAGTCTCCATCTCTTATTCCAAAGATCATCTTCACTGATGTTGGTGTTATTTTGAGATGTTTGCCCCCGATATTGAAATGATTATTCTTTTTTGAGAAGGTAGCAATTATGGACTGAATTTCAACATCGCTTTTCCGACACATGCTGCGATTCAGTTCCTTTGTTATTATTGCATTTATTAGGACCTAAAATAGGTTGTGTCGTAGCACCATCGTGTGTTTGTCATCGAATTGAAGCTAATCAACTTGCCTTATGCATGCCAACAGATTGGACCTATATTACTGAAATTTTTAGGTTTCTTCTTCAGAATCATCTGCTTGTGTGAGTGCTTTAGCGCCTTTCTGCTCAAGTAAATGTCAAATCAAGCATTAAATCAAGCATAAATAGATAAAATGAGGTATGATTAATAATGCAACTTTGAATTCTTTCTAGTGTGTTACTGTTTCATCAAGAAATAGTAACACACTATAAAAAATGAGATACACATGTTTATCAAAACTCTACTGAATAAACAATGAGCAAAAATATGAACAACGAGCAAAAACATGTATAAGTGGTACTCTGTGAGGTATGAATAAAAATGCAACATCGCAGCAGTGGTGTGTTACTGTTTCACCGAGAAACAGTAACTTGAGCCAAGAACTGATATATAACTGTCTTACGAATCTCTACTCCGTTGATAACGAGCAATAGGAACATAAGTTGAGAAGATGAGGTGTGATTAACAGTGGAGTTTCCAAGGAACCATGTGTTACTGTTTCACCAAGAAACAGTAACATGAGCCAGAAAAATGAGATATGCGAGTTCGACAACACTCTACTACATTGAAAAAGAAAAAAAAGATGCACAAGTAGACAGTATGAGGTATGACTATCAATGCAACCTCGTGGTAGAGATGTGTTACTATTTCATCGAGAAACAGTAACATGAGCCATGAACTGATATATAACTGTCTTACAAATCTCTACTGTGTTGATAATGAGCAATAGAAACATAAGTTGAGAAGATGAGGTGTGATTAATAGTGGAACTTCCAAGGAACTATGTGTTACTGTTTCACCAAGAAACAATAACATGAGCCAGAAAAAATGAGATATGTGAGTTTGACAACACTCTACTATATTGAAAAAGAACAAAAACATCCACAAGTAGACAACATGAGGTTTGACTAACAATGCAATCTCGCGGTAGAGATGTGTTGCTGTTTCACCGAGAAACAGTAACACGAGCCAAGATTTGTAACAATTTTATGAATCTCTACTGCGTTGATAATGAGCAAAAGGAACATAAGTTGATAAAATGATGTATGATTAACGGTGTAACCTACGAGAAATAATGTGTGACTGTTCCAGCAAGAAATCATAACATGAATCAGAAACAAGAGATGCATATTTAACAAAGCTCTACTGTGTTGACAACGAGCAAAAACAACCATGAGCAGACAAAATGTCGTATAATTGACAATGGAACCTCGTGATAGTGGTGTGTTGCTGTTTCATCGAAAAATAGTAACATGAGCCAAGAATCGAGATATAACTATTTTACGAACCTCTACCGTGGTGACATGGTTATGTTTAGTCCGCAAACAAAGATGTCAGCCTAAAAAATACAAAATATAGACAAGATGATTCGTGACTAAATGGAAAACCTTGACAAAACCAAGGTGTTTACCTTATCAAAGACTAATGAAACGAGGTGTTACTGTTTCGTTGAGAACAATAACACCCACCACATTGTTGTGATAAACTTACAAATCAAACGTGATTAAAGGCAATGCCGATGGAAAATCACTTTACTTTTGAGCATCAGATGACTCCCTAATGTCCGTTTGTTTTTATGTGAACAGAATGTCAAAAAGACAATGAAATATGCACGGTGCCATTTTTTTATTTTTCATACAAACAGATATTATGTGGAGTGACAGTAACATGCAACAAAATATTTGGTATATTGTGATCGTACTAACTTCTAGGGGTTTCCCTTGAACTTACATAGGAACATAAATCCAAGAAAACTGTGACATTTTCGTTCAAGTTAACTGAAATATAATGCCTGTACTAGAGTCAATGCTAAAGAGGAGGTGGGGTTTGCCTGTGGACGACCCATTTGTGCGAAGTTACTGTTTGATCTGTTTTAAGCATCCAATGTCGAGAAATGATGTTATCTGGTTGTTCAGGGTCGTTAGAGTCTTTTCTTGTTGTATTTGGCGATGATTTGCACGGTGTCTTCCTGTGTCTTGAGATCACTGGTACTGAGCTTTGAGATGGAATGGAAGTGTTGTTACTGTTTCGGCCTTTTTATGCCCCTGAAACACCCATCACGTGCATCGTTTCATATTCACAACCCATTACGTTTTGTCACTTCGAGTCATGTCCTTTCATTTTCCCGCCTTGGAGAACAGTAATAACGCTTGGAACTTTCATTTTTCACATAAAAAAATTGAAATCAATTAATATCTGTTAATATATTATTTTGGAGGCTATTGTGGTCATTCATTGTTATATCGTAGGAAATACAAAGTTAAACCAAACAAAAACATAGGAATTTCTTTACTAGGAAATGGAACTTGCTCTATGTCAACCAAATAAAATCTAGGATTTCCTAGAAAGTTCATATGGGAAATTAACTTCCTGTGAAATTTCATTTCCCATGGGAACTTAGTTTCCCGTATGAACCAAATAACCCCTAAGGCGGCTTAATTCCTGCCCCAAATCCTGACGAGTTTGTCGTGTCTAATTAGAATTCAAGGCACCATAAATTTTGACTTAAAGCGGTCTACCCAAGTTGAAATTTATAAAAATTAAGATCTTCTCTCCTCTGCCTATCGTCGACTCTAAAATACAATAAAAACCCTTCAACTCTGAACTAAACTTCCCACTCCATTATCTCATATCAACATCTCAGACTAAGCAATGCCACTTTCGACTGACTTTCATGCCGACGACAGAGACCCAACCAGCCAACAGTACAAATTTCACGCCATTCCCCTTCTCTCTTTTATCTCTCTTTATTCCCGTCATTAGGCATTCTACCGCACTGTCTTCTTCCCACTCCACCAACGATTATTTTCAACCACCTAGCATCGACCAACCTCCTCCAAGTAGGTGAGCTTCTCGTCGGGCTTCTTCCTCCTTTATTTTGTTAATTTTCCTAATTTTCTAACTCAGGTTTCCCTTTCTTTCTCTAAAATTTTTTATTCAAATCTCTTGATTTTTACTCAAATTTGGTTAAGCGAAGAGGTTGGTCATGTTTTGTAGTTGTTATGTGAATGAAGTATAATATGAGATGCTACTACATTCATTCGCTGCTTTGTTTCTTTTTCCTTCTATTTTTTCACTTTTTGGTTTAGAGTTGGATAGCTTCTTTTAATTAAAGTTAAAAGAGGACTGATTTGCACCGATTGAAGGGAAAAATTACAAATGGTTATGGCTAATTAAGAATATTGTCATTTTATTAGTTCAATTATGAAATTTTGGAATCTTCTTTAAGAGTGCGTGCTGAAAGTTTATTTTTTGCCTGATCATGTTGGAAAATATTGTATTCTAATATATTTGGACACTTTGCTCTATCATGATATGTTAAAAGTAAAGGAATAATAGTTCAAAATATATGTTGAGAATTTGGAGAGGCAACATGAATTTTTCCATTGATTTGGATTGCTCTCTGAGTTCTTTAGTGTTTTATCCTAGCAAATTCAAAACTTTACTTAATCCTAAAATGGCTAGGGGGTTGACTATATGGAAGAAATACATGGAGTGCATATGAATGAACTAAAGAATTGAGGCCTCAATATTGTTAAGGCAAATGTCTTTTTGGATTCCTCTTGGAAGCACAAGTTTTCCATCACAAAAACATAAGTGTTGCATGTATTATATGATATGGATGTAATTTAGGTTTCTCTTGTCTTGTTAATATGCGCTAAAAAAATTGTTAATTGTTATTTTTTGTCTCTGGGTATCATTTAATCCAGTACTAGCCTGTGTTGACTCCTCTATCATTTGATTAATTATTGCACTGAAGCAATAGAAAGGTATGCTTGGGAAAAAAAAATAAAAGAGGATAACATGGATAATTTTCAAGTTCCATAACTGATATGTAGTTATTATTGTATATATCAAAGTCAATATTACAGGACCTATTCTTGTAGAATGAGCCCTTTGCCAGGCTTTTAAATTGAGCATCCTCTATAGCTTAATGTGTCTGGTCACAAATCTAGCAACCAGAAAATCTAAAATGATTATATTTTTGATAATTTCTTGCTTCTATTTTATAAAACTTGAATCCCATGCTTGTGTACAAGGTTCCATTTTTTTAATTTATGGTGGCACTATGGATATCTAATTGGCAATTTACCAATTTGAAGGTGCATTTCCTTGGCTAAAGAGCTTGCTTATGTTCATGGGTTCAAACATCTCTTGATAGGAAACCTGTGAAAGTAAGGTGATAAAAGTTATGAAAAGATTAGCAAAAGATTACAGGTATGTTGTATTTTAATTTCCTCTCATTTTGCTATTTATATGGAATTGTCACAATGTACAGTATGCTTGGCCCTTTTGTTAGTATATGTTATGTTAAGCCCTTTTGTTAACGGTGATAAAGTGCTATTCTAAGGCCTTGCTTGCCATCATGTACGGTATGTTAAGCACTTCTTTGTTATAGAATTCCATCATCATATGCAAAGAGCTCTCCAAAATTAGTAATGTAACCTTTAATTTTAGATGTTTGTCTTGCTCATCTAATTCTTCCACCCATTTAGTGGCACAGGTGCTTTGGACATATTTCTCAAAAAGCTATATAATGTACATCACAACTTCAGACTATGATGATCCAAAAATAGAGGAGAATATAGCTCATAACTACAAGGTAAATGGAGTACCTATTGTTCTTCACATAGAAAGTGATTCTTCTTTTTATAGTCATTTTTACCTTCGGTTTTATATATGAGGAAAAACTTTATGGCATTGATTGCATGCTTTTCTTGGCATTCTTGCTTTACCATCATTAGTTGAAACTAGAAAGATTATACATGCCCATGAGAACGAAAAAGTGGATTGAGTCCTTATAATTTTTCAGTTGTGATAACTTGAAGATATGTAATGGTAGATTGGATCTACTTATTATCCCTTCCCATCCCCTGCATGTAGAAGATGAATATTCCACTTTTATTGGCCAATGTGGTCATTATGTTGCATTGGAGTTTCTTTTTCCCATCTTAAGTAATGACAAAGTGATATAGATTATATTTGGGTTATTTATCTATATGATTTTTTTTATATAATAAATCTTCAGTTAGTTCTCTTTTGTAATTCCATAACATGGTTTGCTTTCAGATATATAGGTAGACAAGTTTCCTTAATTCTGACACTGACTGGGACCTGATCATTGCAAGTGATATCTTATTGTGTAAGATTATTATTAACCTTCTTCTAACTAATTTGATTTACTCATTTTATTCATTTTAATAAATCCACTGTAAATGGTATGAATTATGCATTGAAGAATAGAAGAATAATTTATGCTAAACACAGTGGAAACCAATAAAAATTATGACAGGTTTCTTGTATAAGATTAAATAGACTGCATGTCTAAGAAGAACTAGAAACAAGATTTACAATTTCAATTGATGTGATCAATCTCTGCATAGTTAGTAATACTATATTTTGTTCTAGTTCTTGCTGCAGATCCACCTTTGAGTGTGAGATATATTTAAATTGTCTTTAGTTTCAAAACTTAGATTCATTACAATTGATTATGACTGCTTATTGCTTGCTAACTTTGGATATCTTTGGAAATTTGGATTCTTTCAGCTGTCATGTTGGGCTCAAGTATAATCAATACTTGCAAGAATGCAAGATTTGTCTAAAGGAGTAGAGAGAAACTCCTTGATATTACCAAGGAACATTTTTATTATAAAAATTTATGAATTGATTCTGTAATTTTTATTTCAAGTGTTAAATAATTTAAACATGTGTTATAAAAAAATTAATTTTCAAGTTTTTAAAAAATTTTAAATAATTTTGAGGTGGCTTTCCCATGGAAATGTCCGTGGGATTTTTTTTTAATTTTTTAAATATTTGAGGGGGCTCTTATCCGGCTAAAAATTTGCGGGAATCTGTAAACTATCCGTGGGAAATTTCTGCAAGAACGGATTTCCCACGGTCTTGGTTCTCACGGATGTTTCCGTGGGAAATTCCACCGGAAACAGAGAAACCACGTCAAATACATGCTAAGCGGTTGGAAATCTGTGGAAAAGGCCGCCCCAAATCCGGAACATTCTTGTAGTGTTTACACCTTGAAACGAAAATGATGTGTGATGAAAATCATCAATAAAATTAGGGTAGAGGAAGTAGAATTGAGGTGCCAACTCCAGCTACATCGAGAGATAACGAAATAACAACCAAAGGCAGATGGAAACGGTAAACATCTTATACCTATTATTTCCACTTCCCTTCAACCATTTCGACTTATCATGCAACAAATTCGATCAACCAATTCTAGAAGATCTATTACAAAATTCTAAACTATGTATTTAGAAGAAGAAGAAGACAAAACAACATAGCTCAAAAATTAATCATCTATGCTTACTGGTAGAAGATTTATTCATCTATCAGTTGATCAGTCTATGAAACGTATATCCATATACTATGTCTCAGTGGTTCTCGGTCGTTAGTATATTTTACTGTGATTAGTAAAATTATTTCAAAAATAAAATTATGAAAAATTTTGCAAAACATGTAATATTGTGGTTGCGTGCGCGCTGCAGTTTGAAACCTTTCTATGCATTATATATTTTCATTTCCAATCTCTTAGTTCTTTGGAACCTAAACAAAGCGAAACACCTACAGATACATTTGAAAAACTGATATATAACAAGGATTATTAAACTGCTTCAAGCCAGCAAGGATCATGATCTTATGCGTAAATTTCCTGCAGCAAACTTTAACATTACAATCGGTTGGTTTTACCCGAAATTCAAATTTTATTAATCTGTGACTGTTTTCAAAAATTTTTCCTATTTAAATTAGGTTTTTGTGTTAGATTTTGGGTCCTAATCAAATTTGATCATTGTTTTTTTCTTTTATATATATATATATATATATATATATATATATATATATATAGATATATATATATATATATAGTATGTATATTATGTATGTATGTATGTATGTATGTATGTATGTATGATGTAGAGAGTCCTTTATGTATAATTTGGATGAAAGGATTGTTTAAGAGAGAATTGAATATAAATTTGACATGTAAGAAATTAAGATTAGAATATGTAATTTTTTGCATTCTAATAGTCAAAATTTATTGATTTATTGTGGATTTTAACAAGTTTGAGTGAAGATCAAAAGTCAGTCTCCATTAATCTGAGATGGTTACATATATATATATATATATATATATATATATATATATATATATACAATACATTGGAACGGCCCTTGAGAGTCTAAGCTAAAATATCTTTTATAATCTCTCATAAATTAATTATGTTAAAGATACAATAAATTACTCTAATTATGAAGAATTACTTCTATATATATAAGGATTATAAAGACTATACCGATTATAAAGGATTACTTCTGTATATATAAAGATATTATTATTAGGATTACTTTTGTATTATCCCTCTCAAGTTGATGTATGGAGATTCCAACTGCCTAACTTGCTAAGTAAGGAATGAAACTATGCATAGCCCAAGGCTTTGGTGAAAATGTTTGCAAGTTAAGTGTGAGTGTAAACATATGCAAGCAGAATATTGCCTTGGATATTCTTATTGTAAATAAAATGACAATCCACTTCAATGTGCTTAGTGCATTCATAGAAAATACGATTCTTAATGATATGTAATGCTGCTTGACTACCACAGTAGAGGCACATAGGTTGAAAAGTGTTTGATACCAAGACTGGATAATATACTTTTAAGCCACTTAAGTTCACAAGTGGTGGTGACCATAGGAAGATATTTTGCTTTGGCGAAAGAACAAGATACTCTATGTTATTTCTTGATTTTTCATGAAATGGAAGAATGGCCCAAGAGAATAAACCCTCCATTGAGAGATTGTTGAGTCAGAGGATAGCTTGCCTAGTTGGAGTCACACTATTCATAGAACTGTAAGTCAGATGTGTGACGTAAAAGGATTCCTTGCCTTAGGTTAACTTTCAAATATTTGACAACCCGAATGGTAGCATCCCAATGCTTCTCTCTTGGTTACTGTATGAATTGAGAAAGTGTGTGAAAACAATAAGATAACTTAAGTCTTGTGAAACAAAAATAGGTAAGGTGTCTAACAAGTCATCTATAATAATTAGGATTGTCAAGAACACGTCTTTTGGCCAAACCTAGATGATGGTTCTGTTCCAATGGCATGGACATGAGTTTTCCCCTAAGTAGGCCAGTTCCACCGATAATGTCCAAAGCATATTTCCTTTGGCAAAGATATATACTAGTAGAAGATCTTGCCATTTTTACCTTTAGAAAATATTTTGATGTGCCTAGGTCCTTCATATGAAAACACTCACCTAAGTAGCTTTAAACCTTCGAATAATTGTAGTATTATTCCTACAAATAATCAAATCATTTACATATACTAGCACAACAAGCTACACTCCTTTATTGGCCAAGGTGAATAACGAATAATTAGAACAGGATTGATGAAACCCGTAACCCTTTAGTGCAAAAGATCGTTTAATAAACTAGTAATGAGTGGCTTGTTTCAAAGCATAAAGAAACTTATGAAATTGCCCGCGTTTGGCAAATGGCGGTTTGTTCAGCATTTAGCTGTTTGACCAAAAAAATAGCAGATTAACTTGCGTAAATCCGCTGTTTTAAAATGCTGCGAAGGCTAGCATTTTACGGTCAAACAGCTGTTTGACCGCAAAACGCTGGTGGCCAAACGCAGCCATTGACACACCATGGCTAGTTGAGATGTACGAAATCCTGAAAGTAATCTTATGAATACTTCTTATAAATCATTATGAAGAAATGCATTATGCATATGCATTTGATGAAGTTCCTAATTCTTACTCGCAGTAACAACTAGAACAAGACAGATTATTACCATTTTTGCTATTAGGGCAAAAGTCTTTGTGTAGTCAATCTCTTTAATTGATGATTCCCAAGAATAACTAATTTCACTTTATATTAGTACACAATGCAATCAGAGTGATGTTTGATCTTGTACACTCACTTGCATCTAAAGGATTTCTTTCTAGGTGGAAAATGACTCACAGGCCACATTCTGTTATTTTCAAGGACCTTTATCTCATATTGCATAACTATCCTCCATCAAGCATCCTTCATTGCTTTTGAAAAGAAAGTGGGTTCTCATTTGGAAGTGATGGTAGCAAGAAACCTACAATGTCTCAAAGAAAAATTGTCATAATTCACATAATATGTTACGGGATGGGGAGCACTTGAAGCATAGTGTGGAGTTGGTGAATGGTCGGATGGGCTTAATATTTGAACTGTATGGGTGACGTAGTCATGCATCTTGATAAAAGAAAGCTTGGTGCGATGGCTTCACCCAAGTTACACATCCTCAACTTAGGCTCCGCTATTGGCTTCATTCTATTTCGTGCTTGATGTTCCATCTTCTAGTGCATGTGCAGTATTTATGTCCCTTTCATATTGGTGTTTGATTTAACTCTTTAGTCTATAGGGATATTTATAGACAAGAAAATCTATCCATCCAAAACATCATTAGTATTTGCACTAAATTCTATCGAAGGTTTGTTTGGAATTGCCAAATCTATGGATTTGCAATATGTTAAGCAAAATGAAACTCTATCTCAAAGAAGTCAATATCTTAAGACATAAAGTAATTTTTTGTTTTTAAATCAAATAATTTCCAGCATTTCTTCCCATAAGGATATCCAACAAACACACATTTCCTACTTTTGCTAGCAAATTTATCTCCTTTCCTACCTTGATTATGTGCATAACAAACATAAGGAGCCAAACTCCTTTAAGTGATTGTATGATGGCGATTGTCCATATAAGGCTTTATAAGAGATTTTTCCACTCAAAACAAATGTTAGTGTGCAATTGATCAAATACTTGGCTGTTAAGATATACTAACCTTAAAAGGAAATAAGAAGATTCCTTTGAAATCTCAGAGTTTAAGCTACATTTAGAATGTGACGGTGTTTTCTTTCAACCTACCTATTTTGTTGAGGTGTCCTTGTGCAAGATGCTTGAAACATTATTCTATGTTTAAGAAAATAAGTTGATAAGGATGTAAATTCAATCTTATTATCACTACGAATAATCCTAACTTGTTATCGTACTGTCTTGCTACTAAGGTAATAAAATTTTGTAAGTAACACAAAACTTTCTTTTTGTCAATCAACAAATAAATCTATATGGCATGAGAAAAATCATCCACTATAGTTAAAAGATATAAAGTATCATAAAAAGATGGAGTTCAATAGGGTCTTCATAAATCACAATGAATTAATTCAAAAATAATAGCAACTCTGTGGTTACTTAAAGAAAAAATATCCTTAGTTGGTTTTGCTTGTTGACATACATCACAAGCTTTATTCTCAAACTCACTATCCTTGTTACTAATATTGAAGACTAATTGAGTAATCTTTAAGGAAGGGTGTTGCATACGTCTATGCCAAAGATCAAGTTAAGATACTGCATTCACCTTAAAAATATAAAGCCCATCCCTTTACTCATCTGCACTAATTAGCATCTTTAAAGTGTGGTCCTACATAACATATAGAGAGTTAGTGAATTAAACAGTGTAATTTGCTTCATCTATCAACTATAATATAGATATTGACTACAGTTCACTTTAAACACATAAAGAACATTTTCAAGTGTTAATCCTCCATCAAGAATTGTAGTTACTTCTTTGGAAGTTATTACTTGGTGTCCATTTGGTAACCCTATAAGGCATCCTTGTATGTCTCTCAACCCATGCAAGTGTTCTAAATTCCCAATCATGTGGTTAGATGCATTGTATCAATAATCTACGTAGTCCTTTTACTTGTCATTCTTTCATTCACATTTCCTTTATGATTGTTTAGTATCTCAACTAGTGTTTACCACTCTTCATTGCTCAAAATTGTCATCCCACTCTTTTCTTCATCTATTACTAGTGCAATAGTGCCTCCATTGGAGGTTTGTACAATGTTAGCATGCAAAGACTTCCGCATGGCTCTAGCCTATTCTTCATAATTCTTACCTCATAGCTATACTTGGGTGATCACGTTCCCTAGGTTGTCATTTGAGTTTAGATCATATGGTGAAGAAATCCTCTTCACTATATTGTATGTGGCTCTTGCCATAGTAAAGAATATCAGTACATAAGGTATCAACAAGTCTAAATAGCTCTGATACTATAACAAGTTTGAGTGAAGATCAAAAGTTAATCTCTATTAATATGAGATGGTTACATATATATACATTACTTAAAATGGCCTTGTGAGATTTATCTTTGAGATTAATGGATTTTCAACACAAACTCATATATTTATTTCATTACCATTTTTGTTCATTTCTTTCATTCTTTACCTATTTTAGGATTGGAATATTTTTTGGTCATAATCAAGACCTCTGTCATGAACTGTCTTGATCATAATCGACATGAATCATGTTATTAATTTTCACAATCTTTAACAATTTTTCTCTCTCTATCTAACGAAAGTTTCCAATCCTAGGGAAACTTTAGAGTCTATTCTAAAATTTTATGAAAAAATGATAAAATCTTCCCTATTTTTGGACAATTCCTAAGAGCCATACACCCTAAAATATGAAACCTGGATATTTTTCAAATACAACAACAATCACACATATACACACAGTACATCACACTTTCAATTTTATACATATATAACAATTCAAAACATCATATGATTCAACAATTCTTTATTTAAGTGTAAATTACATTCCCAATTATCAAATCTTTAGTAAAGCAATCTTATTTCTCCATAGATGCAACGAACTCAAATATGTCCACTATAACCTGAAAACATTAAAGATACAATAGAGTGAGTTATGAAAACTCAGTGAGCATATATTCTCAACTATTTTGTAGGAGTTCAATTTTACATACAGTAATCATAAGTTAAACATGTGATTAATTAAAACTATTAACAAACTCATTTCCTAGTATTCTAAAACCTATGAAACCAAATCTTCGAATAAAAGTTCTCCTACACAAGATTCATAGAAGGTACAACTTATCTGATAATACACAATGTCATTGTCATAGCACGCACTACCCACTCTAAATAGACAACATAATCATAAACAACTTTTAAGGCCAGAATATAAATAAATAATCACAATCACATCATGTATTTACATCCATGTCAATCAATGATATCCAATAACAAACAAAGTTCTAATATCATTTTTAATCCCACATTCGATTATAATAACCATATGTAATTGTTTTTTTTATTTCGGGATCGGTCTATACTTTTTTTCAACCATTTGCCGGAAATCTTCCATTTGACTCTCATATCCATCTTATATTCTTCGCAACTGTCAATTGGAAAATTTTCATCTAACTTTTGTTATTATTTGTTCATCATAAATCATAATATTTAATGTCATTACTCTTGTACAATTCTCAAATTTTCCTAATGTCTTATAACGCTTAATTCTCAATGTAGTCAATTCGCTAGAATTTCACTCTATTCATGTCACTAAATCCAATACAAGCTCTCATAAACAACTTTTCAACAATTATGGACAACTAAAGCATATAACACAATTACACTATGATCTAGTGTAATTCTATCACAATCAATCAATTAATAACTAATATTAATATAACTATGCTCTTGATGTGCATTTTGATCCATTAACCTTGATTCAAATTCCATCAATAATCATAACTACTATCATCAAGCTTTCCAATCATAAGCAATCATATTCACACAAATAAATAATTATACTTATATCATGAATGACCATTCTTTGTTGATTATGTCTGATCATGAGAGAAATTTAATCCCAATTTATCAACAGGAAGAATACAGTTCACAATATCTAAATTATCTTTTTATTTAAATGAAAATAATGGTGAGATATATACTCACATAAAATTGTCCATAACTTTAAAGATTCTCAGCTCTTTTAGCTTTCTCCTTCCATCTTCTCCTATTTATTAATTTATGATAATGAATTATTTCTATATGCACATTGCTTTTTTTCTTTATTAAAATATGCCCTTTAATCCTCTTAAATTCCAACTTTCTTCATTTTCAAGCTTACTGTTGAAATATTAGAAATTTTTGTATGTAATGACTTTCCAACCCAAAGTGCAAAATAGTTAAAATACTAGATTTTGACAAAATGAATATATTTTAAATACACTAGTCCAATACTTTTGGGGTATAAAATCTTTATTTTTATTAATATTGCACTTGATAAAATGAGGATTTTCTAAATTAAATTTAAATCTTTAAAATACTAGAATATAATATTTCAAGAGCACTTTAATCATATTAGCTCGATATTCTAGATCATAAAAATTATATTTTTCATGAGTAGCATCACATATTCAAAAACAATATATTTTCTGGTTCTAACTTCAATTTCCCATAATATATAAGAATATAATATTTTAAACTATCATTCTATAATGTGAAAATATTATTATCAGAAGCGATACTCAATCTATATAATATATATATATAATGGATCCACTTGAATCCTTAGATGAATCCTCAAAATATAAGAATATTCTACTTCACAGCCATTCTAACTATAATATTTCAGCATTCTAGAAGCGAAAGATCATATTTTTACTCGTCATCTTTTATGTAAAAAACATACTTAATTGGATTTCTTCTAATCAATTCCCAAACAGCATAGATCGGAGAAATTATATGTATAAATGGTTTCATCACCTTCTAGGAAGAAACTGTCTGGGCAGAACAGGGGAAGAAGGCGTCCAGCAGTTTGGCAAAATAAAAGCTTGCCGAAAAATAGAATCCTCGGTGCTGCCATAGCTGTTCTGCCGTGCTCCTCAGTCGTGGATAAACGATGGCACATCAAGGAATCCGAGCATGATGGTGGTTGGTGATTCAGCAGGGAGGAACACGCAACTGAGACGCCCTCACAGAGCAGCGTTATGGCCGGACAAGAAGAATGGAGCTGCATCCGACGAGGAGGAGGAGGAGGAGGGAGCACGCAGAGAGAGAGAGAGATCGGAAGAGAGGCGGAGTAGCTGAGAGAAGCAGCGTGCGGTAGTGGCGCAAGACAGAACCCCGCTGCAACTGCTCCACCAATGTTGGCAACAATTTCGTTTGAAGCAGCAGTGACGGCAGTGTTCCGTTGAGAGAAATAGTGATCGGAGGAAGAAAGAAAGCTGAAGTCGGTCCAGAAAAGAGAGATGCTAATGATATAAAAAGAAAGAGAAGCTGCTGCTGGAATTCCGTAAATAGGAGCAGCCAGAACCATTAAAAAATTGAGGTCCAGACTGCAATGCCCTGGACTATTTCTAGGGTATCCCACCCTGGTGTGCTATTTGAATAAAAGCCGTTAGATGAAATGAAGTTACCCTGCAGAATGAGATGGTATTTACTTGCAAAGTGATGTCAGTTGGTAATAAAGGAGACTTGGTTCATTTCTCTTTAAGCCTCAAAATAAAATAATTAAAAAGGAAACTTTAACCACTAGTTTTTTTTTTTATGTTTTGACCCTATGAAAAAATTTCCTACAATAAAATAATTCAAATGAAATTTTCGTTTAGATTAGTAATATATTATTATACAAAATATAATATAAGTTTATTATCATACTTAAAATATATATAATTTTAAAAATATCAAAACTACATGTCTGACCTCACTTAATAAACTTTCATGCACCTTTAAGATTTAAGTTATTTAATTTAATTTAACTAATAATTTAAAAATTTATTTGCAACTTTATTAAAATAAAACAGTGAAATACTACTATTAATACAGTAATTTGTGATTGGTTGCTATAATATTGGCTCTGATCCTAAGTTAATCCCAGGCTGATTAAATAATCTACTACTTTTCAAATATTGATTTTGTATTATTGATTAATTAATATAAAAAATAGTAATATTATTATTTATTTTTATTATCATAGAATATGATTATATTTTATTGTTATCACCTGCAAACTTATATTGTCATTTCCATTTTTTTTACTAAAAAGGCTTATTCAAAAGGTTTACAAAATATCAACTCTCACATAATTTTTATAATATATAATTAATAGAAATTAAATTTAAAATGTTAAATTTTAATTAAATACATGAAAATAGTTTACAAAATCATGTATAAAAAAAGGTGAAATAAACTAATATTCTATAATATTGTGATTTTTATTTAAAAATATATACATAAGTGTTAATTTTAAGTTTAGTATAATTTAAGAGGGATATATCTATGTTTTCAAAGTTTAAAGAGATAAAATCTAACACTATAAAATTTAAGGAAGTGTTTTACATTTTTTAAATATGTTTATAGTAATTATTTATATAAATATTAAACTAATTTTTAAATTTTATAATAATAAATTTATCATATAATTTTATTTATTAAATATTTTAATTTTAATTTCAACAAAAATAATTGTAATTCTTTATCTTAACAAATTTGTTAGCGCATTTTTCAAAAGGAGCGGTATTTTTCTCTTTTGCTCAAGAACGTCGTATTTCAATCACTGTCTTTGTTACTAATTTTTTTATCTTAATAAGTTTATATTCTATTACATTTACTTAATACAATGACTATGATCTTATAAAAATTATTTTTCACAACTTAATATATTAATAGACTATAAATTACATATATTACACATATAAATTATAGTAAAATAAAATTTGTTTTTATTTGATAAAATGATAAATAAAATTCAATGAACATAGAACATAATATTTAGTCATTTATTTAAAAATGTAATGATAATTATATCTCTCAAAATTCATAACTAGTACTGTTAGCTTTTTATTTTTATTTTTGTTATAATTATTTATCTTTTTCTTCATGCATAACAAAAAATAATAAAAAAGAAAGAATAAAATAAAAAAAATCAGCATGTATTTGACATTGATAAAGTGAGAGTTACTAATACATTTAACATTTTTATTTATTTTAATATTGTAAGTGAATAAGATATAAATAACTATTATAAAAGTAAAAATAAAATACTAATAGTGTTAATTATAAAATTTAATGGATATTATAATCGCTACTTTTATAAATAAAGAACTAATTATTATGTTTGCTCAATAAAATATATAAATAAAAAATGGATTTATTAACAATATATTAATAAATTTTACTTGTCTATAATATACTAAATTGTGAAAGAGAATTTTTATTATCAAAAACCATATTTATTGTATTAATTAAGTCTAACGGAATATAAACTTAGTTGAAACTAAGAAAATAAATTTCATATTGTTAATTAATCCATTATTAATTTATATATTTTATTAATTAATAACACATTTTACAGTTAAGGTGCAACCAAAGGTTTTGCTTAATATGTTGTTATTCATTGACGATATTTCATTTGCGCAAGTCTGTTTGGTAATTAAGTGAATTTTTTATTTTGAAACATAAATTTTTTATCCAAGGTATGAAAAGTGTGCATCAGGTTCTAGGCGATTCAATTCAACCATTGGTTCCCCTTCATTGACTTTGGTATACATCTAACGGCATTACTTCTTGTTTTGACTAGGGTGGGTTGTCCTATGAATAGTTACAGGATATTGTAGTCCATCCAATAAATAAAAGAAAGTTGGTAGAAGTTTGGAGAGAGAAGAGAAGATGAGGCAGTGGTGTGTATGAGAGTGGAGAGAGAGTTAACCGAAACATAAAAGAAAAAAGGCTAAAAAATAAAAATGAAAAGATTCCATGTAAGGGAAGCAGCCAATATTAACAAAAAAGCTGCATAGAAACCGAGGAAGAATTATCTGGAAAGATGGGGAATGGATCCCCTCATGTTCCTAATAACATAAGGGATCCTTTTCTCTTAATCCTAGCTATTTGTGACATCTAGCAGCCACCAACATGCCACATCACCCAACCTTTTTTTTTTAATTTTATATCAGCAAAAATGTCATTTCTCACGTCGTCTTCTTCATTCTTGTTTTGCAGCCCTTGTATCTTCTTTAAATTGCATTTATCATCTTCTTCGGTCACCATCACTGTCACAAGGAATTCGTCATCTTCTTCCTTATATTAGCAAAAATATCATTTCTCACAAAGAATTGCGTTTGTCATCTTCTGTAGATTATATTCTCCAATCACTGTCACGTCTCTATACTATCATTAATTCTTATCGGCGTTAATCCTTCTCCTCACCAACATGAAATACTGATTCTCATTATCCTATCTTTTTCATTATTATTTTGCATGTTCACTTTCCCACCTCTACATCGAGGTTAATCCTTCTTCTCACATGATTTCTAACAAACTCTAATATTGAAATATTGATTCTTCCCCTGGCAATTTCCTACCGGTAAATTCCAAAAATTTTCAGCAACACAAGTCCATAGATTCCTACAAATTCTAATAATGATTAAAATGAAATTTTCTCCTCAAATACAACTTCTTATTGTTCTAATTAAAGTCGATCACCCGATGTTATCACCAATCAAGATTAATACCAGTGAAGATAAGCAACATTACAAGATTTTACAGATGAAGGAAAAGGGTTTGCATTTTGTATTCTCTTTCTCGCAATACTCTCTTTAACTCACAGTTATGCAAAATGATAGATATGTATACGGTACAGAAGGTGAATGATGAACGTTAGTGAGCAAAACTTCCGACAGTGCAAAGGTAGAAGGGAAAACATGATGTACAGACCTGTTGTGTTTCAAAACATAATATACTGCGTGAGGTTTAATTTGATAGAAAATTTAAAAGAAAAATTATAAGGCTAGGTGATATGGCATGTTAGTGGCCCCTAAATGCTACAAACGACTAGGATTAGGAGAAAAGGATCCTCTCGTGTTTTTAGGAACATAAGGGGATTTGTTCCCGGAAAGATGAAGGGAGGAGAGAGTTTCATAAAAAGAAAAATTAGGGCGGGAGGCGGGGTGGAGTTTACTAAGTTATGGGGTATTATTTGGTGCTTTGCAATGCACCGTAAATACTAATATAACCAAATTCGATCTTTCTAAATAATTTTGTAAAACCCTAACTATTGATTAATTGTAAGAACTTTTTTTATAAAATAATTTTATTTAAAATTTTAACTTAACTACTCTTAATTTCTCCTCATAAAACTTTATATCCATAATTATTATTTCTCTACTTATAAAAAAAATTCTCATAAAAATATTTAAACAAACTCAAATCACTTATGGCCATATAAAATAATAATTATCTTGACTATTATTATCAAGGATATTTTTGTATTCCAAAACTTTTTAAAAGAAAAGGCATTTCAAATCAATATAATGAATTCTCACAAGCATTAGAATTTATGAAACCTTAAATATTAATTCGGGATATTACAAGTTCTTCTCTCTTCAAGAAAATTTATTCTCGAATTTTTCAAAAATCGAGCATGACTACATAGGATTGTGAATGGCTTGTGTATTAATTCTATGCATCATCATGCAAACTAAACCAATATGAGTTATTTCACATTCTACTTAACTACATGAACTTTCCAATACTTACAAAGATAATTTAGATATTATAAATTGTATTCTTCCTGTTGATAATTTAGGATTAAGTTTCTCTCATGTCAGACATGACTAGTAGAGAATGGTCATTCATGATATAAGTATAATTGGCTGTTTTTGTGAATATGATTGCTTACACTTGGAAAGCTTGATGATAGTAGTTATGATTATTAATGGAACTTGAATAAAGGTTAATGGATTAGAATGTGCAGTAAAAGCATGGTTATGTCAATATTAGTTATTGATTGATTGATTATGATAGAATTACATTAGATCATAATGTATTTGTGTTATATGCTTTGGTTATCCATAATTGTTGAATAGTTATCTATGAGAGCTTCTATTGGATCTGATGACATAGGTAGAGTGAAACTCTAGCGAATTAACCACATTGAGAATTGAGCCTTAGGAGGCATTGGGAAAAATTTGAGAACTATACTAGAGCAATGACATTGGATATTACAATTTATGATGAATAAATAGTACTAAAAGTTAGATGAAAAATTCCCGACTAATAGTTTCAAAGAATATAAGATTGATCTGAGAACTAAATGGAAAATTTCCGACAAGTGGTTCAGAAAAGTAGAGATTTGATCCCGAAATAGAAAAGGTGGTTACATATATGGTTACTATGATCAAATGTGGGATTAGAAATAACATTAGAACTTTTCTTGTTATTAGATGCCATTGTTTGACATGGTTGTAAATACATAATGTAACTATGATGACCTATTTGTATTCTAACCTTAAGAGTTGTTTGTGATTATATTGTCTACTTAGAATGGGTAATGCGTGCTATGACAATGATATTGTGTATTATTGGATAAGTTGTACCTTCCATGAGTCTTGTGCAGGAGAACTCTCATTCCACGATTTGGTTTCGTAGGTTTTAGAATACTAGGAAATGAGTTTCTTAATAATTTTAATTAATCACATCCTTAACCTATGATTACCATATGCAAAATTTGAACTCCCACAAAATAGTGGAGGATATATGCTCACTGAGTTCCTAAAACTCACTCTATTTTATTTTTATTGTTTTCATGTTAAAACAACTATTTAAGCTATACTATATGCATAGAGAATTAAAGACCACCTGAATTGGAAAATTTGATAGTTGGGAATCATTTTGGATTATAATTAGAATTAAGTGAATTGATTGTATGTGTGTAAATTTAAAACTGCATTGTACTATGGATATATTTGAATGCTGTTGTAACTAGAAATTCACAAGTTTTGAATTTATAAAGCGTGTAACCCTTAGGAAGTGTTTAAAAATAGGGGAGACTTTGTCCACTTTTTCATAAAATTTTAAAGTAAATTTTAAAGTTCTCATAGAATCTGAAAACTCTTGTTAGATAGAAATGGTGAAAAATTATTAAGACTTGTAGAAACTAGTAATGAAATTCACGCCGATCACGATCAAAGGTGGGCTGTGACATTTTCCTATCACAATTATATATTACTAGAAACTGGCTTTGCAGATTCATGTGATATTGGTTCCTAGTAGGACCCTACTTTTCAACATTTCAATTAACCATTCATTATAAAAAGACTAAAGCTTCATATTAAAGATGGGTTAATTTTTAAGTCCTCAGCTTCGTGATATCTCTCCCATCATTAAATGTGAAATGATAGCTATTTGATGACATAAATGTTGATTTTTAAAATTAAATATTTAAATTAATTTTCCTTCCATTATCTTTCTCATAACTAATGGGAAATGGCTTTCAACAGTCTTTCCACTGTTTCCTTCCTCTTAAAACATAGACCTTCCTGTATGGAAACATATTTCATTCCCCTCTTGTAATTTTTCCTTTCACCTTTTTTTTCCTTTGTTTTCCTTATTAGTATGTCTACTTTTGTTTCCAAAGTGAATGCAAAAATATCATATCCTTTAATAGTGTGTGCCGGGTCCACAACGGGGCCTTTTCTTCCTTTTATTTTTTTCTTAATAAAGATATGAGAGTAGAATTGGAAAATGGGATGTGAGGATAGCATAATTGTTTTTCTAACATCAAACTACCTATTTAATAATGGATGTCAAGCATTAGCAATCTTCCTGAAGCCAGACACGAGAAGATCCTAAGGCAAAAGTTTTCAGTTGCAAACTTGCAATCACAGTTATTATACTGCATATCCTTTCTGCTGTTTCAGGCAAACCTTGGTAATATTATTAGAAATCAACTTTGCAAATCCAGCTTCCTGGTTCACAGTATGACTTTAGTACTTTCAATGAACTTATTATCATTAGTTAAATTTCATTGAATGCTTTGCTTCAACTTCGTCTGCAATTGCTTGAGCAAAAATCTGGGCCCAAAGTGCAGAATCAATTGTTAAGTTTTGGCCCATATAGTGCATTGAGGTCATGTCAAATAGAGAATGCTAAAAGTTGTTGAAACTTGGGATCTCACAAACTAATATAAGGATAATAAGTTGATCATCAAGCAAAGTTGTAATGAAAAACACAAATGAGTAGTTAACTAACTTTTCACCTGATTTAAATAAGCAAAAGTAACAAATCATGGTACGCAGTAAATTTTATCGTTGATTTTCAACTACCTAAGCACATTATAGAAAGACCAAGACCTTGAGTTTTAGACCAGCTCAGAAATTAGTAGAAACTAAAAAAGAAAGAAGAAAGAATGAATCTTTGTTTGTAAGAAGCAGAACCCTGCCAGTAATGGAATATACTGGACAAGGTATGAATGTACAATCTCAGGTTTCTTCGAGAGACCTGTCCTTTCCCCTTTTCCTTTTCCTATTTTTCGATTCCCCCCTCTCCCTGGCTCTCCTCTATTTATAAGGTAGCTTGCCTCTCTTTTCTCCCATTCGGTTGGGCTCCTAATAGAATGCCTAACTGAAATGTTGTTATTCTCCTAACTGCTGCCTTCTAATCCTATTTATCTTGTTATGATCTTCTGTTATTCCTTTATTACCCTTCTATTCCTTCTGATGTAAACTTTTCTGATTGGGGGTTTACTAACAATACTCCCCCCCAAAAGTTCCACCTTGTCCTCAAGGTGGAAGTCTGGGAATGTGTCTTGGATGGTGGTGGCAGACTCCTAGCTGTTATCGCACTCTGGTGAGTTAAGCCACTTGATGAGAACTTCAAGCTCCCCATGAGGTCCTTCTCTGGTTTTCAAGATCTGATCAGGTAGGACTTGTAATTCCCCTTCATCTGAAAGCATAGGAGGTAAAGGGTGGGGTGTTGTTTGAGGGGGTAGGGCCTTCTTTAGAAGTGATATATGGAAGATAGGATGTATTTGGCTGGTTGTTGGAAGTTGTAGATGATAGGCAACTTTTCCAATTCGATCTAGGACTTGAAAGGGGCCGTAAAACCTTGGGCTAAGCTTCTCATTTGGGCGCTTAGCTAATGATTTAAGGCAGTAAGGTTGCAGCTTGAGGTAAACCCAGTCCCCCACTTGGAATTCGACCTCCCTGCGATGTTGATTAACTTGGGCTCTCATGCGGTCTTGAGCTTTGAGTAGGTTAGCTCTGAGTTCTGATATTATGTTATCTCTTTCAGCAAATAGCTGATTAACTACTTTGACTGAGGAGGGGACAATGGTTCCTTTTAGTAGTGTAGGAGGATCTCAACCATAGAGGGCCTTGAAAGGAGTCATTTTGGTTGAGCTATTGTAGTTAGTGTTAAACCAAAATTCTGCCAAACTTAGCCAGTCAGGCCACTGCTTAGGCTTTGTCCCTGTCAAGCACCGTAGATATGTTTCTAGACAGCGATTGACCACCTCTGTTTGGCCGTCTGTTTAGGGGTGGTATGTTGTACTAAACTTAAGTTGAGTGCCTGCCAACCTGAATAGTTCCTTCCAAAATTTACTAAGAAAGATTTGATCTCTATCGGAGACAATTGATGTAGGAAACCCATGAAGTTTGACTATTTCTTTCAAAAATATAGAGGCAACATCCTTGGCTGAAAAAGGATGGTTGAGGGCTAAAAAATGGGCATATTTGGTGAATTTGCCCACTATTACCATGATAGTGTCTTTTCCTTTTGCTCTAGGTAGGCCAGTGATGAAGTCCATTGAAATGTCAATCCAGCTGTGTTATGGAATAGGTAGAGGTTGTAATAATCCAGCAGGTGCCAAGATTTCATATTTGTTTCGTTAGCATACTTCACAGGTAGAGACGTATTGTTGAACATCCTTCTTCATTCCTTCCCAATATAGTACTGTAGTTAGGCTTTTATAGGTTCTAAAAAACCCCAAATGACCCCCCATGGGAGAACTATGAAATTCGGCTAGTAGAGTAGGAATGTGGAGAGAATTTTTGGGTAGTACTAGTTTTCCTTTGAAAAGAAGTCTGTTTCCTTGAAGATGATACCCAAGGTGAGAATCAGCCTTAATTAGCAAATCTCTAATGATTTTACTGAGTTTCTCATCCTTGTGTACTTTTTCTATCCAACTCTAATTCTGGCCATTGGAGGACAATGATAGCTTTAAATGTCATCCTTCTAGAGAGGGCATCAACAGCAGAGTTGTCTCTTCCTGGTTTGTATTGGATTTCAAAATCAAATCCAAGTAGTTTAGAGGCCCATTTGAAGTGTTCCTCACTCAATAAACGTTGTTCATTGAAATATTTCAGGCTTCTCTGATCAGTGCGGATGATAAAATGTGCCTCCATTAAGTAATGTCACCATTTCTGGACTGCCATCACTATAGCCATTAGCTCTCTTTCATAAACAGATTTAGTTTGAGCTTTATCTGATAATCCCTGGCTTAAGAAAGCTATTGGTCTATTTTCTTGTAGTAGGACAGCACCTATTCCCTTGCTAGAGGCGTTAGTCTCTACCACAAATGGTTTAGAGAAGTCTGGGACATTTAATACTGGAAGTGCTGTCAAGGTTGTTCTCAGCTTGTCAAAGGCTTCTTGTGCTTCTTCATTCCACTTAAAGCTGTCCCTTTTTAATAGCTGAGTTAGGGGTTTGGCAATTTTCACATAATCTTTGACAAAACGCCTATAGTACCCTGTGATTCCTAGAAATCCTCTTAACCCCTTAATATCTTTTGGAACTGGCCATAACCACATGGCTTCTATCTTCTTAAGATCAGCAGTTACTCCTTTTGCGGAGATGATATGTCCTAAGTACTCCAAGCTAGGTTGGCCGAATGCACATTTCTTTTTGTTAATGAACAGGCTATGTTCCTTGAGTGTTTGTAGAATAGTCTTTAAATGGGACAAATGAGTTTCCTCATTAGGACTATAGACTAGAATATCATCAAAAAATGCCAAAGCAAACTTCCTCAAGTAAGGTTTCAGAATTTCATTCATCAATGATTGAAATGTAGAAGGTGCATTGATCAACCCAAAGGGCATTACCAGAAATTTGTAGTGTCCTTCATGAGTACGAAATGCTATTTTTTCAATGTCCCCTTCTCTCATACGAATCTGATGGTATCTAGCCTTTAGATCTATTTTAGAAAAAATTGTAGCTCCTCCAAGCTCATTTAGTAGTTCATCTATGATTGGAATAGGGAATTTGTCAGGGACTGTACTCTTGTTTAGGGCTCTATAATCCACACAAAATATCCATCCACCATCCTTCTTTCTGACTAATATGATTGGACTGGAATAGGGACTAGTGCTGGGTCTAATAATGCCAGCCCTGAGCATCTCATTTACCAGCTTTTCTATCTCAAATTTTTGGTAGTGAGGGTATTTGTAAGGTCAGATATTAGGAATAGTGGTTCCTCCCTTTAGGTGTATGGCATGATCATGTGTTCTGTTGGGTGGCAGACCTTGGGGTTCTTGAAATACCTCTTTGAAATCGTGTAAAACGGCTTCTACTACTGTTGGGATGGGTTATACTTATGTTTCAACATCTGTCAACAACTTATATTCTAACAAAAACCCTTGTCCCTCATCTTTCAAGGTTTTTTCTAATGATTTGAAGGAGACTTGGGTTTTTGACGAGGTGGGATCTCCTTTCACTACTTGTATGTCCTCACCTACCTTGACCTTTAGTAACAATTTGCCAAAGTCAGCCCTTATTTCTCCCAATCCAGCTAACCATTCTAATCCTAACACTACATCAACTCCTTTTAGATTGAATAGGTAGAATTCTTGCTGGATTATCATGTCTTGTACTTGTAAGGTGAGGTCTTTGCATTTGCCTTGACAATTCACCTTGCGTCCATCTCCTATTTCCACTACATAAGTGGCTGTTTTCTCCACCTTTAGTTAAATTTCTTGCACCAACTCCTTAGATATGAAATTGTGAGAAGCTCCACAATCAATTAAAATGACTACTCTTTTCCCTTTGACTGTACCCCATAATTTCCAGGACTTCTTTAAAGTAAAACCTGCTATTGAATAGAGGGAGAGTTGTAAGGCTTTGTAATTACCCTCTTGTTGTTCTGGATCTTCTTTTTCCTCTGTTCCTTCTACCTCTTCCATTTCAGGTTGTTCCTCCATGAGCATCACCCTGTACTGTTCATTCTTGCATACATGCTCTGGCCCATATTTTTCATCACATCTGAAACATAACCCCTTTCTTATCTTTTCTTGTAATTCTGTATCTGTCAAGCACTTAAACCCTCCTACCTTGCTTCTTGTTGTTCCAGTGGGTCGATTGCTATAGTTGGTAGAGTAGGTTACCTTATCTCCTCCAGTAGATCCTATTTGAGAAGGTTCTTTGTTTCCTCTTTCATAGGAAACTATCTTTGATGGTAAGAATCCTTTAAATTCAGGTTTGTCATAACCCCTCTTCACTATTCCTCCTCGGATTAATGCTTGGTTTTTTTCATCAATCATTTGGGCTACATTCATCATATCTGCCAATGAGGTTACTGGATGTAGTTTGAGCTCTGTTTTGATTTCTTCTCTTAACCCGTTCAAGAAAATACCTTTAAGGTACTCGGGTTCTGTCCCCCTTAAAGGGCTTGCATATAGTTCAAACTTCTCTCTGAATTCTTTTATTGTGTTGGTTTGTTTAAGGCCTAGTAGCAACTCATAAGGGTTCTGCATCATGGATGGTTGGAATCGCCTTATTACAGCTGTCTTGAATCCTTCCCATGTGGGTCTTGGAGAGCTGACTTCCCACCATTGGTACCAACTGAGGGCTTTGCCTTCCATAGCTACCAAGACTGCTTGCAGCCTATCCCTTTCATTCACCTTTTTTATTTGAAAATATCTTTCTAAACGGCTCACCCATCCATAAGCATCTTCCCCAGCAAATAACAGAATCTCTAGCCTCCTCCATCTATCGTCATTCGTTACTCCCATTCTCCTTCCTACCTCCTCTTCTTCTGGGTCGATATTTCTTTCTCCACCAGCGTGAGCGATTGAATCTAGAGTAGGTCCCCGGTTTGATTGAGTTACTAGAGCTTCCAGCAGCTCCTCCACCCTTTTCAGCTGGGCATCACTCAATTCCCTTCTAGCCTCCCTCGCCTCTTGTTCTTCTACCAGATTATGCCTCTATTCTTCGAAGGTCTTCTCCAGCGATTCCAATCTGGCTTCCATCCTTGACCGAACCATGAAAGAAGCTCCAAGATTCTATCTTTTGCTCCCAAGATCGTGGGAGCTCTGATACCAGTTGTTAGACCAGCTCAGAAATTAGTAGAAACTAAAGAAGAAAGAATGAATCTTTGTTTGTAAGAAGCAGAACCCTGCCAGTAATGGAATATATTGGACAAGGTATGAATGTACAATCTTAGGTTTCTTCGAGAGACCTGTCCTCTCCCCTTTTCCCTTTCCTATTTTCTGGTTCCCCCCCCCTTTCCCTGGCTCTCCTCTATTTATAAGGCAACTTGCCTCTCTTTTCTCCCATTCGGTTGGGCTCCTAACAAAATGCCTAACCAAAATGTTGTTATTCTCCTAACTGCTGCCTTCTAATCCTATTTATCTTGTTATGATCTTCTGTTATTCCTTTATTACCCTTCTATTCCTTCTGACGTAAACTTTTTTGATTGGGGGTTTACTAACATAATCACATGAATTTTTGTCGAGAAACTACTATGGAATAGAGGCTTCCATTGTCTGTAATATATTTCAACAATTGGTTAATTATTAATCCTCAATTTTGTTCTCCCGTCCCACCATGAAAAATCAACCCATGTCTACGTCTCAAGTTCTCAATTCCCATTATTATTGATGACTATACATGCAAATCAAGTTTTTCCTCCATTTTGTTCATGTTAATGGGCGACTGTTTTGAAAACGCTGTCATTCCATAATGTCATGTCCCTCCATTTTCTATGAGAGCATCTTGCATTTTATGGTTTATCATAATATTTCCGATTTTTCCTGGCTTCAAAGTAGCCTATTGCCAATGCCATGAAGAGGAAAAGTTCAATCTTCTGCTATTAAAGGAGAGTTTATGCTTCAACTCTTTTACTTCTTCAAAAATTGCATTTTGGAATTCAAGATTGCTGCTCTTGGCCAGCAGTCAGTTGCAGCAATGGTACGTGATTGCACTTGACTTGAGCAATGGAAAATTATTTGGTATCCTCTACAGCTCGAGCACCCTATCCAATCTCAAGCACCTCCAAGGCCTAAACTTGGCATTCAATCAGTTATCTTCAACAATTCCTTCAAATGTCGGGAAGCTTGTCAGCTTGGTAAGCTTGAACTTGTCCAACTCAGGGTTCACAGGGCAAATCCCAATTGAGCTTAAAGCATTGTACTTGGACGGTGCCAACAGATCAGGCAATGGGTATGAGTTGAGAAGGATCTCCATGGAGATGAAAAGCTGAGAACCCAAATTTGACCATGATCATTCAGAATCTGAATGAGCTTAAAGAATTGTACTTGGACGGTGCCAACAGATCAGGCAATGGGTGTGAGTTGAGCCAGTCACTATCTTCTTGGTTGCCTAATCTGGAAGTTATGAGCAAGTCCAACTGTGACATCACTGGTCCTCTACATCATTCACTCTTGAAGCTGCTATCCCTTTCAGTGATCGATTTAAGCAAGAACAATCTGTTAACTACATTTCCTGAATTAGTGAGCAACTTCTCAAAGCTGACTTCTGTCAGTTTCAGCAACTGTGGCTTATATGGAAATGTTTCGGAGAATATCTTCAAGGTAACAAGTTTACAAACTCTAGACTTGTCAAAAAATGCATTTCTTCAAGGTTCACTGCCTGCATTTCCTTTGAATTCTTCTTTCAAGAGTGTGGTTCTCAGTAACACCCAGGTCACTGGACAAAAACCAGATTCAGGTGGCAGCCTTCAGATGCTGTCCAAATTGGATCTTTCAGGTTGCAATTTTCAGGGATTGCTTCCAAGATCAATGGCAAATCTTACTCAGCTTGTTTATTTGGATCTTTCAAACTACAGGTTCACAGGTCCGATTCCATCAATTCGGGGGTTGAAAAATCACTACAAGCTGAAACTGTCCCATAATAATTTTCAGTCTGGTCCCTTCCAATTTCTTTGAAGGTCTAACGAGTCTTGTGGGTATAAACATTAGAGACAATTCATTAAATGGAACTCTTCCACCTTCACTTTTCACAATTCCTCACCAACTGGAAATCGACCTTGCCTTCAACAGGTTTTCTGGTGAGCTTACAGAGTTTCCATCTCCACTTTCCTCGCCTTTACAGAGTATTGATTTGGAAAGCAGTAATCTTGAAGGACCAATTCCTACATCTTTTTTTGACTTACAAATCTGAATGTACTATCTCTTACTTTTAATAAGCCCAGTGGCATATCTCCAGGATATTCAGAAGCACCGCAAACTCACTTCTCTCGTTCTTTCTCACAACAATTTAACCGTAGATGTGAGAAGCAGCTATTCCACTTTCCTTTCCTTTCCCCCTATGATAAGCATGTTGAAATTGGCTTCTTGACCTGGGGTTGTTTCCTGACTTAAGAAATCAATCAGAACTAGCCTACCTAGACATTTCAGATAACCTGACTGAAGGAAAAGTGCCTAGCCGTATGCGGAGTATCGAGGGTAGTACTTTTTCCGTCCACCTGAACTTTTTTCTTAACAGATTGATTGATTTCGAACAGCCTTCTCCAAAGGGGCTCACTCCTTCAATGACTGTCCTTGACATTCATTCCAACAATTTTCAGGGACAGATTTCCTCTTCTGCCACCGGTTTTGTCCTATATGGATTACTCGAGTAACAATTTCACCTCTCACATCTCAGATGACATTGGAGATTACCTCAGTTTAGCCAATTTCTATTCCATATCTGGGAACAGATTCACAGGAAATATTCCGGAATCCATATGCAATGGCACTTATCTTAAGGTTCTTGATCTATCAAACAATTACTTGAATGGCAGAATTCCTCCAGGTTTGGGAAAAATAAGTTCAAATCTGATGGTACTAAATGTTGGTAAGAACAACCTTCAAGGATTCATTCGAGAGATATTTACAGCCAATTTTCAACTGAGGACACTTGACCTCAGTGGGAATGCTCTTGGAGGATCAATTCCAAGAACAATAGCCAATTGCACTATGTTGGAGGTACTAAACCTAGGAAACTATCAAGTCAGTGACCAATTCCCACTCTGGTTAAACCATTTTTCGAGCTTGCGAATCCTTGTTTTGCGGTACAACAAATTCTTTGGCTCAATTGAATGTCCTGATTTTAAGAACTCCTGGATAAACCTTCAAATTCTTGACCTTGCCTCCAATAACTATGGTAGCATTCTTCCCTCGAGATATTTTTCCAGTTGGAGGGCTATGATGGTTAATGAGTGTGTGTCTCATCCAGTGCTTCATCGGCTACAACACAAAGTGTACATGCTTAGTGACTTGTACTATCAAGATAGAGTGATCCTGACAAACAAAAACCTGCAGATGGAGCTGGTGAGGATTTTAACAGCCTTTAATTTCATCGACTTCTCCAATAACAGGTTTGAAGGTCAAATTTCCAAAGAGTTGGGGAAATCTTATAGCCTTTCATGCTCTAAATATGTCACACGATGCTCTTATTGGTGGGATACCATCATCAATAGGGAACCTTGAAAAACTTGAGTCGTTGGACCTGTCGTGAAACAAAGTCGGTGGCATGATCCCCTTGCAGCTTGCTAGTCTGACTTTTCTTGCAATGTTGAACTTGTCCTTCAATCAGTTAGAAGGAGCAATCCCCAGGGGCAGTCAATTTGGAACCTTTACAGAAGCATCTTTCCGAGGCAACAAAGCATTATGCGGTTCTCCACTCAATAAAATTGCAATGAGCTTATGATGGCTGGGTTATCTCCGCCTTCAACCACCACCACTACCAATGACAAAGACTCCATCTGCATAGGCGCTGAATCCGGTCTTCTTTTTGGCTTTGGAATGGTAGTTGGTCTTCCATTGTTTTGGAAGAAATGGAGGAGATGTACTACGAAAAAGTCATAGATCAAATTCTGTTCGGGATATTTCCATGGCTTAGATATGGGAGAAATTATGAAAGAAAAAGTTACAGAAAGCAAAGGAAGCTTTGGTGGGGAAGCGGAGCCAAAGTACCGGACCATAAGTTGAATGTGTAAAAAGAGTAATGCTATCTGCACTATTTTAAAGTCACTCCCTTCTGACTCTCCTTCTCATGGCTGCAGTCATAAAACAAAAATTATTTTAATTATGACATATGTAAGACTGAGTTATAACAAATCAAAAACTTTAACTTGTTGAATGAATCAAATCTAAAATTCAGTGGTAACTCACTGTGTTTAGTTCATTTGAAAAGTTACTGCTCTGTTTTAGATTTATTATAACTCAGTCTTACATTAGATACTTTGGAAGTTTTGCTTTATTGCTGCTGATATGAAAAGGGGAGTAAGAGGGCGGTGATTATAGGAGAATGTAGATAGGATTATTCGTGTAAATATATGTGAAAAAGAAAAGAATATGGATGCCTAAATATATATGTAACTATGTAAAAAGGAAAGAATGTGGATGTGTACATATATATGTAAAAAGATAAATAATGCAGAAGAAATACTGCATATTTCAACTATAACGTATGTACTAACTTGTTTAATAAATTATTATATGTGAAATATATAGGAATTTCTCTAAATGCTGTTGCGTAAATACAAAAATATGTATATACCACAGTTTACATGAGACTAATGAGCAGTATAAATTTATGTAGATGTGGTGCATTGATTTTTTATTTTCAACATGTTATTTCCCTGTAAGACGCTGAAGTCTAACTACAAACATACAATGCCACCATTGCCGCTGCCATAATATACCAACGGGGGCCAGGGTGTTGCCAAAGCCATGGATCTTAGCATTTTTCATTTCCATGCTAATTAATAATATCAAATCAAATTATAAAACAAAGGTGAAAAAGAAAAATAATTTTTGTTGCAAGTGTCAACAACTTATTCAGTGGCTTAAACTGTCAGGTGACGAGGCACGCCTAATTCGAATAAGCAACTTAAACAAAAATTTAATCAAAAATTAACGAAGATGATAAAATGGAGGAGGAACAAAGAAGACGGCCCTAGAAAGCTTCCTTATTTTTGTGCCTCAGAGAAGACAAGTTTTACCTCCAAATCAATCATAGGGTAGATTCAGAAATTTAAAAATAAAGTTAACTCAATCAAATGAGACTGTGCTAGGGTAGATTAGGACATTAAAAAAGAGAAAAAGAAAAAGAAAAAGAAAACTTTATGCTATCCGGGGGGGGGGGGGGTTATCTACAGAGGAAGGCAATGTGTAATTGTAAAAAATAAATGAGACATATCAGGTATAATTGAGTCAAAGTTCAGAAGAGGTCAACGTAATTTACTCCTTTTATTAATATCTAATTGATACTCACGCATGAAAGCTCGATTATCTTGAAACGTGGATAAAACAGAGTCCTGGGTGAAAAATTCAGCTTGGTTAAGACTGGGGAACAATGAGAATAAAACATCATGTTCTGCATCATCTCTGTAGCTTGAGTTGTAAAGGCCCAACTATGGCTTTGATTAACTAATGTTTCTGATCTCAGTTAGAACCTGCCATGACATTGGACTAAAATCCTAGATTTGAAGAGCAAAGCCAGAAAGGAAAAGCAACATGTCTTTGCGAGCTGCTCAAGGGTGCAAAGTACAAGGATACTAGTTATTGTTGGGAATGGCTATAGGACAATGGTTTTGTTTGACAATTACTTGACAGTTATAATAATTTATTAATTCAATTAACTGTTAACTGATGATTGATTGTATTAACTGATTTAATTAATTAATTATATTAACTATTTAAATAAGAATATTCGATAAAATAATAATTACTTAATAGTTATAATAATTAACTAATTATTATAACTATTAATTAATTATATTAACAATTACTTGATAGTTATAATAATTAACTAATTCAATTAACTATTAACTGATTTAATTAATTAATTATATTAACTATTTAAATAAGAATATTCGATAAAATAATTATTTATAATTAGTTGTATCGATATAAAATGATATATAATAATATGAATATATTTCATAAGTTATTTGAATATATTTTATTTTAATATTTTAAATTTTATATATTAGTTAGTATATTAAATTTTTTTATAAATAATATATTATTATAATTTATTATATATTAAATATTTTTTAAAATTAAATTAATATAATTTTTATAGTTATTAATTTTTAAAAAATATAAAATAAAAAATATAAAAATTTATTACAAACAATTTGATCATTTTTATCAATCAGCTCACCTAATCAAATCAGTTGGTTACCAAGTACCAAAAATACTAAAATTAGCTGGTCGTCAAGTCAATCAGCTGATTTTGAATATTTGGTGATTGCTAAGTTAACCACCAAAAACACCAAAAATTTTTATATTAATTTTTAAAAAGGATAAAATAAAAATATGAAAATTTATTAGAAACAATTTAATCATTTTTACCAACTAACTAACTAACTAACTCAAAACACCGATCAAGGTAACCAACTAATCATATCTGCTAATTGTCAAATAACAAAATCAACGAATTATTAAGTCAATTAACTGATTTTGGTCAAACTAACTAAAAGTTATTGAAAAAGTTATTAGTCAAACATCTCCCAGGAAGGACAGCATGACAAGAAAAGATGATGTTAGCATGGAAACCCATCATATATAAAACCCTTATCTCTAGCTTTTGTATAATTTTTCCATAAAATCATCCACAGTACATAGATATTAAAACAACTGGTCTCATTTTGGTTACTTCTGTATTCTTATTTACAGAAGTATGCTGCATAAACCATGAATGTAGAGAGAAAATGAGCATACACAAAACAGCCATATTAAGATGCCTAGTGTCTCATCCAACATCCAATACAACGGCTATAACATCTGACTATTCGGGTAAATGAAGAGTGCAAAATTGTCTAGTTATTGCTACACAATAACACCCTAGAAAACGCATATGGGTGAAGTTAAAATGAAGGTTGGTATCAAGAATACACATTGAAATATGTTATCTACCGTGTTTGGAAACAGAGTAATGACAAAAACACCTAGAAAATGTAAGAATGGTTTATGAGTTAGGAACTTGCTATTGTTGTGCTGGATACCGCTTCATGTAATCTAATAACAATGTCCTCCAACAAAAACCAAATACCATGGCCCTTTTACATGCTCTACCTGAAGAGGAAGCATCAAGACATTGCTGTGTCGAAGCAAGTGCAAAGTTCTTACTAGCATAACTTGTGCAGAAGCTGCAATGCTCATCAAGGACATCGGACATATATTGCACGTAAGTCCATAGTTGTGATTGCACATTCTCCCTCCCGTTTTCTCCAGTCTTCTTTTCGGACTCAATGCAGAGAGTTGATAGGGAAGACAGTCAATCTCCTCCAATTCCAATACCATCATACCAAAATTTGACAGCATAAATTCATAAAAACTATAGTTTCAAAATACTGGGTCAAGATTTCCTTAACCCAAGCCTACCCACCTTTTAAAAGTCAGGGTAGCTTCCCTTTTGTTTAGTTGGGCCTCTGTCTGAAATTTTGGAGCCTTTCCTTTATAAAGTGTTTTATGGTACTTCAAGAAGAGCATTCGGTACTTGTACTTGTCAATAAACATGTTTCCTTTTTCCATCATTGCCACAACTTCATTGGCTCGAAAGAAGAACCCACCCCTCACAAATGTATACAGCACAGAATCGAGAAGTTCCTGATCAAAAGTCATTGAGGTTGAAGAAGCAAGAGATTTCATCTCCCCCCACAGCTCCGTTACCTCCAGATATTTCCCTCCAATAGCAGCATACCCAGTGACCATCGAATGGAAAGTTTGTGCATTTGGTGTGTGGCCCAGACTCCTCATCTTCTTCAAAGCCTTTCCAGCATCTTGCATGAGTCTCTTCTTACTGAAGAAATGAATTACATTGTTCCAGTCATGAACTCCATAATCCACTCTCTGTCCTTCCTCGATTTCTTGCAATAGCTTTGCCATCAACCCAGCCTCATCTTCCATTGCACCCTTTTTAGCCATTATACCTGAGTCTTGACGACCAACTCTTGGAATTTTAGCCTCTTTCATCTCTTTAAACAGACGGAGTGCTCCCCGCGTATCTTCATGAAGCACACTGGATTGGATCATAGCCTCATAAGAGCTTGAGTCCAGCTGCATGCCAACCTTCCTAGCATCTGCTAAAAGTGATTTGGCATCTGCAGCCCTATTTGCTTGACAATATGCTTTCAAAAGAGAGGCATGCAGAGATGAACTAGTTTTAATCCCAGATAGACGCATCTCATCAAGAAGGTCATGTGCTTGGTCCAACCATCCAAGTGAAATGCAAGACTTAATGACATGAACCAAAGCTGAATTGTCATTGGAAAGAGGGGAATCTTCCCTTTCTGCCTTGATAAGAAATTCCACCAAATCCTTGGTCTTCCCAGCTTCTAGAAAAGCTGTAGCTAGTTTCACAAAAATTGCTTCAGTTGGTTGGAGTATACCACGCTCAGTTGTAATCAATTCAAATTGTATCTGCAGCTTAGACAACAACAAACCAAGAACAACCTTTGACTCGGATTCAAGTTTTAAGAAATTTTGATCTCTAGAGAACTCTTCATATGATAAAATGGAATTTCTTATAGGTTGGTCATTTTCTGACCTATTTGAATTAGTGTCGCCCAAACTTTTGACAGGAGCCAGTCCAGGAGAACATTTATGTCTGTTTTCAGCCACATCAATAAAAAAATTGGCTGCTGCAAGGGAGTTTGTCGCTTCCTTTGCTTTCCTAAGCATTTCCAAAACCATGTTTGATGCAGAATTTAAATCTCCAAATTTCAAATGGCATGTGAGCAGACAGTTATAGAATTGTCGAAACTGAATATCAGTAAGATTTGGAGCTTCTTCTATGTGCCTCTGCAACTTCTTAAGTTCTTCTCTTCGTCCATTCCTCTCATATATATGAGCCATTGTTATCAGTAAGTTTGCATCAGCTTTAATGCCAATTCGAGGCATCATATCAAGAAGCTGCTCTGCTTTCCTTGATGTTTTAAATAAGAGACAGCCCACCAAAGCAATGTTCAAAGCAGTAGTATTAGGTTTCATGGCTATCAAAGGGGCATTGCTCTTTTTACGTGGATCCACTCTGTTTTTTTGGAATAAATAACCTATCTCAAGAATCAACTCAGCAGCAAGGTAAGCTCCATCAGAAGTTTTTGACATGTGGGCCAAAACTGCAGACCAAGCAGTAACTGGGGGGAATAGTTCCATATCTACCATCTTTCTTAAAATAGTTGATGCAGGAATTGCAAGTCCAGCTTTGGCAAGACCAAAGCTCAGATAAATAAGCACCTCCTTCTCTAACAAGGTTTGTTTACCTTCCTCAATAGCCTGTTCTACCACTCCACAAGCCTTTTCTAGCCATTGCACATCAAGGGTTTCTACCAAACTAGTTAGAAGCTTGCTGACAACAGATTTTCTAGGAAATCCCTCCATCATCTTATGCCGCTCAAATAACTTCCATGCATTTTCTAACCGATTCTCATCAATAGCATTTAGTATTTCAATACTCAATTTGCCCAAGTCTTGAGCCTGGACCAGTATTGTTTCTGCCATACTGGAGAAATACAGTCTTTGAAGGCCGAATTCATTGTTTACTCCCACAAAAAATGCTTGTGGACTTGAATTGGGCATAGAAGGGCTAATAATCTTAGAAGTAGGCTGGTGCATCTTTATAGTGGAAACTTGAGCTATGCTGTAATTGCAATTATCAGCTATAGTACTCAACAAAAAATGCCAACATGACCCCTTTCTAAGCATTCTCATTGTAAGCATAGTGCAGAATCAGTAACCCACTAATGTAAATTTCGAAATGAAATCTACCAATATATGAAAATGCAACCAGTTATACTAGGGAAAAAAAAATTTTTTTTTTCAGTGTTAGTTTTTGGGATGCAAATCTTCCTTAGTAAAGTGAGCTACAATTAAAAGCTCATCAACCATACATTTAACTTGAAAAGATCTCCACCATTCAAGTGAAAGTCAATGTTTCACAGCTTCCACTCCCTGCAACAAATCAGCAATATTACATGCCAATATTTTTCGAAGATGACAGTACAACAGTATGCCAAAATTTGTAATCCTCTACCTTTCTCAAATTGTCATAGTTTTCAATCAACTAATTCTTAAATTTTTTTTTTATTTGATTACCAAGAGATTCCATTGACAAGCTTGTTTTGAATGTAAAACAGATAAGAATATACAGATTTGATATGTCTGACTGTTATAATTCTTCTCAAGGCAAAGGACAATTCAACTCACATTTTATATGCAGCTATCAATGAAGTTAGTGGTACTAATTCTATAGAAACAATTCATCAAACACCTAATGTGCAGTGTTGATTGTCTTGTTCAGGTCACTCAAACTATGTCTAGTGCACAAATGATTCAACTTCAGAATGAACACAAATGAAAAAAATTGCAGTGCACCTGATGTTGCATTAGGGATTTTACTTTCCATCATGTCTGGAGTTACAATACAGAATCTTATGTGTGCTAAGTGGATTACCACTTCTACCATTATAAAAGAAAAAAATTAATAAAGGTTTTCCAACAAGAAAATCAAAGTAAATTTTAGTTGAGTTTTCAAACCTGGGCATGAAATTGAAGACGAGCTCAGGTTAGCATTGATAGGATTGACAAAATGACATTTGTGTCAATAATTCCGGTCAAGTTGTGCTCAGTCACCATCGCTAGAGCGTTCAGGGGAAATCGGGATCATACTTTTGTCCTCTGGTTGTTTCCAAAGAAGAGAAAATATTGTTTTTTTTTTTTTTCTTTTTCACTTATCTTAGGTTGTTAGGGAAACAGGAAATTCTTTCGGTAAATTAAGACTCACAAGAATGGAGAGCGATCAGGTAGAGCTGCTCTCAATGGCGGAACTTCCCCTCCGAAGACTTCCCCCCTCAGCAGTATTTCAACCTTCCCGCAGCTCTCCTCTGGGTAAATTAGGGGATGCCCCACTGTTGTTTGCATCTTTTTTTCAATTAAATAATTTAATATAATAAAAATAAAATATATAATATAATCTATAATAAAATATTATCATATTTTAATTCTATTACAATTAATAAAAAAAATATGCAGTAAAAACATAGCAATTTTGATTTATTAAAATTTTATATTAGATAATATTTTATAAATATGTAAAAATATTGTACTATAAATTTTATTATTAAAATACACTTATAAAATATTTTAATAAAAATATTTAAAAGTTAATATCATTTATTATTTATTAATAAAAGTTAATATTAAAATATATAAAAGATATAAAAAATAAAGGTGTAAAATTTTCATTCTTCTTTTTTATCAAAATGCCCCCTCGAATAAATTAATTCTCACTCTACCCTTTTAAATTAGGCTTAATTATATTTTTAATTCCAAATATTAAGCTTGAACGTATTTATTTCCCTTAAAAGAAAATTTTTATTTCAATCTGTGTTAGAATGAAAATTAGACTAAGTCAAGGCCACTTTATTGACTTCTGTTAAGTTGTTAATGAAAATGCTTGTTTGGCATACACTTATCCACCGCTCCATCCGTCGGCACTGAAAAGAGCCCCCTCACCAACTCTTGCATCTCATGTCACCCTACATTAAACCTAAAATTTTCAATTCTTTTTTCATCTGAATCGAAAAGAATAGTTTTTAGTAGGAGAAAGGGTGGTGGCACCACATTATCTATACCCCTAGATCTGATGACAATGACCAGAAAAGTGTTAGTGGCAGTAGGGTAGTAAGAAAACGATAATGGATACCTTCGTGCTTTAGATTCAATGTTGCTAACATTAGCAAATAGCTGGCTTTAGTACGAATCTCAAACATCAAATAAAACCCTTAATTTGAAATATCAAGATCTTGCTTTTTTTTTTTTTTTTTGGGAACTACAATAGGGATAAGTTGCAATTTTCCCTTTCAAAATTTGTGATGATTATGTGGTTATTGTTCTAATCCCATTCACTTTTCATGAAAAATTGATGATCTAGATGGACTTTTGTCACTGCTACATACTTCACATAACAAGAAGCACCACCCCCTTCCTAGATTAGATTCTAAAGAAGAATGAATTCTCCGATGAGCTTGTCATTAGAATAAGAATGTCATCTTAAAATTTGACATGTATGAACAAATTTTCATAGTTGTGAAATGAAGCCTAATCATAGTCCAATCAAATCTCTTGATGACACTTTGAATGGCTTCCATTTGAGCCTTCTTCTCTTTACATTTGTATTATTTGTTGTTGCCTCTATTTGTTGCTCAATTCCTTTTATAAATCATGGTTGATTATGGAGATTGAAGCAAAGATTATGAATTTCTTGAAGTGAATGAATGCATTTTTCTAAGAGATCACTTTGAATTTTGGAGATTTGGAACTTGATTCCATTGATACATGTCCTAAAAAAAATCTTTAGATCAATGCTAAATTTTCCATTTTTTTTGTTCTAAAATGGTATAATTTTGTAATTAGTAGATTTATTTGAATATCCTAATATTTTATGACTCTAATTCATGCAAGTAATTGATAAACTAATTAATAATTGATAAGTTAATTAGTAGTTGATAAGCTTAATATTTTATAATTTATAATTAATAGTTAGTATTTGATAAGCTAATTGAATATGTAAGATGTGTTTTATAAAATTAATTATTAAATTAACTTAAATTATAAAATGACATAAAAAGATATATTCATAAAAATATATATAAATTAAATATTTCATATGCATTTAAAGATTAAATTATATTACTGTAATTAAAATATTAAAAATAAAAAATAAAATATCTAATACTTAATTAATTATATTTTATGAACTTATATATTTATTTACTTACTTATTCATTTTTTTAATTAATTATTTATACTAAATTTGTGAGGATAAGCTTGAAATGAAATGATACATAAATACCTTTTTTTCCTCTTTTCATTTTGTTGAAAAGAGATGATTGTTAAAAGAGTATAATAATAAATAAGTCAATGAGGGTTTTTTGTGGTTTTAAGAGGTTATTGTTTTTGGTTTAGGTGTTGAGGGCTTAGTGATTTTTAAGGTTTAGTGTTTTAGATTTTTTGAGGTTTAAGGCTTTGGATTTAAGAAATTAGGGGTTTATGGATTTGGGAATGGTTTGGGGGCTAAGGTTCAGAAGTTAAGGACTCAAGGTTTTATGGTTTAAAAGTTACTATTTCATGGTTTGTGATTGGAGAATAATGGTTTAAGGTTTAAGGGTTTGGAGTTTCGGGTTGAGGTTTTGAGGTTAGGTTTAAAGTTTAGGGTTAAGGTTTAAAGCTTATAGTTTAAAGTTTAAAGGTTAAGTTTTAGGATTTAAGGTTTTTGGTTTGGATGTTATGGTATTGATGGTAGGGGTTTATGATTTTGAGTATGGGGTTTAGGTTTTTAAAGGTCAAGGTCTCATTTTTTTTATTTAATAGTTTAATAGTTTTTTGGGAGTTAGTGTTTTGGGTTTTAGGTTAAAGATTTATGGTGTAGGTTTTATGAGTGTAGTATTTTAAGTTTAGAGGTTGAGATTTTTAGGATTTAGTGTTATAGTTTAATGTTTTAAGGTTTAAATGTTTTTAGTTCTGGAATTGAGGTTTTAAGTTTCAAGGTTTAGTAAGTTTTATCATAGGCTCGATGGATTAGAAGTTAGGGTTTTGTATTTTAGGATTAAGATTTTGGATTTTTTAATTTGAGAGTTAGTATTTTGAGGTTTAAGCATTTAAAATTTACTGGTTAAGGTATTATATTTTAGGTCTAAAGTTTAAGGGTTGATGGTTTTTGAGGTTGGGTGTTAAGGTTTAAAGTTTAAAAGTTAAGGTTTTAAGGTTTGGTTATTAGGATTTTGTATTAGGGGTTAAGGTTTTATGCGTTAGGTTTTTAGGTTTTAGGTGTTAGCTTTGGGGTTTTAGGCGTCTAGGTTTCATGTTTATGGGTTAGAGGTTTGAATTTTGAGTTTTGGGTGTTATGATTTAATGTTTTAAGTGTTAAGGGTTTTCAATTTTATGGTTAAGGTTTTTGGTTTTGAGGGCTTATGTTTTTAGGTTTAAGGGTTAGGTATTTCAAATTTTTACTATTGGCTTGGGGTTTTTAGTTATTGTTTTTGGTTTATGAGTTAGGGATTTAATATTTTTTAGTTTAGAGGTTAGGGTTTAGGGTTTCTTGGTTTAGGAATTAGTATTTTAGGTTTGGGGTTAAGAATTTAGAGTTTAAAGTTTAATGATTAGTGGCTAATGGTTTAAGGTTTTGCATAATATGGGTTAATGTTTAAGGATTTAGAGTTAAGGTTTTAGGTTTAGGATTTAGTAATCTTAATTTTCTTAGCTAAAATTATAAATTTTGATAAGCATGAAAAAGGCACATTGATATCATGAAGTGAGTTGCTTAGTGATTGTTGGAGAATATTTTAAGTAAGGGATATCAAGTTTGACTTTTCTACAATACCTAGGGGTGTCCAATGGGTCATAACCCATGGATTAGTCCGTACCAATCTCAAGTCTTGAGGATTTAGACTCCAAAAAATTGAACTTGTTTTGAATGCAGGTAATATAGATTAGTTCGTTGTAAAGTCAGTACAAATTTACCCAATTTGTGGACTCACAGTTAATGTTTGTGGATTGGTTTTTGACCATTGTAGGTTTTGATAGGGTTTAGACCCCCTAAAGTTGGACTCATTTTGGACATAAGTAATACAAATTGGGATAAGACAAGGCATAAAAGGAAAATAGAAAAGAAAGTTATCAACAATTCCATGCTAATTTTATTCACTATTAGCCATCAATCATTATTGCAATGTTATAATGGTAAACACAAACAGAGTTATGAGTATATATAAGAGAGAAAAAAACTTTAATTAAGCTTGAAGAAAGATAGAGTTTTTCATTAGGTATAGCAAGATACTGATTAGTTAATGCCTTGACTATTTGTATAGAAAATGGAAGATTAGAGCCAGATTTGAGATCTAATACCTATGTTAGAAGCTTATTACCACAAAAGTCAACCTCTTTATAAAACCCAGACTTGAAGAGATCTAATTGAACTTCCTATCATCCTTACTTTCTTCAGTAATGATGATCAGGCTTAGTTGTCCAATTTCATCCTTCATTGAGCACAATGCACTTCAACACCGAAGTTAGGATTGTTTCTTCATTTTAGGATAGGTTGTGCTTAGATTTAACCCTAATTCTCTAGCTTCACATTTGTTATATTTAAAAACAAAATGGCAAATATAGAAATGTAGAAACAAGCCAATAACCTTTTTTTAAAACCAATTAATAAACTATATGACATAATAGCAATTGTTCATTAAGTGAAGCATTGATGCCCTACTTTTTTATAGTTATGTGCCAAAGTCTCTCCCTCAGATTTTATTATCACAAGTTTGTAAGTTACAAGAGTTGAATCCATTTTTTTAAATATTAAATTTATAGTATGTGTCATATCTTTAAAAGAACTAAAGTTTTTCTTCAATTTTCATAAATCATGTTTTAAATTAACAATTACATAATCATAGAAATTTGAAAACTTTGAAAGTTTAAAAATTTACTAGTACTCATAAATATATGTTTTATTAAAAGATTTGAACTATGCATCTTATTAATGCAGCGGAGTAGATTGAAAAATTGAATTCTTAATTCCAAAATATTAAATGTAACAATTTATATGGATATTTTAAAAAACTAACAATGCAAATAATAATACACTTGAATAATAATACTCATAAAATGTCATAATATAAGCTTAAAATTATTGTAAATATACTTTTACAATAATTTCAAATAGAATTATATTTGTATTCTAAGTTTAGACCCATTCAAATGTTAATTAATCTTTATAGGTCAACTAACCCTTAAATTATCCCGCAAAATTAAATAGTTTGGAATATATCCTGTAATTATTATTAATAATTTATTTAGTTCTCATTCAATATTGTAGAAATTTCTTGGTATCCTCACTATTCATAGGTAGTTTATATACTTGGAGAACTATAAAAAAATACTATCGATATTTTTATATATAAGAAACGATGAGTATAGATAAATTGATACAATTATAACTATAGAAATATCTCGAATAAGAGAGAGCCTTACCTTTTAGAATTAGAGTGATATGGTGGATTTAGGGCATATAATAAATATTAATTATAATACTTAATTTTATAAGAAGCTACCTTCATCCTATTTAATGGTATAATGTCTATAGATAAACGTTGGATATATTTATGAGATTACTTGTCGGATGAATATTGGAATAATATGTTGGCATTTATTGAAAGAACTAAAAACTTTATCAATAAAAAAGATTTAGTGAGATGTCCATGTAAGAAGTGTGTGAATTTATTATTTTAAAAATTAATAATGTTAGAAGCATATATTATAGATAATGGATTTTATCCATTATACACGAATTAGATCCATCATGGTAAGATGAATAGTTCAACTTTTTGGAGGTCAAAAGGGTATCTCTTGGTAATAAGGATAAGATGGTGGACATTATAGATAATTTCATTAGTCCTTATGTAATTGAAGGAATAATTCAAGTTGATGGAGAAGAGAATAAGGTTGCATCCAAGAACGACATTGGATCAAATTATAGCAGTTACAATGACGTTTTTGAATAAATGGAAACGGAACTGTATCCAGGATGCACAACATTTTTACCCTTGAACTTTCTAATGAAACTCATGCACTTAAAGGTGCTACATAACTGGACTAACAAGTCATTTGATACTCTTTTGAAGTTGTTCAAAGAGATACTTCCAAAAGATAATAAATTACCATAATCACATTATAGTACAAAGAAATAGCTCAATAAATTAGGATTAGGGTATGAGTTAATCCATGTATACAAGTATAACTGTGTACTTTTTTGGAAAGAACATGCTTCAAAGGATAATTGTCTAATCTATGGGGAGAGTCGATAGATAGATAAAAATACGAAAAGAAAAAAGGTGTCTTAAAAAGTTCTTTGATATTTTCCACTGACTCCTTGGTTGAAGTGATTGTTTGAGTTAAGGCACATTGCAAAGGATATGATATAACATCATATAAGAAAATTAATAGAGGATAGGATAATACAAATCCTATTAATGGAAAAGCTTGGTAGGAATTTGATAGGAGACATCCCAATTTCTTTGTAGGCTTACAAAATATTAGATCAGGCTTAAGTGCAGATGGATTTAATTTTTTTAATGGTAGAAACTTATCCTATAGCATATGCCCAGTGGTGATGACTACTTGTAACTTTCCACCATAGATTTGCATGAATAAGTATTTTTTCATATTGGCCTCGTTAATACCAAAGCCACAGTCGTTAAGTAAGGATATCAATGTCTTCTTAAGACATGTTATAGAAGAATTAAGACATCTTTAGGGGAGAGGGGTTAAGACTCAAGATGCTAATACAAATATTATATTCAAAATACAAGTAGCATTGTTATGGACTGTGAATGATTTTTCTATACAAAGTAACCTCTCTGGGTAACATGGACAAGGCTATAAAGCATGCCTTATGTGTAATGATGATACTTTACTAATTTGAGTTAAGGGAAAAATAACCTATGTTTGTCATTGTTGCTAGTTTCTAAAGAGTCATGCATGGAAAAATAGGAAGAAGTTCAATGGGAGATCAGAGAGGAGAGCCTTTCCTCATTTTCCTTATTCTTACTAATGAAATTATCATGGACCAAGTAAGTAAGGTAACTCAAATACTTTCTAGAAAACGTGCTCAATTTTGGTGGTATAAAATAGAAGAAGGGTGTTGATGAATTTAATTGGAGTAAGAGGAATATATTTTTTGACCTTTTGTGTTAGCCGATAATAAACTTAAGGCACAATATTAATATGATGCACATTGAAAAAAAATGTGTGTGATAATATTTTGGGTATATTATTAAACATTAAGCACAAAACAAAAGATATGAACAATACAAGACGAGATCTAGCAGATATGAAGATGAGGCCAAACCTACATCTGTATGAAGAGAGGGGTCAGCTTTTCAAACCACATGCTACATACATGGTCAACCAAAATAAACGAAAACAATTCTACCAATTCATAAGAAACGTAAAATTTCCTGATAAGTTTGCTAGGAATCTCATAAAGAATGTAACTAATCGTGATATGAAGTTGAAAGGGTTAAAATCATATTACCTTTATGTTATCATGTAAAGATTGTCAAGACCTTTGCTTCAAGAATTTTTGCTAAAGGAACCATCATGTCTAATTATTAAATTATGCAACTTCTTCAATTAAACATATGCTAGAACTCTTAACAAAAGGGATGTCCTACAAGTCAAGCAAGTCATTATCATCATTTTGTTCACACTTTAAAAGATATACCCTCCGACATTCTTTGAAATAATGGTTCACCCAGTGATGCACTTACCTAACAAAGCATTGAAAGGCAATTCCATTCATTTTTTATAGACGTACCCATAGAAGAGATACATCAAATTTTAAATTAATATTACTTTTAAATTTTAGATAATTAAATATTACTTTTTTCTTTGAGAATTTATAAATCATTCTCTTAAATTTTATAAAATTTAAAATTAATATCTATTATTAACTTAATTAATTATTTTATTAAATTACTTTATTTTTTAAATTAACTTTTAAAATAAGAACCACAATAGTATATTAGTTTATTTCATTATTTTTTACATATGATTTCGTAATTAAATTTTATTATTTGATTAAAATTTTATATATCTAATTTAATTTTTATTTATTATATAATATAGAACTTATATATGAAAAATAACAATATAAATCAACCTGCTATAATATTATGAATTTTGTTAAAAAATATTATCAAAAATTATGTAATTTAATAAAATCATAAATAAAGTTGATGATGGGTTTAATTTCAAATTTTGTATAATTTAAAGATGATTTTTAAATTTTTAAAATTAAAAAAGATAAAATTCAGTTACTTTGAAATTAAAAAAATATTTTACATTTTTTTCAATAAATTAAGCTAATCGATCCACAATTTTTTTTCCCAGTCCAATCAATGCAGGCTGTGAACAATGCACCAAAACAGGTAAGGTTTGTTTTTAACGCGGGCCACCAGTTGATAGCTCTATGGCTGCTGCGACAGGTCTTGGTTCCCTACGTCACCTCAGTACATAGTTAAACGAGCAAAATAAACTCTCTTTCTTAAGGTTCTATTTAGTTATTATTTTTACAAATAATTTTTTATTTTTTAAAATAAAAAATTTGTGTGGTAATTTGTTTTTAAAATTATATTTTATATATATGACTTAAAAATAAAAAATAAAAATAACTTTTAATTATTTTCTAAATTTTTTTATTTTAAATATTAATTTTATAATTAAATAAAATATTTTCTTATTTACAATACTAATCATTTTTTATTTTTATTTTTATTTAATTTAAGAATAATATTTAAAATAAAAAATAAATTTTAAAAATATAAAAATAAAAATATATTTAAATACATTTTTTTTTCTGCCAGAACATCAATACGGAAATGGAGCTCTTGGTTTCAAGATTTGCGGCCGTTCAAGCCGTCTACCAGAAGACGGTTTGGCTGTTTCTTGATAAGGAGGTGGCTGCAATCTAGAGATGTTCGGCCGGCCCGCCCAAATAAAAAATTTGGACCTTCTTTTTTTAGTCCAATAATCTGAGCCTATTTTTAAAAGTTCGAATAATAATTGAATTGAATTTGGGTCAAGATAAAAAAGTTCGATAAACTCGATCCGACCCAGTCCGATTATATTAATTTATTTTTATAATATAATTATATATTAAAAAAATAATTATATCTAATTAGTTTTAATGTAAAAAAATTAATTTGATATATTTAAATATTTAAATATTATATTATTTTTTTAAATATAGAATTTTTATAAATAAAAATTATTATTTTTTAATTAAAAAATAAAAAAATATATTTATTCGGATAATCGCGCCGACCCGACAGATCATTCATTTAAATAATCGGACCGAGCAGGATTGGGCCATAAAATTTATATAGTTTAGCCCGTTTGGCCCAACCCAAAACTCATTCGGTTCGATCCGAAATTCGCTCGACCCGATCCATGTACAACTCTACTGCAATCTTATAATATGTTTGACTTGAGATAAAAAAAAAAAAAAAAAGAATTGGAGGTAAAAGAAGATGAAGGGGGCAGAAATTGGAGGTAAAAAAATTTTACATTAAATTATATAAAATGGATGAAAATAAAAAAAATATGAGTGCAATAATTTTTTTATTTGAAATGAATGGAAATTAAAAAGAAAAGAAATGGGATTGAATAAAATGGTTATAATTAACTTGGAGGCTGCTCTGGCCCACATCACATGGGAGGCCGCTTTGCGTTGCAGCAGAAGGGCAGCAAGGGAAACAAAGTGAAAATGGCTAATTTCACCCGATTTTCATCCCATTTCAAGGGGTAAATTCACCAATGGGCCCCACCGTAAACTTCAGCTCTGTTTACTCCCCTCCAATTCCAATTTCACCAACTGGCCAAATAGGTGAAATTGTGAATTTCATCACTCATTTCGCCCCTCTCATTTTGTCTCCCCCAAAACCCCCATTCGAAACAATGGGTCAGGTCGAAGTAATGAGAAGGTAGAAAAGGTTGTTGGACTAGTATACCCTTATAATGGGCTGTTTCCTCAGTGTAACAGAAAAAAAAGTAATTCTTTTTTATTTTTTGTTTTTAAATTTTTTAAAAAATTAAAAAATAATTCGGATTTTAACTATCAAATCATTATTATTATTATTATTATTAAATACAGAATAATCATTGAGTAATTAAATTCCAACTACTAGATTCGCATGCATAGACGGGGGATACAATATAAAATGCCACGTGATGTTTTGATTTCTCCATACAAATCTCACGGGAAAATGAACTGTACTCACCTCACTTCTACCTACACTAAATAATGTTTATCTCGAATAACAAAGCTGTGTTTACTTTATCAGACAAACCTTTTTCCAAAAAATTCTTTTGTTAGTATAACTATAAAGTGAAAAAAATCATATATTATTATCTTAATTGAAAAATTAAGATATTTAATATTATATCAGTGGAGAAAAATAATTTTTTCAAAAAATAAAAATATTATTTTTCATCGCATTTTTTATATTTAACTACATTTCTATGCAACATATTTCCATTAAAATAAATTCAACAAAAATATCAATTTATTTTCTGAATAATGAATTTAGAGTCAAAGAAAATTACTTCAATATGCGAAACATAAATTAATATAGAAACTTAAGAGCAAATCATCATGCAGATTCATGGATAATTTCTTTAAATTAACAAGGTCCAACCAATTTGGGTGTAAGAATACTGAGAGGAAGAAATAAGTGCAAATTATATTGAATAGAAGGCCAGTGTACCTTCAGGCGTCTCCAAAACAGCCTGAGAGTAAAGATGGCTGACTGGTAATTAAATGACACAAAAAACTGATTTTATGATATATATATATATATATATATATATATATATATATATATATATATATATATATATATATGAAGCGTTAATTCTTTCTTTATTTCTATATATTTATTTGGTCTCTATAGCTATGTGGCAGCTGCAAGTAACATCTTCTCAATAACTTTGGTCCAATTTTTCTGTAAAAAGAAAGCATTATTATCCTTAATATTGGAGAATTGAAAACTTAAGTCATAGATAAATTATTTTTTTAATAAATATAGTAATCCACTAATTTGACCAATTTGCTACTGACAGCAAACAATGATACTAGAGGCTCTTCGAATAGAGATAAAGCCATCTACACAACTCCAGAAAGTGAACACCTCCACGAATAATTTACCTCAAGAAATCTCTATATTATATATTAATGATATCCTTATATTATATATTAGTTATAATATTTTTTACTTTCTATTGTGATCAATGTCATTTGTGTAATATGTTGTATGTTAATTTGTTATTTTTTATTAACAAATACTATATTATAGTAAGTCATATTGGCATAATTAATTTTTTCTTAATAAACATTATACCATAGTGAATCACACTTGCTCAATCAATGTAATAAATTGATTCTTTTATCTATATATAGTAATTTGTATTGAATTCAAAAAAAATTCTAAATTTCTTTTTTTCATTTGTTGCATTTTTGTAATCTTTCTAATTTCTTTCCTTGATTTATTAAGTTTTTTAATTTTTCTATATTTTCTTCCCCTCTGGAATAATTTTCATGATTTATTTTCTTCATTTATTATATTTTTATAATCTCTCTAATTTCAATCACATTTGATTTGCATTAATAATTTTGATTAAATTAAAAATTAAAAATTTTAATTAACAAATTAAATTAGGCTCAAAATTGATAGTTACCAGAAAAATTAATTGATTAAATTATATAAATGGTCAAGCTAGAATATTTTTTGTTTAGATAAATTAGTGATTTGCACATATTAATTAATGATTGAGTCATATTTTTTTAAATAAAACTTTCAAAATTCATTAGTGTTAAATTTCCCATGAATTTTACAAGTAGGATACATACTATGAAAAATTCAGCTTTAAGTATTTTAACATAATTATTTGATACTTAATACAAATAAGTTATTTATATGAAAATTTATTAATTATTTACTCCCCATTTATTTTTATTTTTCATTCAAGTAAATGCATAAGAACTAAAAAGGGCAATTATTAGCTACAATTTTAGGATAAAATAATTTTAATTTATAAATTTATATCTTGCTAAAAATCAATAATCAACATTAATTATTTATTAGGATATTAAGAGTAAAATAAAAAAAGTTAATCATATTATTTTTGGTTTTCTAAAGATATAGATAAATAATAAAATAAAATTTATCTAAAATAATAAATAAAATAGAATGAAGGAAGTCATGCATAAATTAGAATAATTTCAATAAAAATTTTAAGTCCATAGATAAAAACATAATTTTAAAATGTATAAAATATACAATTTAAAATTAAAATAATTTTAAAAAAATTTATATTTAATTATATTCAATTATATATATATATATTATCTCCAAAAAGTAATAAGTAAAGAATGACTAAAAGTATTAATTTATAATAATGTAAATGATACTTCAAACATCACTTTTAATAAAAGATCAAAATTTATAATTATATATAAGTATAACCTCAACTCTTATTTTTCAAATAACTCATTTTTTTTTAAAGACAATGAAAAAAATATATTCATGACAAGTAGATTAATAATATTTTTAAAATAATTTATATATAATATCTCTTAATTAGTTAATAAAAATATTTATAACCACACTAATTCATAATAAAATAATTAATACTTCTAATATCACAACTATTAATGATTTGAAGAGGTATTTCAAAATTTATGAACTGTTCGATGTGAATATAATTTTATATCTTTCTTTTCAAATAATACTTGATTATACATTGTTAATAATATAAAATATATTTATTATAATATTAATTTTTAACTAAGTAAAATTGCAAACGGAGTTTTAATAAAAATCATTCTAAATGAATTTTGCTGTTGAGAAGATATTCCATCAAATCAATGAAAAGAAAAAGAAAGATGTATATATATATATAAGACAACATTGAGATTGACAGGTTACTTGATTTTGGGATCACTCCCTGATAGAATGAGGTGATTTAATTTTTATAATTTAAATATTAATATTATTAAGTAATATAAATATAATTTAATATATTTTATTTTAATATAAAAATATATTAAATAAATAAAAAATTAATTTAATTTAATTATTTAATTACAAATCATTTCTTATCTTTTATATCACTCTACAAATTACTTGTTGTTCCTTTTCCTTTTACTTACTTTTATTTATTTTTTTTTCACTTTCTATGTTACTACTATTATTTATAGCTAAAATACTAATAATATTGAGAAATATATACTTTATTTTTTGTAAAATATTTAAAATAAGCAAAAATATTTTATTTAACTAAATTTCTTAATTTCTTATTCTATTTTAAACTCTTATAATATTTTACAACTCACTCATTATTTCTCTTCTTTTAATTTGTTCAATTTTGTATTTTTTCTTTTTCTTTCTTTTTTCATGTCTACCACTTTTCCACTTAAATGCAATAATATATTTAATTTTATTATAAATAAGTTAAAATTTTGATATAGAAAGTTTTAATAGCAATAACTAATTATATATTAAATTGTTTAATAAAAAATTTAAAGAATTAAACTCAAATTTTATTTATTTAAAATTTTTCAATATATCTTGATATCAATTTTTAATTGTTATATAACGATCAAATTAAATATTAATCAACTGAAATTTTTTTAAAGTTGCACAATTCATGCATTGTTTTACTTTCTTCCATCCACTTTATTGCATATTTTTTTATGTTCTCTTTTTATTATTTATAACTCATATGACAATATCATAAATAGAGATATAACATGATATATGTTACTTTTATCATAAAAGAATGTTACATAAGTTAAAATTTTAATTTAATCAAATTACTAAATATCATGTTTGACTTTTATTTTTTAGACCTATTGCTTTTTTATTTGCTTTATTTGCTCAATCAAATATTTTTTTTATTTTTTTAATGTTCATTGATGTACATATTTCTTTTCTTTTACACATTTCTCTTCATTTTATTTACTCGATTTCTCAATTATTTTACATACATAATTAATATTTCTTTTTTTTATCTATTTTATAAAAAAAATTAATGTTCATTTATGTTATTTACAACTCAAAAACCAATAATATTATATAGTGTAGATATAACATGATATATTTTAATTTTGCTATAAAGATTTTTAAATAAGTTAAAATTTTAATTTAATTGAATTACTTAACCATATATTTTATTTTTATCTATTATATTATTTTATAAATTATCTATTGTTCTTCTGTTTATTTACTACATTGCATGTTTTATTTTTTATTTTTATTATAAAAATATTTAAATGCATTAAAATATTTAATTTAATTAAATTACATAAATATATGTTCTATTTTTAATTTTCATATAACCTTATGTTACGTGTGAAATGGTTTATCAATTAGCGCAAGTGCACACTATCGTAAACAAGTAATAAAGTGATAAGAAAGTATCGTTCCCACGAGGATTGTTTCACTAAGTACCAAAATTAATAATCCTAACTCTATTTAGCAGATCAATAAGTTGGAAATGAAGTGAGTAAATAAAGATTAATGCAAGAATATATTTAAAGTAAATATGAATGCAAATGGACTAAAGATAAATATGAATAAAAGACCTAGGGATCAGACTTCACTTAACAACTTCGGATTGAATCATCTATCTACACTAATCCAATTTTAACTCCCTTAATTGATAGTCGAGTTTCCCTAAATTAATTACTAGCCTCTTCCAAGGTCAAGTAATTCTATAATTAATTGCTAATCCACTATATTCCTATGTGAATTAAAACAACTAATCATGCATTAGGATTTATGGAACTCATTAAGACTACATAAACCATATGAATATATTCCTATTTCATATGCAATTTACGGTTTTAATTATAGGTTCCACACACATGTATCTCCTTCCGGTCTCAACACACATATTGAGTTCATTCAAAAGGTGGCCAATCAATTGAAAGCATTAAGAGCAATAATTAAAACTCAATCTAGGAAGTAAAAATGAAATTAGTTTCAATAGATTAGAATTCAATCCGTTATTATCAAGTTACGTCATCACCCTAGGAAGATGAATTAGAACATAATGAAATTAAACACAAACATAGAATAAAAACATCATCACATTCATAAACACAAGATTATAATTACAAATGCATAAAAATAGAAAAGCTATCCATCCATTAGGAGGTAGAACCGTCCTTGTAGGAGGAGAACATAAGAATACAATTACAAATGCATGAAAATGAAAATAATTATCCATCCATTAGGAGGTAGAACCATCCTTGTAGGAGGCATACAAGAACTAAAAATTGCATGAACTAAACTACTATCTAAGGTGCATGAATGAATGATTCAATGCTTCAAATGCTCTCTCCAAGATGCCTTTTCTCAACTGATCCCCCTGCTATTTATAGATGAATGGGTGCAAGAATTTCAACTTGCCAAGCCACTAATCTTGACTACTAGCCATAATCTTTGACCTCGGAGCAACCATATTTCAGCGTTTTTGCTAACTTTTGACACTTAAATCGGTGGATTCACGCATTTTAGTATTCATCAAAGTTGTAGCCGTGGATCTAAGCTTTCAAATGGCGGCAGGAGCTCCTAACTTTGAAATTTCTAGCTCAAGTTATGATCAGATTGGTAGTCAAAGGTCAGATTCCGCCAGAACCACTGTTTTATCTTCCAAGCAGAATTTGAGATCCTTAGATCCCGAACTGGGCTTTTCTTTAAACATGAAAGTTTTAGGGCTTCTTCTTAACTTTCCATACATATAAAGAACAGCCCAATCGGACATCCAGAACTCCAGATATGGCCTAAAACCTGAAACAGTGTCAGATTACAGCATTATTTAAAATATTTGATTTCATTTCAAATTCAAGATCCATTCACCAAATGCAACTAAATTTATTTAATTTAACAAGATAACATCCAAAAATGCATCATACAAGGGAAAATAAATATGTAAATATTTTACGTATCACCTTACAACTCATTTATTGTTTCTTTTCCTTTTATATGTTTTGTTGCATGAATTTCCCTTTTTCATTTTTTCATGTCCACAACTTTTGCAATTTAGACATTCTCGTCTGGACACAACAAGACATATTTCATTACTTTATAAATATATTTTAACTACATTAAAAATTTAATATATAAAGTATTAATGTAAATAATTAACTATATGCTAAATTATTTAATAAAATTATTTAAAAATTAAATTAAATTTTATTTATTTAAATTTTATTAATATTATTTTCACAGCTTGCTACTATTAAATAAGATGATAAAATCATTGATTAGTATATATAGATATAAAATGATATATATTATTTTATTATAATAATATTTTAAAATAATTTAATTTTAATTTTATTGAATTGCTTAACTATATATTATATTTTTAATTTTGATATTCCTTTATATCTCACTTATTATTTCTTTATTTCATTACTTCTTTTTTCCTCATGTTTACTTTTGTTTTTGCCTGGTTAATATCACTAAGTAATATATATATATATATATATATATATATAAACTCTTATATTATTTTAGATTCAATCATTAATCCCCTTCTTTTTATTTGTCCCACCTAGCATATTTTTTCTTTTAATTTTTTATATTCATTTTTGCTATTTACAACTCAATGCTAATATTAGTTAAAAGTATACATACAACATAACACATTTTATTTTTATTATAAAATATTTTAAATAAATTAAAATATTAAATTATTTAACTACACAGTTTATTTTTAACTATTATATTACTTTATAATTCAGCCATTATTTCTTTTATTTTTTTTTGGTTTCATTGCATATTTTTCTATTTTCCCTTTTTCATCTCCATTATTTTTTTTATAACTTAGACACTAATATTACTAAGTATTATATGTATAACATGATATATTTACTTTTATTTTAAAAATATTTTAAATAAGTTAAAATTTTAATTTAGAAAGTATTAGTTGAATTATACAATTTCAAATTAAAATTTTTTAATATTTGCTTAAGATCAATTTTCAACTACTATATTTCAAATTAAATATATAGCTCACTATTTCTATTATTTTATTTATTCCATTATATATTTTTCCTTTTTTTGTGTGTGTTTGTGTACACTCATGCTATTTACTATTTCGATGCCAATATTATTAAGTAATATAAATATAATACTAAATATCTTCTTTTTATTATAAAAATATTTTAATAAGTTAAAGGTTTAATTTAAACAAATTGCTTAACTATATTTTATATTTTTAACTCTTATGTTACATTTGAAAATTTTATTATTTATAAATTTAAATACATGATTATAAAATAAATAATAAATTAACAATTTTATAATTTTTCTTTTAATCATATACACATTATTCTTATGTTAATAATAGAAGAATAATAGACACTTGCGTAGCGCCCGGCTAAAATGCTGGTTTGCACCAATTGCAAGGCATGATACAATTAGATTTCTAATTGCTTTAGCCACCCAAAATGGTTGAAAAATATTCCAATTCAATGTTAAATTTACTTTTTGAAATGGATACTTGGAAGAAGGAATATTTATTGATCAACCTTATGACTTTGTAGTGAAAGGAAAGAAGAATCATGTTTACATGTTAAAGAAAGTCTTATATGACTTAAAACAACCTCCAAGAACCTAATATAGCAAGATTGATGCTTATTTTATCCAACAAAGCTTCATGAAGAGTTCTAGTGAACCTACTCTTCATGTTAAAATTAGCAACAATTTGTTAATTGTTTCTATTTGTATTGATAACTTGTTGGTAACTAGAAATAATTTGGAGTTAATTCAAAGTATCAAATTAGAAATGATGAAAAACTTTGAAATGACGAATTCAAGAATCATGAGTTACTTTCTTCTAGGGAAAGGGAAAGAATGTTTGTTTCCCCGAAAAACGCTAATATGCAACTAAAATTCTAAACAAATTCAAGATGCAACATTGCAAATTGCTAGCTTCTCTGTTAGTTGTTAATGAAAAGCTATCCAAAAATGGCATTTTTCCAAATATAGAAGCTTTATTGGAAATCTCCTCTACCTCACTGTTACAAGGCTACACATAATGTTTACTACAAGTTTGTTATCAAGATTCAAGCAAATGCCCAATCAAGTTCATTTTGGAGCTGCATAAAGATTTTTAAGGTACTTGAAAAGTATATTTGATTATGGTATTTTCTTTGAAGCATAAGTTAGAGATAAGTTGTATGACTTTTCTAATAGTGATTTGGAAGGATTTGTTGATGATATGAAAAGCACTATAAGGTATGAAGCTATAGAGATATATTGTGACAACAACTCTTCTATTCCTTTCTCAAAGAAACTTGTCAGCTATGGAAAAACTAAGCACATTGATGTACGTCACTTATAGTAAAATTAGTTATTGAGCTTTCTCAAATATGTAATAAGGGTGAGTCTAAGTTGAATTGAACCCAATAAAATAAAAATCAATTAGTGAAAGCAAATTGTAAAATAGAAGTTTTTCTAAAGTAATTAAATGAAACAAATAAGAATAAAATAAAAATAAAAATATTAGAACATGAGAGTGAAGTCTAGGGGAAATTACACATAAATTTTTATATCTATTATTGACACCGAATAGATTCTATTAATGATTTGATTAGTCATTCAAAAATTACTCCTAAGCTAGTAGTAATTAAGTTCCTAATGTTAATTAATTAAAACAAGCATTTAATTAATCTCCTGTTAATAATATCAATCTAGAACAAGCGCCTAGACCTAATTAAAAAATAATTTTAAACATTCTAAACCAAGTTAAGGGCAAATTTAACAATTTTATAAGTAAAAATTACTAAATTCATTTTTTGTTTTCCTTAGGTAATTAATGATTTACCTAAATATTAAATCATCAAATCCTAATTTCTACTAATTTTAATCAATCAAAACAAACCTACTAATGTGACTCTAAGGGGAAATCACAAGGAATTATCTAATAAAATCAAGAATATGCTTCAAAGGATTTTAAGAGACTTGGATGCTTAAAAAAAGTAGTTTGAAATGGCATAATAAGTGGAGGATTTGTATTTCACCTAGGAGGATTAGTAGGCGAATACCATATTCGATTATTGTATTTGAAGTTTGCTTTTGCATGTCAGTAACTAAATATTGCATTATTTTCTACCGTAATTGAATAGTGTAGTTGAATATAAAAGAACTAATTGTATGCCACTTGAATTTTGGGCCATGATTTGTATTTTCTTATCCTCTAAAACATCTTGGGCCTTTCTTGTATTAGTGTATTTTGGCCTATTTATTTTCCACTTTATTTTGGGTCTTTGTTATGTTATTTTAAGATATTAATTTAGTGTATTAGTGTTAAGCCACTCTAGTCTAATTAAGCCAAATTATTTTATGTTAATTTTGACTTTTTAGACCATTTGAGATGGGTTACTCCTCATTTCCAAAAAACTTTTGGTAATTAAAAATTGGTTGACGTCTTTGTGTGAGAATATTATTCTCTCCTTGGATCCTGAAAAAATTTCAAACTTATCAAATGATTCATCTTTTGTAACATCTAAACTTATTATTATCCTTTCATCTATTTAGAATGTGATGTGATTATCTTCTTTTTTTTTTCTGAATTTTTAGATGCTCCTCAATATTTTAGGATTATTCACGGATTCTTTATGATAAATTCATATTGAGTTCCCATCATTTAATTATGAGAACTTATTTTTTAAATTATATCTTTGTTTAGAATTATCTGTTTGTCTCGTTTCTTTCTTTCTTTTTTTTTTTTTGGGTGAAAATGTTTGTCTCGTTTCTGTTCTATTCTGAAATTAACGCCTTTGCTTTTTTTTTTTCTAATTTTGATATATTACTTTCCGCTGTCATGATTAAAATTTATTGCTGTTTGTCCATTTGTTTCGCGTTGATTTAATTCTGCTCGATGTTTTTTATTATTGCTATTTACCGTTCTAAGTTGAATTTTGTCCTTGTTTTAAGGCGGGGACCTCCATTGCCAGTGGAGAGCCGGGTTTATTAACCCTGGACACGTGGCGTCATTTCAACTGAGAACTGCATACCTATAATAGAGGAGAAGAATACCAGCTGTTTTCCACTAAATATGCCGCCTGAAGTAACGGAGAATTCTTCTATTTATATATTAATACATAAGTAGTAATAAATAATTGTAGGGGCTGACTAAATTCAATGTAGATAAGCCTTCGAATACTAATTAGGTCCAAAAATAATCAAGCTTCTATTTATGATTAATATAGTATAGATATATAGAATAAGAGGAGTAAATAATAATTAACAAATTTTATATCATTATTAGAATTAAAATAGATTATGTAACTATTTAAAATAATTATATAATTATTTAAAAAATTATATAATTTTATATTTTAATTTTAAAATTTTAATATAAAACATTATAATTCACTCTTTTTACTCTCGTATAAAAACTGATATATCCTACGTACAAGAATGCCTAAAAGCAATAGCGCCTTTTAACAAAAAAAAGAAAATCGTTATGATAAATAATAATAATTAGAAAAAAGACCTTGACTACTTAGGGTCCATTTGATTGAGGGGAAAATGAATTTTTGAAATTTATTTTTTAACTTTTTCTTATTTGGACATTCAAAAATTTTAATTAATAGAAAAATAAATTTTGATCAATCAGAAAGTTATATTATTTTTAAGAAAAATAACTTCCCATTTTAAAAAATAGAATTCATTTTCTTTGTTACTTAATATATCCATACTCAAACCTAAACTTTTTACCTTCTCACTTTGTTATACAATTACGATCATAAATAAAATTTATTTTTATTTATTAAATATTTTATTATGGATGCTCTATTTTTATTTTTATAAAATTTATTTTTATTTATTAAAGTTTAGGTGTACATTTTTATGTAATATTTATTAAAATATTCTCCCATTCTTTCTCATCATAGATATTCTATTATATAATATTTTGTAATAATTAATTAAACTAATTATGTGAATCTATATATAAGATTTTATAATATCTTTAATATATATTTTATTATTAAAAATTAATCATTATTAGACTATTGAGCACCAAGAATAATAAAAATTTTATTAAAAAATTTATTTTTTAAAAAGTAAGTAAAATTATAATAATTTTAAAGTAAATAATTTTGATTTACTTTAAACAAAATTAATTTTTCTTTATATACCAAATATCAGAAAATAATTTTTCTTTATGCACCAAACAGTAGAAAATTAATTCATTTTTCAGAAATATATTTTCTTAGAAAAGTATTTTCTAAAAATTCTATTTTCCCCTAAATCAAACGGATCCTTAGATACTATTTAAAATAACTGGTGATGGTGATGGCTTGGCTGCGGTTGGGTTTGTGGACGATGACGACGAGGATAATAATAATAATAATAATAATTGCTTCAATTTTATTACAAATACAATTTTTTATATTTAAATATTAATATAATCAAATAATATAAGTATAATATATTTTTTATAAAAATATTTTAAATAAAGTAAAATCCTAATGTAAAAATTATTAATTAAATTAATTAATTACATTTTTATTCATTATTTTTATTTATAGTTTTGACGCTAGTATATTAGTGAATATAGATATAACATATTATAGTTTTTATTATAAAAATATTGTAACTAACCTGAATATTTAATTTAATTGACATGATTAGCTACATATTCTAGTAATAATATAAGTATTTAAAAATTGATATCAAATTTGTTGTTTCTTCGGTATCAATTTATATTTGCTTTATTTCGAATTAAATGTACTTTAATTGATGTTTAATTAATATATCTTTCAACATAAATAAGAGCTTATTATTATAAAAATATTCTAATTCTAAAATTAACAGAAAAAATTGATTATGTGTGCTTTTAATTTATAGGAAATTTATTATTCACGAACTTAAATATATGATTATAATATAAATACAACATTTAATCTCAATACTTTTACAATTTTTTTTACATACACAATTTTCATTTATTCGGCTGCATTCTATTTATGTACGAAGTGAAATTTCTTCAAACATGTGTATCACAAAAATTTTAAAATATGTGTATTTAAACAGTAAATAATTGCCTTGGATGTCATCACAATAGAGAATTTATAGGCAAAAATGTGTTTTTATGGCGTTAGGTTGAAAGAGGGAATGCTAAGTGCTAACCGAATAGAAAATAAAAAAATATATATGCTAGAGTTCGTACGGATATTTATTAATTTTCATATTATGAAAATAAGAATAATTTTTAAATAATAAAATATTATAAAAATATTGAACTCTCAATGGTGGTGTTTATTTTACTGTTCAAGTTTATAAATAATTTTTTTAACATAGCATATATATAGATGAGTTATAAGGGCTTAATTTTGTACAATAAATAAGTTAATAATTTATTAACTTAATTAATAAATTATAAGTTAGTCTTTAAAAATATTTTATGCACTAATTTATTAAAAAAATAAATTTTAATTTAATATGTTAACTTAAATAATTTATAATTTATAAACTATTACCTCTTCAATTTCTTTTTCCAAATCTATCCTTATTCTTTTTTATTAATTTACAACTTATGCTCTTCATAATGTAAACTTAATTTTTTTAATTTTAATGTAATTATGCCATGATTTTAAACAATAAATATATAAAAATATGTATGTAAATAAATATGTAATATTATAAAATATAATTAATTAGATTTTAAGTGATTATAATTTTTTATAAATAATAAAATAAAAATCATATAACTAACTAAATATGTAAGTTCATAATAATAATTAATTAAATATTAAATATTATATTTTTATTTTGAACATGTCAATTATATTAATATAATTTGATCTTTAAATAAATATAAATTATTTTAATTTATATATTTCTTTGTAATATATATTTTTATATTATTTTTTAATTTGAGTTAGTTAAATAATTAATTTTATAAAACACTTATTGAACAGTTAGTTAAGTTATCAATTACTAACTATTAATTATAGGCTTTATTTCACATAATAAATAAGTTAATTTATAACTTATTGATCTAATCAATAAGTTATAAGTTAACTTTTAAAAATATTTCACATACTATCTTATTGAAATAATAATAATTTGATAAGTTATCATTAATAACTTATTAGTTACTATGTCTTCAAATGATTTTCAAATCTATCCTTATTCTTTTTATTAATTTACAATTTGAGCCTTCATAACCTAAATCTAAATATTATTTTTTATAAATATAATTAATTTAATTTTAATATAATTATATTCTAATTTTAAACTATAAATATACAAAAATGTTTATGTAAACAAATATGTAATAACTTAAAATATAATTAAATATTGAATATTATATTTTATTTTTGAATATGTTAATTGTGTTAATATAATTTAATTTTATATAAATATAAATTATTTTAATTATATATTTATTTCTATTAATATATATTTTTATATTATTTTATAATTTTAATTAATTTAGTAATTAATTTTATGAAATATTTGTTACACAATTAGCGAGTTTATCAGTTATTAACTACTAATTATTAATTACTAATTACTTTATTATCTATCAGCTAACTTATTACTTATTTACACAAAATAAAGCAAAAATCTTGACAAAATTACAATTGATATCTATTTAATTTTATTTAAAATATAGAAATTAAAATTTGATAAAAAATAAAAACTTAAACAAATAATTTTAATTTTAGTTTTATAATAACTTTTAAAAATAATATCTAGGGAATTTAATTAATATCTTCTATATATTAAATTTAAACTTATTTAAAATATTTTGTAAAAAATAAAATATATTTTTAATTATATATTCAATGATATTATCATCTAAATTGCAAATAATATGAGTGAAAAATATAATAAGATAAAAAATTATATATAATAGATCACATAAAAATAAGAAAAATAATATATGAATTGTAAAATAATAAGAGTGAAAAAATAACTAAGTAATTTAATCACATTAAATCTATAAATTATTTAAAATATTTTGACAATAAAAAATATTTTATGCTATTTAGAAATATTGACATCTGTATTATAAACGGAAAGAGTAAACGAGGAAAAAATGAAAAACATACAATGATACTGATAAAAAAATAGAGAAAGTACAGTTGAACTACAAAGTCTTGAAAAAAGAATCCAACATGATTTATATTTAAACATTTTTATTTAAAATGTAATTTTTAATTAATTAATTTTATTAATATTTTTATATTTAAGTTTTAACTTATTTAAAATAATTTTATAATAAAAATAAAATATATCATGTTATATATATTAAAAAATAATATTATAATATAAGATATAAGTAACAAAAAGTGGACATGAAAATGAAAAAAAAAGAGAGAAAATCATACATTGGAGCAAAAAAAAGAAAAAGAAACATTGTGAGCTACATAATAATGAGTTAAAAATAAAATAATTTTATTAATATTTTTTATATTTAAGTTTTAACTTATTTGTCTTTGGCTGGCCCTGTTTGAAATCTCGAATTATGTCTTGTCTTTGTCAATTTTCCGTATTGAATTTTGTTTGAATCTTTTCAATAATTGCGTTATTGAATTCCGTACTCAACGTTGAAAGTAGGAAATTTTACTGTTATATTCGTTTTTCAAAAACTATTTACCAAAAAACTATGCCCAAAAATCATTTTACCGAAATGTTTAATTATTTTTTTTATTTTAAAAAGGCCAATCACGAGGTGGCCAGGCCTGTGATCAGGCCTATTCACACTACGTCAAGCAATGTGATCGTGATCAGTGTAATCAAGATTGATCACGGGCTTGGCAACCACGTGATCCAATAGGCCTCTCAATGCGCCATGTGTTTGATTCGGCTGCAGAAACACACCAAAAGCTGCCACGCATCCCACACTTTCCCGGTGCTACCACGTGTCATGATCCCGCAGTCCCTCTGCTGCCACATGTTAGGTGACTATTCACCCGTAACCCAAGACGTGCCTATAAAACCCCTCTCCCCTCCCAGCAGCTCTCCTTATGTAGCAAAGAAGTCTCCACCGAGCAACCTTTCTGCAAATCTCTCTTTAGCTACAATTTCTCTTCAACATCTCCATTTAACTACAATTTCTCTTCAGTATCTCTAAAAATCTTTAGAAGTTTCTTTTTCAAGTAAGATTATTTTGAATAATAAAATGTGTTAGTGTAAGTATTATTTAATATTTACAGATCATGTGAAAGATCATGTGAAAGTATAGTAAATATTTATCATAATATTTTTTACATGTACTTTCTTAGTATAATTAGAATTATTAGTGGGCATTGTAATTATTATTATATTGTATGATAATATATTTTATAAATACTTATGAATTAATCAAAGTGATTTGTTTGTTTTGGTATTTAAATTGTTTTAATAATTTTTTATTATTGTATTTACGTGTATTATTTTAATGTACTTATGTTATTTAAATTTTATTATTAATTTGATGTCTAAGTATATTATTATATTTCTAGTCTAACTAGATTATACATACTGTGTAAATTATTACAATTTTAATTATCATGCTTGTGGGTTGGACATTACTTAAAAAAAATTTAAAAATCCACATACTTACAGATCTTGAATTTTTGACTGTTTACCTCAAAATTGAAAAAGATTTAACCGATCACCTGTGCCAGAAGAAGTTTTTACCAAAATACTTAAAATATTTTTTTTAATTAACTGGTCACGGAGAGGGAGCACCCGTGACTAATGCGGTCATGGGGTGGCCCCCTGTTACCAAGCTTTTTTTAAAAAATTCAGCCTTTTTTTAAATTAATTTTAGTCAAACTTTTTTGAATAGATTTGTTTTAAAAAAATAGTTTTAGCTTATCAGCCTTTTGGGAAAAAATAATTTTTTCTAAAAAAATAATTTTAGCTTATCAGATTTTTTTAAAAAAAATTAATTTTAACTTTTCAGATGAATTAATTTAATAAAGAAAATATATTTTGAGCTTAAATTTAAATATTTTAGTTTGAACCTTTTTTTTACTTTTTTTATTTTTTTAATTCTAATTTTAATTTAATTTGTATTTGAATTAATTTTTTTACATATTTAATGTTGCTTAAATACTAATTAGTATAATAAAATTAGTAAATATCATAAAATCTTTATAGTAATTTCAATTTCAATAAATACAAAATTTTAATCAATATAATTTTTATAAATTAAATTTTCCAACCTATAATTAGTATAATACTATATTTGAATTTAAAATATATTTTCTTTAGTAAAATAACTCATTTGATAAGATAAAATTATTTTTTTTAAAAAAAATTATGATACGCTAAAATTATTTTTTGAAAGAAATTATTTTTTCAAAAAGACTGATAAGCTAAAATAATTTTTTTGAAAATTGTTTAAAAAAGTGTAACTAAAATTAATTTAAAAAAAAAGGTTGAATTTTAAAAAAAAAGCTTTGGTAATAAGGGCCCACCCCATGATTGCACTGGCCATGACTAGTTAATTTAAAAAAAAATATTTTAAGTATTTTAGTAAAAACTTCTTCCAGCGCAGGTGTTCAGTTAAATCTTTCTCAATTTTGAGATAAATGATCAAAAAACCTACAGATCTTTAAAAAAATAATAAGATTCATTAATGATAAATTATTGTTAGGAAATATTAGGGTTAAAGCTAGAATGTTATACTTTGAGAGGTTTAAAAAGCTTTTTGTAAACTATAAATCTTAATCTAAATAAGAACAGATGTTGAAACATATGTAATTTTATTTTGATTAGAATAAATTGCATAATTAAGACAAATATTACACAAATAAGGTAAGATAATTTAGAAATAATTGAAATAATGTAGGTGCTTACCTAGAAGTAAAAAAGAAAATATTATAAGTATACAGTGTTATCCTTAAATTATTGACTTTTAAACTAATATCATAAAACTAAAAATATTGAAGTAGTCCTTGTCTTAATATGATTATATTATTTTAATTTTTTATTGTTACAATATCTTAGTATATTATTAATTTTTAATTATAATAAAATTAACATCTATAACATTATTTTGATTAAGAAAAAATAATTATACAATTAAGATAAATACTGCACGAATAAGTAAGGGTAATTTAGAAATAATTAAAATGATATAGGGTTTAGGATTTAAGTGATGGGAAGAATATTAAAAGTGTAAAATATTTTGTTGTAATGATCAAATATTGAGTTTTTTAAATAAAATTTTTAAAATAATGAGCTATAATTATTTTAATATATAAATTATGATACTTACGTTGGCTATTTGTTTTGCTATAAGCACCTTTATAGTCAGTTATTATTTTTGTGCGTGTTCTTATTTACCCATATGATTCTTTTATAACAATGAGGCCTTATTATTATTATTACAAATATTAAATATAGAAAATATTTGACCAACAATCCAACTAGCCAAAAATCCATAATTGTCTACAAAGGAGTTTTTTTAGGGTTTAGGTCTTCCTAAAACATAAAAATAATTAATTTTTATGTTGCATAAAAAAAACTTACCAAAGTTGAGAAATGGAGAGGCCTTCTAGGTAAAAAAATTTAGGCATGTGTTTGAATGTAGCATTGCAGGAGGTTAACAAAATGTTGAATAACAAAATTTAAGTGCATAAAAGTAATATATGTGTAGGTAAATAGACAAGATTGACACGTGAAATAATTAGTTTGTTAGTTAACATCCTTTTTAAATAACTACAAGTTATTTTGCAGTAATAGTTAATTATAGTTTTCTTTGTAATCATGATACATATTTTGTAATGATTATTAAATTTATCCCTGGTGATGATTCCTGAATCTGACTATGGATGGAATCAGAATAAGTTCTAGGGATGAAAATATTTGTATTTACTCGAATAGAAAAATTTATGAATCGGATGAAGGTGATACATTTAGGTGCAGCAGGGTCAAAGTATTAAGAATCAAATCAGACATAACCCTTGATGCGCTAAAAAATATAGTCGAGGAAAAACTATGACTAAATGAAAATCAAGCCGTAACCGAGTTGATATATAGATATCTGCTCTCGCTAAACCCAACACGGTATAAGGCGTGTGAGTTGGAGGATGATGATGACATTTAACGGATGTGGGAAGTGAATGCGAGGTTTCCTACTCAACTATCCTGTCTAGAAGTGTGTGCACATATCTCAATAGTGAGATTTGATTTGAACATATCAAATCAACCAGTTGATGTGAGTGCTCCATACATGCTACCTTCCACTATCTAACATAACGACGTCAATGAAGGGCCCTTATGTTATAATCCATATCTAGCTAGCACAGAACCAATTAGCAAGCAAATTGACTATAGTCAGCAGTTTCACAGTTCTATTGTTGATTATGCTCCAGAACCATGTTTTTCTCAGCACGACTATGGCTTAGCTCACTCCCCTTCCTCCTTGGAGGAAACAGAAGACATTATGGATGATTTCGAAAAGGAGGATGCACATGTCGACATTCTTGAAGGGTTTGGTAGTGATGATGACGGAGAAGACATCACCAATACACTCTCAACAGGGCTTGACAGCTGGTACATGGAATCAGCTAGTGCCTTTTTTTCACAACTTAATGTAGAAGCTACTTCTAGTTATGATTATCTTGAAGTGGGAGGCATAAATATAAATGACAATCAAGAGCCATACGTGGGTTTGCGGTATACGAATCAGAAGATGTTTCGCCCCGTAATGAAGATATACTCAGTACGGACTCACCACACATTTTGTATGCACTACTCCTCGATCAAGTATGAAGAATATCAGTGCCCTCAATATGGTGAACGGTGCAATTGGAGGGTTAGAGCATGTTATAAGCTGAGAGATAATCATTGGTAAATATCAAAATATGAAGGGTCTCACAAATGTGTGCCTACTGCTCTTTCCCGAGATCATTCAAAATTAGGTACAGATGTTATTTCATCCTACATTGTGACTATGGTGACTGAAAACCCAAATGTGCCTATCTGAGAAGTTATTGAGCACATCCACAATATTTTTGGATACTCAGTATCCTACAGGAAGGCATGAAAAGGCAAACAACGAGCCATCACTCTTGCGTTTAAGAATTGGGAGAAGTCATACTCCATATACCTAGGTGGTTGGTAGCAATACGCCACTTTAATCTTGGGTCTTACTTTGAGCTTGTTAGTAGGGAGTGCCCACCAAGCAGTCCTGAGGATGAGCTGGTAGCATTGTTCCATAAAGTATTTTGGACTTTTAAGCCATGCATCGAAGCGTTTAACCATTTGAAACTAATAGTCCAAGTATATGGAACCTTTTTATATGGAAAGTAAAAAGGGATTTTGCTTATGGTGACATCATAGAATGGCAATAGAAAGGTCGTTTCTCTTGCATTTGCTGTGGTAGAGGGAGAAACCTATGAGATATGGGCTTGGTTCCTAACAAATGTTTGACAGCGTATTGTCAAAGATAGGCAAGGTATTTGCTTAATATCAGATAGGAATTCTGGAATTCTAAGCACCATCACAAATCCACACGTAGGGTGGCAACCCCCCTATGGTTATCATGTGTTCTACCTACGACACATCGCCAGCAATCTCAACTCAACTTTTAGGACAGTGTGGATGAAGAAGATGCTTACTAGCATTAGTGCGTATTACTTACAATAACATCCTTAATTGTCATTACCTATCATGATTATTATTCACTCAACGATAGTGATCTTTGGCACAGGTTATCAATATGAGCGATATGTTATAGATTGCAAGCTCGAAGAACTGCGAAAATTACAGCCAAGAGCTGCTGATTGGGTCGATAATATCCTAAAAAGTCAATGAAGTCATGCTTATGAGAGGCCGACGATGGGGGCACGTGACAACTAACCTAGCCGAGTGTATTAATAATGTATTAAAAAAGGTTAAGCATTTACCGATTACTGGATTGGTTAAAGCTACGTTGTATCGAATAAATACATATTTTGTTAACAGAGCGGAGACCATCACAGCATAGTTACAAGCAGGAGAGGTGTTCAATGAGAATATCAGAAAAAAATTCACGAGTGCACTCGAAAAGCCTCTGCCTATCACGTTTGTTGATTTAACCGCTTAGGGTTGGCATTCGAGGTGGACAAATCGTATAACCTAACATTGAAACAATTTGGATGAATGTGCAAGGTTAGCCTGGGCCAGCAAACATGTGATTATGAGGAATTCTAAGTAGAGCATTGGCCCTATCAACATGTGTTTGCAGCATGTGCGAAGGTCGCGTTGGATCCATTACAGTTTGTCGATCCTGTATTCCACATCGAGACAATGCTGAAAGCTTATAACTATGAGTTTCGACTAATCGGCAATATAAAGCACTGGCCAACATTGAATGGACCAATACTTATACTAGATCCTGCGCAAATGCGTCCTGGTAGTCATCCCTGTTCCACATATATAAGAAAAGAAATGGATTGGAGAGAAAGTCTATCAGAACCTCAAAGGTGTGGGCTATGTCGACAAACTGGGCACAATCGCGCAACTTGTCCATCTAATCAATGAAATGTAGGGTGACACCCCTAACCTCAAAAATTGCAATGGAAAGCCTTTACTCCAGACTTCTATTGTACATTGCTTTGGGTTATGCTTAGTTTGTTGACATATTGGTAAAGGCTAGATAACATGTTATGTGTAAATAGTATATTGTCTCTATTTTACTGTTTTATGTATTTTCTTTTAATTCATTATACAAGACATGCAGAAATTCAGGACTGTGCAATTAATTGCTATCATGCAGTTTGACATTGTTCATAGCTCTCGATTGTCATAGCCAGTCAGCATCGTGTTGTGGCCCCGGGGCTCGAGGATGACTCTCCATTATATTTGTAGTTCAGACATATTTTATATGTCGTGTGGCAAGGCCAATAATTCGAAACCCTTAATGGAAATTGCTTGATTGTAAACGTTCTAACTCTTTTTTTTAATTGATGGTAATAGGATCGTCGAATCTTGATGCTATAACACGTCGTGCATGGTGGTCAGCTTTTTAATCCACCACTTCTGATTGTCCCTTACCTTCAATAGGTAGGCTTTTATAATGCTAGCCGGCTTGGACAATTTGACTTTAATGCAGCTATGGTGTCCGCCTTAGTTGAACAGTGGCGACCTGAGATACACACTTTCCGCACCACTGCCGGAGAGTGCACCATTACCTTACAAGATGTTTCCATCCAGTTAGGTCTATTGTGCGAGGGCGTCCCTGTGTCCGAAAGAATTAGACTTGATTGGCCAGCAGTGTGTGAATTTTTGCTTAGAGTGAAACCGCCAGATGAATGTTTGCAAGGCCAACGCTTGAGTATCACTTAGTTAGTAACTACAATTGGATATTTACTAGATGATGCTGACGATGAACAAATGCAACGCTTTGCCCGATCCTATATCTTGAGACTCATAAGCAGTTATCTTATGCTCGACACATTGGGTCACAAGGTACTATTGATGTATCTGCCGTTGTTAGAAAATTTTGTAGATGCAGGTTAGTACAGTTGGGGTCGACAGTGCTTGCATGCTTGTATCGAGAGTTATGTACTGCAATAAAACATGATAAGCATAACATTGGTGGGTGTTTGCACCTATTGTATTTATGGGCATAAGATCGATTCCCCACTCTCACTCCAATGAGACCGCTATTTCTTGACCCTCGGTTGGACATCTACCCTCTACTTCCACCATTGGGTTTCAGGTGTGGATTATACATAATTTTCATATTGCATTTCCTGCACTTGCTCTTGTATTCTAACAAATAATACACAGTATTTATTTCTCGTAGGTTGAAGAACACTGGCCTACCTCTTTGACCACCGTTGATGGCCCTACGCCAGTATAGAGTACTGCTTGATTAAATAAGGGATGATAAGGTTAGAAGCTTTAATTATATTATGTCTAATGAAGCTAACCTTAGATGTACTGATGTGTTTATTTATATTACACTTGTGTAATGCAGTTAGTTTGGCGCCCTTATGATATTCCCAATGTATAACAGCTTATACCTGGGTAATGCCTGATCTCACTTGACATTTGGCTAGCATCAGTCCCTGTCATCTATTTCCACATCGTGGAATGGCACCACGTAGATCGCATGCTTTGATAGTTTGGACGGAGGCAACCAATCCCACAGGCACCGTTTGACCTCTGTTCTTGTCATACCTTGCAACTGCAGGGAAAGACATCGAAGGACTGGCGATAAGAGCATCTGATATTCATTAGCACTTAGAATGCATGGCGCAATACCCTTTCACAAACTGAGATAAAGATAGATGCTCTTCACTGTGACTCGGGGTACATGACATGGTACTAGAGGCACTCTAGACGATGAATCCATCCAGCTAGCGATGGCCCAGGATTTGTGGTAACCAATGATGTTCTCACCTTTCTTTATGATTATTCAATATATAATGTGTATTACATGTATCAGATTTACTTTTTTGTAGGCTAATATTGCTAAGAGACTACACAAGCTCAGTGTCGAGGATTCCCCTTCTCAGCCATACAATCAATTTAGAGAGACAGTGGATCGAGAATGTCATCTTATGCTGCATGCACTAGGAGAGCATAGAGACATGACTGCCACCCAGTCTGCTTATCCTACTGATGAATTACTAAGACCACCTATTCCCGCGCCTAGGCGTGGTAGGAGAGTCGATGACTTCATGTCTTTTAGGGATCCCATCCAACCTGAGGAAGAGGATGAAGATAAAAGTATTTCTTATGGTCATCCATTGGCATCACAAGCACGTGTCCCCTCCCCCTATACCCCTCCATCGATGTATGCAGATATAAGAGTTACGGGTCCATCATCTTATACCCCATCAGTGCAATTCTTCACGGGCGGAGAAACTAGCACATTGCCCCCACAACATCCTTATGATGCTCCACAAGTATTGTTCTTCTCTCCAATGCCATCACATTCAACTCAACCAGCCTCTAGTTCTCTAATGACATTATTTGCTGATCCATTTGCATTCACTACTGAGTATGCAAGTGGATCCATGGACCAGCCATAGCAAGGGTTTTTCATACCAGGAAACTCTATACCACCCTTTCAATCCTCCCCCTGTAACTTGAATTCTCCATCCTCCAAGGGTCAGACCCGCCTGGCGGAGGAAGATGACGATGAGGATAATAATGAAAGTGAATAGCATCAACCCCTAGCTCAACGACCACAACGAGTAAGACGATATCCTCGATGTGGAACTAGGAGTCATTATTTTGGTGATTGATTATTTCATTACTGTATTATAGTGCTTTATCTAATTTTTTAATTTAATTGATTCATGACTTTTTTACTTTAGATTTAGTACTTTCTTATATTTCATTATCCATATTTTTCACTTTTGGAAATAAATTGTACAATTTGACAATCATATATTTTACTCTTCTTCGTTAATTTAGATCATGCTATTGAATTAATTCCATTCATTATATTATTATTTAAAGTTTAATAGAACATTCTAAAGTACCGGTCATTATGGTGTAATGACTAAATAGTAACTTTAGTTGTACAAATATATATGAATGATTGAACTTAATATTAAATTAAATCTAAATAAATAACAACTCTTGAGCTGTACAAATGTTTATCTATGTAACATAATTTAGTTACTCTAAGTGTAAAATACATCTTAGGAGCTAAAGTGAATTATTATGACATAAAAAATTAGAACTTTTAGAGTTAATGAATAATAAGTCATTTAAAGATTAAATATAGTTTCCAAAGTAGTATTATTAATTCCTTTGATTTTTTCATTATTTTACTTTTTGAAATATATTTTACACTCTACTTTTAAAATTATATAATTAAATGAGGAAAACAACGAAGGATTTATATGTGTACATATATGGCATTATGATAAAACCATGTATGAAAGTTTAGTTTTTTTAGCTTAAATCTTTCAACTTATAAATTTACAAGAGGATGGGGAAAAATTCTCTATTTATTGAAATTTAAATTATTCTAGAGATTTTATGGTATTTACTAATTTTAATGTACTATATATTACACATTATTATGAGAGTTAAAAAATTTGATTTCCTTTTGAAATGTCAAATAATTAGTGTTTAAGCAACATTCAATACGTAGAAAATTAAACTAAAAGAAAATTAAATTAAAATTAAAAATTAAATAAATATACCAAAGGGTCCAAACTAACATGGTTACATTTAAACTCAAATTAGATTTTTTGAAATAAAAATAATTGAAATTAAATTTCTCAAGTTAAATTTTTTAAAAAATTAAATTAAAATTAAAAATTAAATAAATATACAAAAGAGTCCAAATCAAAATAGTTACATTTAAGCTCAAATTAGATTTTTCTTAATAAAAATAATTCAAATTAAAATTTTCAAAAATTTAAATCAAATATAAATAAAATTAATAATTAATAAAATATAAAAATGATCAACACTAAAATAGTTATATTTAAACTCAAATTAGATATTTTTAAAAATAAAAATAACTCAAATTAAAATTTTCAAATTAATTTTTTTTTAAATTCCTTGCTTTGGTCACCCGGGGGACCCTACGTGACAGCTTTGGTCACAGGGTCTCCTCGTGACCCAAATTTTTAAGAAAATTTTTTTTTATGATCAAAATACTTGATTTTTTGCGAAAGTGTACTGGTCACGAGGAGGGGCACCCCGTGACCGAAATCATTTTAAAAAAAAAAACTTTTAAGCAACTTGATAAATAATTTTGGCGGTTCAGTGTATTGGTAAATTGTTTTTGTGATAATAGTATAATGGTAAAATTGCCTTTGAAAGTATGTGATACACGGATTATAGATTTTTTTTACCTTAATTAAATATATATATTTATATAAATAATTTTATAATTAAAAAATATTAAAAAAGTATTATAGTATATTTTCTCATATTCATTAAATAATTATATATTAAATTTTTGAATAATTAATAATATATATTATTTTTTATAAAATAAAGTTATATAAAATTAATTAAATTTTATAAACAAATATAACATCCTTTATTAGATCTTTACATTTTGAATTTATTGTTAAATAAAAAAAGTTCAACTTAAAAGAAGGTGTAATAAAGAGTAAATGAAAATTAAATAAATGTGAATTTTCAAAACTTATCATATTTTTCACCTATTATTTATAAATCACATTTGAAGAAATTTGTTCTAAAATGTTCCGCCTAAAATATAAAATTGGTATATATACTTTTAAGGAATTTTCATTTTCTAAAAAATTATGTATGGTGGAAAATGACTCTAACTTTAAATCGCCTAAATCCTATTTAAAAAAATTGATTTAAAAAACTTTATATAAAAACGTAAATGAGAGATCGTATTTAGATTTATTAAAATTTTAAAATTTTTTTATGTTCATAAATTGAGCATTTAAAAATTTTAAGTGCAGTATTTGCTCATAACTTGTTGAATAAATATATAATATAATCAAGCACAACTTACATTTATATTCAAATATAAAAGTATTGTAAGTGTAACATGTTATATAATAAAAATTTTAAAAAGAAGGTATAGCTATGCACATAGATATACTAATAAATCCTTTTTTTTTTTTGGGTAACGACCTAATAACTAATTTTTGTTTTAAAAACAAAATTTTTTAGCAATAATAAAACTAATAAAAGAATAGAAAAATGCATGTGAAATATTAAACACAAAGAATAAAATTTATATTAAAAGTTTATTTTGAAACTTCTTTTCAAATCTTTGCGCACGATCCCTCTATTAAATTTGAATATTAATATTTAAAAAAACCTATAAAATAAAAAATAAAAATATTCTCAATTAATTTATGATACTTTTATTGAAATATTAAAATTTGATTATTTTTAATTATATTATTAAATATAAATGAATAGATTACATATAAAACTTTGACAATTTTCAAATTGATTAGAATAAATTTAACATGAAATGTAATACTTGGAAATTGATATCAAGAAAATATTTGCAAAGTTTGAATAAATATATTTGATTTTATTTTTTTAAATATTCTTAAAAAATAGAATATAAAATTATTTAACTCAATTTATACTTTGTATATTAAAATTTTAAATTATTTAATATATTTTAAAATAAAAGTAAAACATATCAAGTTATATTTATATTATTGAGTGATATTTACATATGAACTATAAATAATAAAAATGAACATGAAAAAAAATATATAATAGAATAGATTAAAAAAAAGAAAAATAGTGCATCCATTGTAAAATTTAGATAAAATTTTAATTAATGTATATTTAATTTAAAATATATCACTTAAAAATTGATATAAAATGTAGAAAATTTTTTAAGAATTAATTCAATTTTAATTTATAAATATTTTAATTAAAAATAAAATATACAATTAATTTATTCAATTGTTACTTTTTGTACTAAAGTGTTAACTTCTTTAAAAAAATTTATAATATAAATAAAGCATATCATATTATATTTGTATTATTTATAATGCTAACATATAACTTGTAAATAAAAGAAGTGGACATGTAAGAAGAAAAACACACAATAAATAAAAGAAAAAGAAACAATATTTGAACTATGAAGTCTTAAAAAAAAATCCTAATTGATTATGTTTAATATGAAATATAGCACCTAAAAATTCATGTCATGCAAATGCTCGCAAAATTTAAATAAATAAACTTGATTTTAAAGTTTAGATATTTTTATTGAAAATAGAATATGTAATTAATTCATTCAATTAATATTTATATTAAAATTTTAACTTCTATAAAATATTTCTATATTAAAAATAAAATATTTTGTATTATATTTATAATATACTATTTAGTTATAAAATCATCTGAAACTTAATCAATAGAAGTGAACTTAATCAATAGAAGTGAATATGTAAAAGAAAAATATGCAATTGAGTATATGAAAGAAAGAGAAATAGTGCATGCACTATATGGTCTTGATAAAATTTCAATTAATGTGCATTTAATTTAAAATATATCATGTAAAAATTTATTAAAAAATGTTGCCAAATTTTAGATAAATAAATTTGATTTTAATTTTTAAATATTTTTATTAAAAATAAAATTTATAATTAAATATTTAAATTAATACATTTTTACTAAAATTTTATCTTATTTAAAATATTTTTAATAAAAAACATATTGGATTATACTTATAATATTTAATGAAATTAGCATTTGAGTTGTAAATCATTAAGATGAAATATACAAAACAATATGCAATGAAGTAGATAAGAGAAGGAGAAACTATATTTGAGTTGTAAATTTTTAACAAAATTTTAGTCACTTGAAAATTGATATCATTGATGAAATCTAAATAAATATTTTGACTTTAATTTTTATAATTTTTATTAAAAAATAAAATATATAATTATTTAATTGAATTAATACTTATTCTATAAAGTTATAAATTATTTAAAATATTTTATATTAAATAGTAAATATGTCATGTTATATTTATACTACTTAAAAATATTAATTAGCATTTAAGTTATAAACAATAAAAATGAATAGAAAAAAAGTAAAGCATTTAATAGAGCATCACCTCCGTTCGATTAAGGTCCAAAATCATATTGGTCCAGCGTGATGTACTCAATTATACTAATCGAATAATAGGAGACAAAGATTCGAATCTTGAATGCTTTTGTTTGAAATTCAAAAATTTGTTAAAATGCGTTACATTTATAAATAAATATCACTATTTTAACTTGAAGTATTCGATTCCTATATTTGAGTAGTACAAAGCAGAGGTAACTTCAAGTTAATATAATCGATTATTGCATTAGAATACCTTTCACTTCACTTGATATAGTCAATTATAGTAATTAAATATTTCTATTTTGTCAACACAAAAGTATTATATAATCAATCTTATTGTGTGATTCAATGGCGATTTGAGAAAAAAGCAAGTAAAAAAAGTGGAAAAAATTGATTCAAAAGAAAAGTAAAATAGCAAGTAAATAAAATAAAAATTACAAAGAGAAAAATGAAAATACAGTGCCGAAAAAAATTCAAAAGCAAGAAGTTGTTTCAATAGTGAAAAACAAAAGAGAGTATTACTCATTGAATACTTTGTGCTACTATTAGACTCCTCATCTTAAGCCAATTATTCATTGTTTTTTCCCTTCATCTGAATTCAATCTTAGTTGTTGTTTTGAGTCTTGTATTTGTTTTCTTTCTTAACAATTTGGTCTTAAATTTGAGTCCATTTTGGTCAAAAAAATCATTGAGTTTTTAAGCCATTTTTATCTTACTTTTTGAGTCTTAAATCTTTATTTTTTTTAAGTATTATTTATCTTCTTTCTTTAATTATTTGGTCTTTTTTTTTAAGTTTCCATTATTAAGTCTTAGTTAGTTTCCTTTATTGAATTGTCAGTTGTTGTTCCTCTAAGTGTCTTGTTGTTTCCTTTCTTGAAGTTGCAAGTCTTCCTTTATGTTTTACTAATTGGTGATATTGGTTACTACATATTGTTGAATTTTATTGGTTTTGTCTCCTTAATTCCTAAAGAACCTATGTCTCCCTTGTTCTTAAAGAACCATAAGAGGGAAAATTGGAAAAAGGCAAAAGTGTGTGAGATAATTTGAGGATAAAAGTCTTAATTAGAGTGCAAATACAAGAGTGAGTGTCTCTAAATCAAGTAAGAAAAATATAAAAGTGTGTGAAGTCTCCTTTTTTCTTTAAGGATGTCAAGAGGTTATGGAGATAAGAATGATATTAAGTCCATATTGAGAATTATACAACAACAATTGGAAGGAAAAAGTAAGAGTCTTGGAAAAGTTAAGGGTAAACAACTTGAACAGAATAAATATAGTGAAAGAGATAGGAGGGAAGGAAAAAGATAGAAAACAAAATGAGACGTATTTTGAAGATGAATAGAGTAAAAAAGAAAGAGTGCATTATTGTGAGTCCAAAAAGAGTGATAGAAAAGGTGAAAGGAGGAATGCATGGAGCTTTTATATGTGAAAGGCTTTCATTATTATATTAAGTAAAAATAAAGCATTTGAAGATTGTGACTTGAAATCCTTAGCTTGGAGCTTTATCAAGATTATTCAAGCATTTGAAGTCTTGAATATTAGTTTAGGTTGTTAGGATTTTTAAAAATGTAACAAATCAATCCTAAGAATAAAGGCTCAAATTATTTCATAACACTGATAATTTAGAAATCTTGTGCCTAAAATTTTTTAAAAACATCAAATTTTTTTTTTCAAAACAAATATTTGTTCTTGTTAAAACTTCTTGTAAAACTAATGGTGTTGTATAAGGGAAAATATTTTTCAACAACTCTTTGAAAAAATTGTGTTTTATTTAAAAAATGATCTTTTCCTTTCTTATACTCTATATGCAAGCAAGTATATGGTTTTAGAGGCCAATCTTTTCAATCATACTCAAGTAAGCTATTCCAAAGAAGCACCTTTTGGATCATACTTGATTATATAAGCAAGTATGGTGGTTCAAAAGCAAACTTTTTGAACCATACTCAAGTATATAAGTGAGTATGAGGTCCTAGAGGCTCATGAAGAGCTAGATACTTAAGTTCACATTTTGTAGGTACTATACTCGAGTATCTAGAGGTGTCATTTAAAATTATGTAGCTATAAGTGAGTAATTGTTACTATTTATTTCCAACACATATATAAATGTCTTAACCTTATAGTTGAAAGGCATAAAAAAAAACCTTAGTTTATCAAAGCTCCTATCTTGCTTCAATTTTGGCATTTTAACCTCATGATTTGAGCATTTCCTTTTAGTAATTGAATCATCTTAGTTCTTCAATTTGTATTTGTGCAATAGGTTGCACTACAAAAACTCATTCTTTCGATTGAATCTTTTAATTCTTATATTGCATGAGGGATCTCACTAGGTGCTAGAGAATGTGCAACCTTTAGCGAGTGTTTTGTATAAAGATAACACAAGGGAAGGATTGTTTCAATCCAAAAAAGTTGTAATGCTTCTTAAGAACCATTAATTTTAAAATATTTAGTGCACTAGTAGTGAAGTTAGAGAGATTTTGAGTCTAAACAATAAATGTACACAAAAAGCACATTTACTTCTTAGTGGAACCACTATATATAAGTTTGCATCTTTCTTTTCTTTACATTCTTTCAATTTGTGTGCATGATTAAATTATGTTATTAAGTATTGAGATATGGGCTGAAACTCTTGGATGATATATATTTGATTCTGCTTTTCATATTTAGTTTTCATGAATTAATTTACTTACGATGTTTTTGAAAAAGATAAAAACTATTTTCTAATCAAAAGTTACAAAAATACCCAATTCACTCCCTCTTGATATATCCATATTTTACAATTACATGAAATTGTATTTGATTCATCAATCATAATGTCAATCTAGGATTGTTATAAATATATATCACACAATTTTTATAACAAAACCAAAGATATTCAACTTGAATTTTCCAAGTGTCACAACTTTTATTTCTAAGTAAATTTAATCCCCTACTTTATGTATCATTCTAATAAGTAAGAAAACTATTTTTCCTTACTTAATAAAGCATTTAAACATGCTTCCTAATAGAAATAAAATAACACAATACCACTATACATTAACTTCCAAAAGTTGAGAAAATAGTCACAAAATTATACTAGGTTTTTATAATAATAGTAAAATAAATAAATATTTGTGCAAAGCACAAGACAAAATATTACCTTACTAAAAAAGGGTTTGCATTCATGAATAAATTTACTTCGTGTGACTTTCTGCCCGAAATTTTGCTATCTTTATTTATATTAAATTAACATTACTTATTACTTATTTTTATTTAATTAATTTGTTACAACCATTTTCATATTTGCGCATATTATCTATATTTCATATACTAATATTACTTAATAGTATAGATATAACACTATATGTTTTATTATTTGTTATAAAAATATTTTTAATAAATTAAATAATTAAATTATTTAATTACATGTTCTATTTGCAGCTATGATACTATTATTATTATGTAGTATAAATATAACATGCTATATTTTATCAAGTACATTATTATTATCCACAACTTAAGTATGAAAAACTTAATTTAAATGAATTACCTAATTTTATATTTTATTTTTAAATTTTATATTACTTTACAACTCATATTATTCCTCTTCTTTCTATTTGTTTATAGCATGTTTTTCTTCTTTTCTTTTTTTTTTTCATTTTCACTCCTATTCCATACAGCCTAAATGCTAATATAGTTAAGAAGTATATTTATAACACTACGTTTTTATTATTTGTTATAAAAATATTTTAAATAAGTTAAAAATTAATTTAATTATATATTCTATTTTTAACACATATATTACTTTATAACTAACTTATTATTTTTCTTCTTTTTATCATTTCCACTGCATATTTTCCATTTTTTTTATCGAGTACATTATTATTGTCTACAACTCAAGTGTTAATATTCTAAAATCATATGGATATAATATAACATATTTAATTTTGCTAAGAAAATATTTTCAAAAAATTAAGATTTTAATATACAATTTATATATTATTTCTTTTTTATCTATTTTATTGCATATGTTTTCATGTTTAATCTTATTATTTATGATATTGAGTGGTATAATATTTAACATGATATATTTCAATTTTATCATAAAAATAAACTAAATAAATTAAAATTTTAATTTAATTAAATTACTTAACTACATATACTCTTAATTTTTATATAATTCTTCGAAAACTCATATATTGTTTCTCTAATTTTTATTTACACTATTGCATATTTTTTTATGTTGGCTCTTGATATTTATAACTCAAATGTCAATATTAGTCAATAATATATATATAACATGATATATTTTTAATTTTATTATCAAAATATATTAAATTAATTAAAGATTTAATTCAATTAAATTAATTAATCACATATTTTATTTTTAACTCATTATAATTACTTTATAACTTAAGTACAATTTATTTTATTTTTATTTATTCCACTACATATTTTTCTTATTTTTTATTTTTTGTTTATTCTTATTATTTACAACTCATCTGTCATTACCATTGAGTGGTATAAATATAACATGATATATTTTACTTTTATTATAAAAAATATTTTAAATAAATTAAAATTTTAATTTAAGTAAATTACTTAATTATATATTATATTTTTAACTTTTATATTACTTTATAACTCACTTAAAGTTTCCATTATATTTATTTCCTCATTGCATATTTTTATTTTTTTAATGTCAATCCCTATCACAGCTTAAATGTTAATATAACTAAAAAGTATTTATATAAAATGACATATTTTATTTTTATTATATATATATATTTTAAATACTTGAAATTATTTAAAATAAATTAATTACTTAATTATATATTTTATTTTTTGATTTTTATATTACTTTACAACTTACTCATCCTTCTCTTTTTATTTATTCCTTTTTTTTATGTTTTTCTTCTTTCTTTTTTGTCAACTCTAGTTATTTATAAACTCAAATGCCAATATTATTAAGTATTACATATATATAATATAGTATATTTTATTTTTATTATAGAAATGCTTTAAATAAAATAAGTATTTAATGTGCAATATTTTATTCTTTTTTGGTAATGACTCAATATTTTATTTTTAAATGTAATATTCCTTTACAATTTACTTATTGTTTTCTTCTTTTTATTTTCCCTATTATATGTCATCCCTTTTATTTTTTACACTCACTCCTATTATTTATTATTAAAATACTAATATTACTAACAATCTATATCTAAACAGATAAAACAAGTTTTCTCTTTTCCTTCCTCTATTAATTTTTCCTGTTCACGTGCCTGGAGCCTTCCTTTTTTCGTTTCTTACCCAAGCTCTCTTTCTACTCCTTCCAATGGGCCTCTTCCTTCCAGCATTAAAGGGCCCACTTTTTGCCCAAGCTTCCACTCTGCATCCCAGGTTTTTGGTGGGCTACATCCTCCTAAAAAAAAAAGGCTCAATTCCACTCCATTTATTTATAAACAAAAATTAATTTTATAAATACATATATATATATAACAAAATATATTTTATTTTCACATAAAATTATTTTAAATAATTTATGGATGTAATCTAATTAAATTTTATTTTTAACACTTATATTATTTTAGAACTTATTTATCTTCTTCCTATTAGCTCCATTTCTTTTTTTTTTATATTTTCTTTTACAAGGTAGATGCTAATATTACTAAATAGTATAAATATAATAACATGTATTTAATTTCATTGTAAAAATATTTTACATATGTTATAAAATTAATGTACAAAGGATAAATTGAAATAATTAATTACATATTCTATTTAATAAAAATATATAAAATTAAAATCAAACTTTTTTATTTAAATTTTGTCGGGTTCTTGATATCAATTTTTACCACTATATTTTAAAAAATATATTTTTAATTAAAAACTTGCCAAGTATTTACCAATTATGCACTGTTTTACTTTTTTTAACTATTTCATTATACATTTTCGCCATTTTCTTTTATTATTTATGGTTGAGGTATGACTATCACCAAATAATATAAATATAAATAACATAATATAATATAATATTTTTATCATAAAAATATTTTAAATAGCTTAAATCTCTAATTTAACTAAATTCCTTAGCTACATATTCCATTTTAACTTCTTATATTATTTAATAACTCTTTTATTATTTTTTTAAATTTGCTCTATTGCATTTTTTTCTTTATGATTGTTTACAATTTAGATATTAATATCATTAGGGAGCATATGCACAACATGATATACTTATTTTTTATTAATTTTATTTCAAATAAGTTGAGAATTTAATTTAATTGAATTAATTATATATATATATATATATATATATATATATATATATATATATATATATATATATTCTTCTTGTTAATTTAATTCTTATATTACTTTACAGCCCATTTATTGTTTATCTCCCTTTTATTTATTTGACTGTATACTTTTCTTTTTATATATATATATATATCTATTACTATTATTTACCACTAGAAACTAATATCACTATATATAGCATAATATATAATCAATTTTATTATAAATTTTTTAAAAAGTTAAAATTTTAATTTATATACTACTAATTGATGCATATAATTATATATTCTATTTTTAACAAAAATATAAAATTCAAATTCAAATTTATTTAATTAAAATTTTTTGATATATTCTTAATATCAATTTTCATGTATTATATATTAAATCTTCATACTAAAAAAAGATCTCTTAGGGATTTTTTTTTCCTGTTGGAAGATATATAAGTGAAATAACTAACCTATTCATATTAGAAAACTCAAGAGATGTTTTCATTTTATCATTTATAACTTTAGTGAAATTCATAGGTATAGAAAGAAGTCCTATCAAATAAAGATTTTTTTATTTGATCATTTTTTAATTGTTAATATCAGGTATAAGGACTATTATTATAAAATTTTTAATTTTTTGTAGCTTATACACTTTTCCATTTCTTTTTATTTATTTTATCGCATGTTTTTATGTTTTTTTCACTTCATATATTTATAACTTAAACACTAATATTACTTAATAGTATTAATATATCATTAAATATTTTATTACAATTTTATAATAAATTAAAGATTCAATTGAATTATTTTGATATATATCTTGTATTTTAACTCTTATATCATATGTTAAAAATTTTTTAATTTTAAATATAAATATCTATATCTTCTAAACTACTAAAACAAGCTTTTTATTATTATTTTTTTCTTTTTTGATTTTTTGAGACTAGTGTCACCTTTGCATGAAATTTTTTTCTCTCCAAAACTTCTCATTTTACTTTTTCCAATGACACCTCTTTTATAAATATATTTTCTATTACAATTTTGCCACTTTTTTGTAAAATTTTTTGGACTTCGTTTTAATTCTTGATAAAAGTTTGTGTATCTATATATTTTATTTTTTCTCATTTCATGTACTTATTTTTATTTTATAAATTTAAATCATATTTCAACTATTGTGTTGTTCTACATCTCATGTACTATTTCTCTTTTTTTTATATGCTTAATTGCATGTTTGTCTTTTAATTTCATTTTTAACTTCTTTATTATTTTATAAATCACATGTTATTTTTATAAACTTTATTATATTTTTTCACATTTACTTTTATTATTTATAATTTAAATATATATTTTATTTTTAACTTTTATAATGCTTTATAACTTATTTATTATTTCTCTTTTTTATTGATTTATTTCATTGGATGTTGGCCTTTTTCTCTTTTTTCAATACCCTTATTTATAAATTAGATACTAATATTACAAAGTAATATAGATACCACATGATATATGTAATTTCATTATAAAATATTTTAAATAATTTAAACTTTTAATATAAAAAGTACTAATTGAAATAATTAATCACATATATTATTACTTAATAAGAATATTTAAAAATTAAATTCAAATTTATTAATTTAAAATTTATAAATATTTTCTTGATATCAATTTTTGAGTATTACATTTTAAATTAAATATATATTAATTGAGATTTTACCAAAGCTATCAAATCACACTACTTCACTTTTTTTAGATATTTAATTATATACTTTTTTTTATTCCATTTCTATTATTTATAATTCAAATCTAATATCATTGATTAATATAAATACAATATAATTAATTTTTTAGTATAAAATAATCTAAATAAGTTGAATATTTTTTATTGAATTATTCAATCATATATTTTATTTTTAACTCTTATGTTACTTAATATAAAAATTACATACTCTTATTTTTATTTGCTCTATTACATATTTTACTTCCTTACTTTTTATATTATCAATTATGTTATTAATGATTTAGATACGAATATCAATAAAAATTGTACACACAATATCATATATTTTATTTTTATTTAAAATAGATTAAATTTTTAATTCAATTTAAATATACTATATTTTTTAATTTTAACTCTCATAATATTTCATAATTCACTTATTGTCTCTTATACATACATACATACATACATACATACATACATATATATATATATATATATATATATATATATATATATATATATATATATATTATTGTTTATCACTCAAACCGTAATATAACAAAATATTATAGATATAAAATGATAATTTTAATTTTTTAAAAATATTTCAAATAATTTTAAAATTTAATAAAATTTTTTGTATGAAATAATTAATTACATATTCTATTATATAATAAAATATTTAAAAATTGAAATAAATTTATTTGTTTAAAATTTATAAACATATATTATCTTAATATTATTTTACTATATTTTAAATTATATTAAATATAATAGAGATTTTATTGAAATCACTTCACAATCTGCAAACTATTTCACATTCTGTTGTTATCTCTTTCAATTTAAATAAATTAAAATTTTAATTTAATTGAATTATATTGTATTTTTTAATTTTAACTCTTGTATTACTATATAATTTGCTTATTGTCTTTCTTCTTTATATATAGATGTATCTATAAATTCCACTGCATTATTTATATTTATTACTATTGTTTATCACTTAAATACCAATACTACAAACTAGTATATATAGATATTATAAATTTAAATTTTTTATAAAAATATGTAAGATAAGTTTAAAATTCAATAAAATTTTTTGGTTGAAATAATTTATTGCATATTCTATTACATAATAAAATATTTTAAAATTAAAATAAATTTATTTATTTAAAATCTATTAATATATATTATTTTGATATATTTTAAATTATATAAAATATAATTAAAATTTTATCAAGACTTTATAACTTACGTACTGTTTTACTTTTTGTTATTAATTTTTTCAACTTAAAAATTAATTTATTTAGCTAGATATTATATTTTTCACTCATATATTATTTAATATTAGAGTCATATCATCTTTTTTTTATTTGTTCCATTGTATTTTCTTTTCTTTTCTTAATATGATCATGTTATTTATAATTCATATGTTTATATCATTAAAAAGCATAGATACAAATTGACATATTTTATTCTTTTATTCTTTTTGTTTTAAATAATTTAAAATTTTAATTTATTTGAATTACTTAATTACTTATTATAATTTTAACTTTAAAATTACTTTACAACTTACGCATCATTTTTCTCTTTTTTATTTATTATATTGCATTTTCTCTTTTTCATATACATTTCTTTTATCTACAACTTAAATAGTAATATCACTATATGGTATTTATGTATGTGTATGTGTGTGTAATATTTAATTTTACCATAAAAATATTTTAAAAAACTTAAAATTTTAATCTTAAAAGTATGAATTGAATTATTTTATTAAATGTTTTATATTTGATAAAAATATTAAGAAATTAAAATAAATTTTATTTATTTAAAATTTATCAATATTTATTTATATCAGTTTTCAAATAATAAATTTAAAATTAAATATGATATTTTACTGTTCACATACTATTATTATTCTTTTTATACTCTTAATTACATATTTTGTTTTGTATTTTTCTGTTTACTATTATTCATTACAATTTATATATCAATATCATTGAATAATATGAATGTAACATAATTTTTTATTATAAAAATATTAATTTAAAAATTTAATTGAATTAAATTACTTAACTATATATTATAATTTTTAACTTTTACAATACTATCTAGGAATTTTTTATTTATAAATTTAAATATATAATCATAAAATAAATATAATAAATTAAATTTATAAAATTTTATAATTTTTTATTATATACTTATTACTCTTATTTTTATGTTAAAAAATAATACATACTCGTGCATCGCATAGGTTCAAAAACTAGTTATATATATAATATGGTATATTTTATTATTATCATGAAAATATTTTGAACATGTTAGAAAGTTTAATTATTTATTTATACATTTTTTTAACTCTTATATTATTTTATAACTCACTTATTTTTTTTATTTGTTCAATCATACATTTTGGCTTTTTGCCTTTTTTTTACCTATTATTAAACACAATTACTAAATATTATTAAAAATATTTTAAATGAGTTCAAAATTAAATATAAGAAATATTAATAAAAATATTTAATTTCATATTCCATTATTTAATAAAAATTAAATATATTCATTTAATTTTGTAAAAAAAATTATAATGTTAATTTTTATGTGCTATATTTTAATTTAAGTATACATCAATTAAGATTTTGTTAAAATTTATAACTCATGCACATGTTTTAGTTCATTTTATCAAATATGTAGCATGTTTTTGTATGTTTACTCCTGTTGTTGATGGTTCGGACACTAATATTACTAATAAATATATATATACATACACATATCATAATATATTTTTATTTTTTAAGTTAAAGACTTGATTTAATTGAGTCACTTAATGACATATTAATTTTTAATGCATATATTATTGTACATTTTATTTATTATCTTTTCTTATTTATTCTATTGCATATTTTTCTTCTTTTTTTATGCCCAATATTACTATTTACAACTTATATTCTAAGGCTATTGAGTAATATAGATATAACACGACACATATAATTTTATGAGAAAAATATTTTGAACATTTTAAAATTTTGATATAGAAAGTATTAATTGAATTATATTTATTTTTATAAAAATATTTGAAAATTCAAATCAAATATACTTATTTAAGTTTTTTCTATTTTTTTTCTTAATATTGTTTTTCAATTACTAATTTGAAACTTCATTAGGGCTTTATGTTTCACATACTATTTATATTCCTTTTACATACTCCATTGCAACTTTTTTTTTTTTTAAAAAAAAAAACTCACTGGTGTTGTTTTCAACTTAGACACCAATATTACTAAGTAGTATGTAATAGAATATATTTTTTATTATTAAAATATATTAAATAAATTAACAAACTAATTTGATGTAATTGCTTAGCTACATATTTTATTTTTGAGCCTAATATTACATTTCAAAATTTTGTTATTTACAATTGTATCATAAGATAAATTAAAATTTAATATTTTATAATTTTTTGTTTTATTTATTATAAAGATATTATTTTTATGCTAACAATAGAAAAATAGATATCCGTACAACACACGGGACAAAATACTAGTGTACATGATTAAACACCTATTTCAGTCTTGACAAATTATCTCTATATCAATTTTGTCTCTCAAAGAATGTATATATCTTTTGGTTTTCAACAGATAATTTACTGTAATATTTTAATCTTTTTATCAAAATAAATATTAAAAAATTGATGAAATTATTATTCCTATTTTACCCCTGATACTTTCTTTATTACTAATAGATTGCTTATATATCAATTTTGTCTCTCAAAAATGTAAATATCATTTTGATCTCTAACTAATAATTTAATAAAATATTTTAGTCACTCCATCAAAAGAAATGTATAAAAAATAAGATTAATAACTTGATATTATTATTCCTATTTTACCTTATTTCTAGACTCTGAAACATTCGATTATAAATGATTTAATATTATTATCCCTTTTATCTCTCTATTTAAAAAAAGAAATTTATAATGCTTACTATATTTTTGTAAGATTAAAAAACTCTTAAAAGAAAAAGATTGAAATAAAAATATAAAGAGAACCTAATTCTATACTAAAATCAGAGAATAATAACAAGAAAAATTATAAATTGAGGAAATGTATGTTTATCCTTCAGTTTTAGATTAGGAAAATAAAAAAAATCATTCTTCAAATTTATAACCAATGGGCTATCTTTCTTCCTTCAATTTACAAATTTTCTTTTTATTGTTCTATGATTTGAATACGAAAACATACCATCCTTATATTTTGATTTTGGACTCTCACTTTTAAGATTTCTTTAATCTTGTAAAAATATGTAAAAAAATTATAAAATTTCTTTTCTATAATAGAGAGATAAAATGAATAATAATGCTAAATTATTTATTATCCATTATGTGAGAGTGTATAGATAGAATCATAAAGAAAGTTGGGAGAGGTAAAATACAAATAATACTTTCAAATTATTAGTTTCATCAATTTTTAATATTTATTTTGATAAAGGGAATAAAATATTACATTAAATCATCAATCAAGAATTAAAATAATATTGACATTTTTTGAGAGTCCAGATTAATAAAAGGATAATCTATCAACACCAAAGAAAGTAGAGGGGGTAAAACAGGAATAATAATACCAATTTATTAATTTGGTCAATTTTTAACATTTATTTTGACAGAATTAAAATGTTATATTAATGGGAATCAAAATAATACTTACATTTTCTGAAGAATAAAATTGATACAAAAATAATTTATCAAATATTGAAAAAAAAATTAGTCAATGCACATATTACATGACTTTACTTAATTCATCGTGTAGAAAAACCTGCCCTGTTAGCCATTTGTTTAATAGCTTAACGATTCAATATGTGATTTTTATATGAGAAAATTTTCTCCTTTTTTTTTTTTCCTGTTACACTTCAAACAGGTAACCCCTGTTTGGTAGCACGGAAAACTGTGGGGAAAGAAAATGTGCAGCAGAAAATCAGGGGGAAATTTGGGTTTTTTCTTGTTGACAGCAGGGAGAAAAACGGGGAGAAGAAAATCCTGGGAAAAGAACTGGTTGGCCCACGGAAATTTCCTCCCAACCCCCCCCCCCCAACCCCTGGGGAGAAAAAGGGGGATACCCACCCCGTTTTTTGGAGCATAGGATCCCTGCCTTCTTCATCTTGAACCAGCACTTGTACTCCCTTAAAGCGTTGCAGCAAGTTATTAATGTCGGCAGTCAAGTTACTCCCCTCTGTCTTGGACATCATCCTGCCTTGCACAAGACCTGCATAGAATTGAGAACGAAGAAAGATTTTTGTTATGTTTCTGTTCCAGTTCTGAGATCGTTCCACCAAGATATCTCTGAAGCCCAGGAGAATCCGCTGTGGCTTGTGCACAGCTGCTGGCAAGAAGACTTCTGCAAAGATCTTCTCGTGTTGATCCATCCACAGCTTAGTGGAGCAAATTGTAAGCTTTGTTCTTTTCCATTTCTTTCTAAATACTTGCAAAGAGACTGAGCCCATAGAGATAGTAGAGAAAATTTTCTCTTAAAATTCATTCTTGTTTCACCATTCTCTGGCCATTCAATTTATTTTATCAATATGTAAAATTTATATTTCATTTTTGATGATATTTTTACAGGCCGACTAGCTAATGAACTTTGAATATAATTTAAAGAGTAAAGGTGACTCTTGGAAACAATCCCTCCCTATCCATTATGTTCCACTTCTAGCACCTCTCCCTCTCTCTCTCCCTCCCTCTTGCCTTGAATGAGACATAAACTCAAGAGAGTCCTAGAAGTAAAAATAATAAATTTATTTTCTCAAAACAGTTCAACAAGGGTTGCAAAGGTAGGTAATTGCTTTTAACTTTTTACTCTTATGTCCCTATTTTGTCAAGAACTAGTGTATCTTTTTACTCTTGTTCCCTTTGTAGCTTGCTTTTATTTTGTATTGTAGCCTTTACGAATAAATTTGTAAACTTTTTTATGCTAATCAATCCAAATTCATATAAGACCAGCGACGTTTGATAAATTTTTTTAAAAAAATTAGAAAATTAAAAATTTTTATTTATCAATATAGGGAGACCAAAATCTAAAATATGAAATAGGAAAAGCGTTATGATTTATTGACTTATGAGATATATTTTGTATTCTTTTATAAATTTATATTGTGTTTAAAATTCTATATCATTCTTCCGTACTACAAACTTGAAGTTTGCGATGCTTATCTTAAGGCAGTCCGTGTCAACCTAATTTTGTTGATTATAAATTTTCTGATTATAGCAATCAACATCATCGCTTCCAATTTTCTTAGTTTCAGTTGCCTCCCTCTTGGGTAGAATATTCTCCTTATAAAGATGCTATTTTTTGTTTACCATCCTACCTCTTTGGTAAGCCACATTCAAGTCATATAGGTTTTTGTGTATTCATAGAGGATGGCTTCATTTGAAGTAAATAATGGAGAAAATTGTCCTCTTTTGAATCATGTCAGGAAAGATCCCAAGTTCCCTCATCATGAACTTATGAAATCTTTGATGATTTGATGAAACAATCACAACACATTGATAGGATTGTATTAAATGGTTAATGTTACACCCTTCGTGAAGTATAGTAAATTAAAAATTATTTTGTGAGAAAGAATAGCAAAGCAACTGGAAAAAAATTGGGTGGATTAGAAATTTTATGTATGAAGTATGGAATAAAATAGAGTTAATAAAAGTAAGGATGTGGGAATATGATTTGGGTGAAGTTTGATGAGAAAAAGTTATTGGAATCACGAAATATAAAGTTATACACTACTATAAGTGAGTGTGTGAGTATGGAAGAGATTTAGGAGCAACCTTTAAAATTGCCCTTGAGCCTTTATCATCCTTTATTTTAGCCCCAAAACCCCATTTCCCTCATTTCTTTTCATCTCTCTAGTTCTCTCCTCTCTCTCTAAGAATTGCTTATACTACTCTCTCAATTAAGCAAGAGGACTTCAAATCCTTTTGATTTCTTGACCTAATCAAGGTAAGAATAATGTTTTCATTAAGAATCCCTCCCATTTTTTCTTGATTGATGAAGATATATGTGAAATATGGGTTTATTTTGGCTTTGCTTGATTCGGGCTTATTTTGATGTTTTGGAAGTAATAAGTGATGGAAAGAAGTGATATGAGATGTTAGATAAGTGTTTTAATGATTATATTTGGGTTTGATATGCATTATATATGATTATGAGGTGTTTTGGATCAGTTACACAGTTAAAATTCTACAGAAAATTAAGTTTTTCATGTGTGAATCAAGTGGCCAATCGATTTCAGGGGTTCAGAGGTGAAACTGGGCTTAAAAATCGAGTGGCCAAGCAATTCAATGCTTTCAGGGATTGATGAATCGATTTTACCAATCGATTCATCAACTGCAGAATTTTATGTCGACTTTGAAAGGGCGTAACTCTTTCATCTTATATTCGTTTTAAACAAATCATATATCATTTTAAAGGTAATTGAGTCTACTTTCAAATAAAATTAGTTTTAAATCAAAATTATGTATTTATTTTGAGATATGATCAAAATAGTGGACATAATTCAGAAACTCAGAATTTCAAAAAATGGATTTTTCATGCCTATCTTTTAAAGGGCGTAACTTCTTCAAATTTTAACCGATTTGGGTGAGTAAGTAGTCTATAGAAAGCTAATTGAATGTACTTTCACATGAAATAAGTTTTTCAAATAATCTATTCATGATTTTTTATTCATCCATAGGACATTATTCAAAGGTCCTAACTATGGTGACCCTATAGTCAATCATACCCATCTTATTTTGTATTTTCATGATTTATAAGGGTTCAACATAGAATGTTTAATCTCTAAACATCAAAGATAAGTAGTTCATGATATTTATATGATAAGCACATAATGAGATAATCATGAAATAAGTAATATTAATATTTATGATTTGTTCTTGTGAATTATGAAGTAGGAAAAAGGAAAAAGAAATAAAAGTGGAATACTTGGAAATCCTTGAAGCAAATGAACACTCTCAGGTGAGTGTATATCTATTTTAGGAACTTCTACTTATTTTCCTTATGCTCTATTATCCTATTTACTAGGATAATATGTTGTAAAACTAAGAGACTGAATGTGTGTATATGTATACCTTTATATGGATGAGTATGAAATACTATAATTAGGTTACTTCCCATTATGATAAGGATTATGGTGTGTAATAGTGCTTCCAAAGTACTATCTGTTCCTTGTTAATTATTATTGATTGGCTTTTGAAAACGATGCAATGAAATGCATCATATAGGTTATTACTGAATAGTGATGAATGTATGCTTTGATTGAAAGTGTGATTGTGATTGTGCTTGTACTTGGGTTGTGACCACACATAAGCAATGTGGGACTACCGATTGACAACAACTTTGAAATGTAATGATAAGTGAGAATCATATTATGACTTGACTTATATGGTTACTTATTGATGCTTACTAGAATGGTAGATTGTGAAATTGTATGATATTGATTGAATATACATTGATTCTTATGGCCATGCAAGAGAGCATGGTGGTGCTGATATATATTGTGTATTATGTGTTTTGATTGCCCCGCGATGAGGATTAGTTGAATTGTATTGAGATTATGTTGACATTGTGATTAATAGAGTTAAGCTCTATTGTACATATTATGATGTGAATTATGCCAAGAGTGACATTTGAATGAGAAATGTGATTGGGGCAATGATATGAAAATCAGATGAAAATTTTTTGGTAAAAAGGCGGGTAGGTTATAAGGTTGAACTGGGAGACAAAAGGTGGATACATACATGTTGATTATGAATGATTATATAATGTGATATAATATTAACAAAAAAATCTAATTATGATCGGATATCATGGCTTTATATGATTGTAAAGACTCGACGTGATTGCGATGATTAAATTGTACTTAAGCCTTAATGGCTGTTTGTGAATGTGATAACTGCCTAAAATGGGTGTGTGTAATATGATGATGATATTATGTGTTAGTGAATAGTTAAGATTATCGTAATATGTAATATGAAATATGAGAATATTTCATTGTTGAGATTATTATTATTGTCAATAATATAGAATATGAGAACAAAGTTATGTGCAGATGAATATTTAACTCAAGGCTTGATTTCATATATCTCAGAAACTTAGGGAGTTTGGGTTGCAATTACTTCTTTAATCGAATATCTATTCAGCACATGATTATTTAATATAATTGAAATTGGATTTAGAAGGGATAGATATATACTCACTGAGTTCTCGTAACTCATTCCTTTTTATTTTCAATGTTTATAGGTTAAGACAAGAGTAAGCTTTGCTATATTCATGGAGAATCAAAGATGGCCTGGTTGAAGGATTTTGATAGTTAGAATAGGATTGGGGTATGCATATTAAGGTTAAGTTAGTTCAACACTTGATGTGTTGAATTATTTATCTGTGTACACATATCTAAGTTATGTAGCATTTTGTATGTTGATCATACAATTGTGTCCGTAAAGAATATAAGTTTAGTGAATCATGGTAAATAATGTTAAGGCTGGTGGAAATCGGGTAATGGGATCCACGCCAGTCATGATTAGGTTCGGGTCGTGACAATTAATATTCCTAGCTTGTGCTTTGAGAGGCTTCAAATAATTGAGGAAATTTCATTGAAATATTGAAGTATATTGATTCTTACAATGAGGAAGTTCAAAAGATTGTTTTAGGAAATACTCCATAAGTTGCTAATTATATCTCTAGTTATGTTCAAAAAGAAATTCTTCATATTTTTTGCATGTAAGGTGCAAAAGTTAATAAGAGAAGAAATAGGAAATGTTAAATTTTATATCATCATTGATAAAGCTTGAAAAGAATCAAAGAAAGAACAAATGCCTACTATCTTGATATTTGCTGATAAGGATGGTTGTGTTCAAAAGTGCTTCTTTAATCTAGTACATGTTGTTGATACTAGTGCAATGACTTTAAAGAAAGAGTAAATATCTACTCTTTCTCATCACAACCATCAAATTAAAAGCATTATAGGCCAAGCATATGATGATACTAGTAATATGCAAGTGAATGAAATGGATTGCGAGCTTTATTTCTTAATGAATGTCCATATGCACATTATGCCCATTGCTTCACTTATATAGTACATTTAACATTAGTAGCAATCTCAAAAGAAGTAGTACATGTGCATGAATTTTTTTTCCTAATTGACTAATATTACGAATGTTGTTAGTACTTCTTGCAAAAGACATGATCAATTACAATCAGCCCAAGCTACTAAAATTACACACATGATTTCTATTGATAAACTTGAAACAATTAGAAAGGCAAATTGAGTTAGAACTTTGTACAGAGCAAGACATACTCAATGGGGGCTCTTATACCACTCAAGTAATAGCTTGATAAAAATACATGGACCAACTTCTACTATTATCAATAACATCATTGATGAAGAAGTCATTTATTCACAAAGAGGTGAAGCTTTTGCTGTGAGTAAAATATTAGTATCATTTGGTTTTGTTTTCATCTTGCACTTAATGAATGAGATCATGGGAATTACAAATGATCTTTTACTTAGCATTGCAAAAAAAAAATTTAATATCATGATATTGGTATTATCATGATATTGTTATTGCAATCCATTTTGTTTTTTCAATGAATTCTCTACTTCAAGTATTAAGAGATAATGGATGGTCCAGTGTTCCTAAAAATGTGAAAAATAATTTTATAGAAAACTTTAAATTGAGAGGTCACTTTTGCTAATTGAATGTAATTGTAGAGCATTATTATCAAGTTGATATATTTTTAGCTATCATAAACTCTCAATTACAAAAGTTAAATTGTAGATTTAATGACCAAGCAATAGAACTTCTAACTTTAAGCTCTACATTGAATCTTAGTGAGAATCATGAGTTATTCAAAATTGAAGATATATCCAAGTTAGTTAAGAATTTCAATCCATAAGATTTATCTAAGAAAAAATGAATTTAGATAATGTTTGAGTTGCTAGATTATGAATTTGATATACACGAGAATTAAAGTTTTCAAAGTATTGAGACATTTTTTGAGTTATATCAAAGATTGGTTGAAATAAAAAAGTCAAAAGTTTATCACTTGATTGATTGATTTGTTTTGTCTTAACTCCTCCAGTGTCAATAGCAACTACAAAAAAGAGCCTTTTCAACAATGAAAATAGTCGAGGCTTGGTGTCGAAATATAATTAGGGATGAGTTTCTTGTAGATAACTTAGTTGTTTACATTGAGAAATATATTGCAAATATTTTTTAGCACAAAGTCAATAACAGATGAATTTGAAAGTATAAAAAATAAATCGAGTACAACTCTCTTAAAGGGTAACTTTATATTCTTTTTATATGTAGAATTGTTGACTCTTTTATTGTCTTGAATACTTGAAATTCTCTCTATATATTTTTTTTCTATGCTATTAAGTGTTCTTTATTTTTCGTCCCTAATGAAAATTATGTGGAACAGACTCAATGGCATGATCCCCTTGTAGCTTGCTAGCCTAACTTTTCCTGTAATCTTGAATTTGTCTTTCAATCAATTAGAAGGAGCAATCTTGCTAGAAATAGCTAATCTAGAAAAACAAAATTCAGAGAAATGCCATACATCTGCTGTCAAAGAAAAGAAGTAGTTGTTGAAGGTATGTAGTAAAAGAAAAGAAATATATATTAGGTTTGGTTAACTTATTGTAGTTGGTATTAGATGTTTATAAATAGACATTCCTGCTACCTTATGTCAATAGGACTCTCAAAGAAGAGAGAAAACTCCCTAAGTGTAGCAATACTTAGTAAAAAATGCAATGTGATGATGTTTTATGTTTCTTCTTTTCTGCTGCTGTGTCTCTATTTCTATTTTTGTTTCTACATTTTTGTTTCTGCATTTTAGCCCTGTTTTCTTATACTTCTTCTAGTTCTTCAACATGTTATAAAATTTGATTTAGTTTTAATTTTCTAACATGGTATCAAATCTTAAATGGTCTTAGTGGGCTGTAAGAAAAAGAGAGAAAATTAGAAGGCTTCCTCTTCATAAAAACTTTGAAAAATAGTGTTTGTTCATGGCTTCAAATAGCTTCTCTACTCCATTCCCTCCTACTTCCATTAGAGTTAACTTTCTTATATGGCAGTTAAGATGAAAGTCTATGTAGAGACTTATGATATGTGGGAGTAGTTGAAATTGGAAAAGATAGCATATGAAGATGAGGGAGAAGCAGTAACAATAGCAGCACCACAAGAAAAAGGAAAAGAAAGATATGATGTTGTAAAATCAGAAGAAAAATACAAAGAAGAGATTTATCAACAGGAAGGATCTACAAAAGATGATGAAGATGTTGATGCCAATATTGCAGTTGAAACTCCAACGAGTCGAGCAGCAAAAAACCATGAGGAACGACTATATGTTTTTTCTAGATTAAGGGAGAGTGTTGGAAATAGCTAATCTAGAAAAACAAAATTCAGAGAAATGTCATACATCTGCTATCAAAGAAAAGAAGTAGTTATTGAAGGTGTGTAGTAAAAGAAAGGAAATGTGTATTAGGTTTGGTTAACTTATTTTAGTTGGTATTAGATGTCTATAAATAGACGTTCCTACTACTTTGTGTAAATGGAGCTCTCAAAGAAGAAAGAAAATTCCCCAAGTGTAGCAACACTTAGTAAAAAATGCAATGATATGATGTTATCTTTCTGCTGCCATAGCCTCTCCACATTTCTATTTATGTGTCTCTGTTTCTGTTTTTCTTTATGTTCTGTGTTTTTCTGGTTTTCTAACAAATCCCCAGAAACAATCAATTTGGATCCTTTACCAAAGCATCTTTCCGAGGCAACGAAAAGTTATGTGGTTCCTCACTCAATAAAATTTGCACAAAGACTATGGTGGTTGGGTTATCTCTGCCTTCAACCACTACCACCATTGAAAAAGACTCCGTCTGTAGAGTTACTGAAGCTAGTTTTCCTTTTGGCTTTAGAATGGTGATTACTCTTCCAGTGTTTTGGAAGAAATGAAGGAGACGGTACAATGAGAAAGTCACAGATCAAATTCTATTCAGGATATATCCATGGCTTAGATATAGGAGAAATTATAAAAGAAAAGATCATAGAAAGAAAAGGAGGTTGTGGTGGGGGGAGAGGAGCCAAAGTACTATAGCATACGTTGAATGTGCAAACAGAGTAATATTACCTCCACTCTCCTATGGTTAGTCCTTCTTCATTCTCCTTTTTATGTTAACAGTCATAAAACAAAACTATTTTAATTGTAATATATGTAAGAATGAGTCATAACAAATCCAAAGATCAATAATAACTCGATGAATGAACCAAATTTAAAATTCGAAGTAACTTATTGGTGTTTGGTTCATTTGACAAGTCGCTATTGAGTTTCAAATTTATTATAACTCAATTTGACTTATGTTACTGTTGAAGTTTTGTTTTATTATTGCTAATATGAAAATGGGATAAGGGGGCGATGATTATAGGTGAGTATAGATAGCATTACCTGTGTAAATAGATGTAAAAAAAAAAAGAAAAAAGAAAAGAATATGGATGCCAAAAAACGTGGATGTGTACATATATATGTAAAATGATATTTTTTTTGGTAGAATATGTAAAATGATACATAATGCAAAAGAAATACTTGTATATTTCAACTAGCTGCAACTGGAGTTAGTGAAGATCCTTACCGTATTTACTGCAATAGATGTGACATGCAACAGATTTGAAGGACCAATTTCAGGAGATCTTGGATTGTTGAAGGCACTATACATACTTGATTTGTCTCATAATGCTTTATCTGGCCACGTCCTATCATCTTCGGGAAATTTGAAAAATCTGGAGTCCTTCGACCTGTCAAACAATTCTTTGAGTGGAGAGATTCCTACACAGCTTGCGAATTTGAATTTCCTTTCATTCCTAAACCTTTCTTATAACCATTCGGTTAGAAGAATTCCCATGAGTACTCAACTTCAATCATTTGAAGCAGCTTCCTTTGTTGGAAATGAAGGGTTATGTAGACCACCGTTGACCCCGAATTGCAGTAGTGGCGAGCAAGTAAATTCCTATCCTCATCATACAAAGAACTCAATTGATTGGGATTTCATAAGTTTTGAACTAGGATTTGCTTTCGGCATTGGAATGGTTTTCCTATCCCTCTTATTTTGGAAGTGATGGAGATTGTGGTATTGGAAATTCGTCGATGACATTCTTTATCACATCTTCCGTCAGCTAGATTTTGTACATCAACACCATGATGGCAAAAAAATTACAGAACTCTAAGGTGGAAGCCAAACTGAATTGAGTTGCAGGAGCATGTAGTAGCATGAAACATCAATAAATTGTTCATCATCTCACCGATTGCTTTGCATTGTGAAATGTATGAATATTGATGAAAATGATGAAAAGTTGGTTGTGTCTGACTATGACCCTTCACACCTCATGATATCAATAGTTGCTTCTTTTTTGTAATTCAATGCACATGACTGTCATTCTAGTCTCAGCTATGAAGTTGTTGTGATTCGCATTCTATAACATTACTAATTACTCTGTATCCAAATCTTGTGCACATGATCTTCTCATTTTTGTTGGAGTTATGAAATTCGGTAATATAGTTTAGGCCAAAAACAAGAACAAAATTAGCACAGTAATAGGATCTCAAGCTCATGTTCAATTTCTTTTTTAGGTAAAAAGCAGTTTACCTTCTTAAACTATATGACATACAAAAAACCCTTAATTTCAAATTTGGGGTAATTTAATACATAAACTATTGTTAGTGAGCAATTAACCCCATCTACCATAATTGTCACACAAATCGACAAAATCATACTGTCCAAGGTTAATTTGTTCTTAATTGTTTATTCCTTAGATGGGTTCACCAATATCTCTATGGCCTAGTAACAAGCACAAGCAACTATGAAAATTAAACAAACTCTCTTAATTTTTAATTTTAGAAACTATGCATTTTAGTGTATATTTTCTAGATTCTGTCATTGTGTAATGAAAATTAGTACTTTGATTTTCTGTTATGAAAATTAATACTTTAATTTTCTGTTATAAAATTTTCAACATTGCATTTTTGTCGGGCAAAACTTCTGCCCTTTCTAAGTATATAATTTTCTGTTTGCAATTTTATATTCTTTTTTTACAAGAGTAAAGAGAAAAAGGGTGGCCTTTTGGAATGTACGTCTATGTAAAGGTACAGTAATATCATCCTCTATCGCATTTAAATGTGTTGATTGAGTTTCTTGAAAACCAGTTCCTGTGTTTTTTTTCATCTTCTGTAGCTTTTAATTAGCCTGACTATGTTTGAGCTCAAAGATTTAATACAAACCATTGTCATCTAGATTTTGAAAGATATTAACATTTTTCCTTTAGAAAATCATCCCGAGAAAGATGTGCTGAATGTCAAAAAATAATTTGAATAATGGCCAATATAGTGGGGGTTAATTTAGTTTAAATATTAAATCGCACCAAAATTAAAATTGGGTTTTTTTTTTCTTTTTGCATATAACCTATAATTCAAGAGAGTAAGTTCTATTTTACCCTTTTTATTATATCAATATGGTTATTATTTTCTATCCTTGTAGTTTATGAATCACCAATGAGGGTGGGAAACTATATTAAAATTTAAATATGACACAGTAATTGATTGTTTAATCACTCTTATCTATTGTAGTAAATAACCAATTACTTATAAAAAATAATATTATAAGTGCTAATGACTTCATGAAATTATCAACCTTGAATATTTTTTTTAATAAAATGATTTTGCTGCTTCTTATTAAACACGAAGGCGACATTAAGTTATAATTTGAGAGATTCGCTTCCAATTCCCTTTTTCTGTAATGAAGAATTACCAAATCTTTGACAGTGCTAGTCCATATCCAATAGGAATGAACTTACAAATAAGCTAGTGTCAGTCAATTACCAATTGTAAGTTATAACAACAGCCAAGGAAACTCATATATTAAAATAACATAGCAAATTCAGAAAACGCAATTCGAATTCTGAGTTTTCAAGTCACAATTATGAAAATTAATAAATATTCATTAATTAATGTTTGAATCTTGAGTTTAAATTAGGATAACAAGAGAAAAAAACAATTCATGCAATTTCCAAAAAAAATTCCTCAAAATTTATTTGGATTTGTTATTGTACTTGCAGTAGCATGACATGAATCATAGCCATGTTAAATGTCTTTTTGCAAGTGAAATGCGATAATATGAATGCAGAAAAACATGAACCTATAAGCTAGTGTAAACATAACTAAGGCTCTGTTTTGTGCAACTAAGGCTCTGTTTTGTGCAACTAATAAGTTAGTTTATAATTTATTGACTTGATCAATTAGTTATAAACTAACATTTATAAATATTTCTCGTACTAAATTATTGAAAAAAATAAGTTTTAATTTAATAAGTTACTTTGAGTAACTTATAGCTTATAAGATAGTGTCTTTTCAATTTTTTTAAAAATCTATTCTTATTCGTTTTATTAATTTACAACCCATGCCTTTTATAATATAAATCTATTTTTTTTCATAAAATATAATTAACTTAATTTTTAACATAATTATATCCTAATTTTTAATTATAAATATATAAAAATATACATGTAAATAAATAATATCATTAAATATAATTAATTATGTTTTAAGTAATTATAATTTTATTATGAATAATAATAAAATAAAAATTATATAAGTAAATAAATATATAAGTTTATAAAATATAATTAATTAAATAATAAATATTATATTTTTATTTTAAACTTTTTAATTGCATTAATATAATTTAATTTTTATACAAATATGAATTATTTTAATCATACATCTATTTCTATTAATATATCATTTTATGTTATTTTATAATTTTAATTAATTTAATAGTTAATTTTGTAAAACAAAACTTATTAGTTATAAGTTATCAATTATTAGCTAACTTATAAGTTATCTACTAATTTATTAGTTACTTACGTGAAACAAAGCTTAAGTAACTCAATAAAACATGAATCCAATTAATAATACCAACTTCTATTATTATTTTTTTATAACTAGTCAATATAGGGTTAAATAAGCCTAATCAAAAGATTACCATTTTTGTGGCAGTCAAATTGATCAATCACTTGACAAACTAATCAATCCATAAATTGGTCTACTAATTAGCATATAATTGACCCATTTGTTGATTTAATTGTTAGCCTAGATAATTAGATAATTACTAAACCCATAATTAGTCAACTGGCTAAGACACGTATCTAGTCATAACCAAAATGGTTATTACCATTATAGCCAATCTACATAAGCTAGCATCTAGAAGATTCTAGAATGATCTTTTTTTATATAATGACCATTTTATCCTCTTATAAAGTAACCAATTTATCCCAATGAGCTCTATATAAGACTTCAGGTACACCTTCTAAATTCTATTCTCTTTCATTTTACTCTACTTACTTCTTTTCTATCTCTCTTTAACATTGATTGTCAGAAGGGCTATGTAGTGCACACCAGTGAGGGCTTCTTGTAGGTCTATCACCATCCGAGCAATTGATCTCTCTGCTCCATCATTCTCTGCCCTCTTTTACTCCTATTGGTAAACTCCAAACCATCATTAGTGCTGTCTAAAGGTCTTATCTTGCCTTTATGGCTCAATTCTTCAATCATCAATAGTAAAATATTTTTCTATTAGTGGACTATTAGAAGTAATAATCCTTTTTTTTAAGCATTGCTCTTCTTTTTAACTTTTTTTTCTTCCATGATCATGTGAAATAGACTATTTCTTTTTAGAATGATAGTTGGGAGGTTTGGATGAATAAGTTTTGATACTTTTCCTTGAAATTTCACTAGTTAGAGATTGATATATCTTTTTGCTCTTGGAGCTTTTCTTTTTACCAGTGATTAGTTCCACTTCCTTCTTAGACTTAGTAATTCCTTCTACTTTGCCTATTTCCTCAACTGCCTTGTTGGTAATAGCCTCTTTCATTTGCAATAGCTTCATTACTTCTTTCATTGTTAGATAGTTACACTCCAAGTATATATCTACAAAATGGAGTACAACAATCAGTATTATGCTGACTATTAAATTAGTATTTATATTTATGAAATACAAAAACACACTTTTAATGATTTTAATGTCCAAAGAACCCTAAATTAGTGACTACTTGATACAATCCACTATTTTCTTGTCTTCCTTGTTCAATACTATCTCTTTGGTGTGAGGGTACCTATTCATGGATGACCACATGACGGGGAATAACACTTCTCCATTGGGGTGTAGCCATGGTGGTTTTTGCTCTAGCATATCCATCACCTGGTAGTAAGTATCCTTTTAGTCATGAATATTGGAGCAAAAATATGTGTCCATGATCTCGCCCTTTTGGTTGCATGTCAAAAGAACTAGAAGAAACTATTAACTATTAGTCTTAGACCGAACGCTCAAACAAGAAGGTCAAAACAAATAACTAACAATTAATTATTAAAAAAAAGTTAGGAAGGAGCCATGTTCATCGATCTTAATATAGCTTGCTAGAATCATATGAATAGTAACTTTACTCCAATTTTCTTGATGAAGAATCTATAAAACATGAAAAAACTCTAAGTGTCAAAGTCACACACTCTTTCATCTTCTTCTTTAGGTTTACAACATACATTAGCTAGTGGTTTATATAGAGGTAGACCCTTTATATTAAAGATCTAGAACTGTTTCTATTTTTAACCAAGTAATGAAAGAATTATATGCTTTGACATTAGTAATAACAAATTTTATAATCAATGATCCACTTATAGAATAAATTGATAACTCTTGGTTTTTCTCATCTCTTGAACGGTAAACTGCTAGTGCATCTAAGTACGGAATGCCATAGTCATTAGCAAATGTAGGCCCTACCATTAAAGGGATTGGTTCAATGTCATTTGATGTATCTACTAAAAAGTTGCATTTCCTTAAGCAAGACTTGCTACCTTGATTAACAATTACAATGATTAACCTTTTCATAAGACTTATAGTTGGTAACTTTGAGTTCCTAGACATGGTTTTCTATCAAAAGAACTTTAAAAAATCTTAAACAGCAAAAAAGAAAGAGGAATGCACTTTTGAAGATCAAGAAAAATAAATTTGAAAAATTTTCAAGTTAAAAGCATCAAGAACATGAAGAACAAGACAAAGAACATTCGTACAACACACAATACCTAGATTTAATCTTAAACAGCATGCACATGCAAAATAAATAATCAAAAGGATGGGAGTAGAACTATAATAGCAATTTACCTGGTTCAAAGGTAAATAAAAGATTCTAAACAATGCTCTCAAAAGATGAATGAAGAATCAAAGGTATTAAATGCTAATCTAAGCAATGCTTTAGTAAAAAATTCTAATATCCAGATGACCAAAGTGAAGATAAGAAAGGTTATGCATATTGAATTTGGAAAATTGTTCTAATAGTTGATGCTCTTTATCACATTGATCATGGTTTTCCTCATTGACATCAAATGGTTCATACAAGTCATCATACAAATAGACCTGCACCTCGAAGGCTTATTAAATGCTAAAAATGTTAGTTTTCCATTTAGTGAATGCAAATTTAAGTTCAAAATTTGAAAATTCAATATTCAAAGAGTTATCATTAACTGGATAATTGAAAAGATTGCTATTAATTATTGCATGGCTTGATGGCAGTTGCACACATCTCAAAAGGTCATTTTTTTAATAACTAGTTTAAATTCTGCACCAATTAGTCAAAATCACAAAAAAAAAGATTGAAATCAATCAAATTAATAACAATGTTTATACAATTGTCTAATTTATTATGCAATAAAAACATAAGAAGCTAATAAAAACATATGCAAAATAGAAACAAAAATAAAAACTAGACAGAATGCAGAATGCAAGAACAGAATGCAATATGCAAACTAATACAAAATTAGAGTTAAGGGGTTTTGTGAATTTAAATTAAAGTGAATGAATTAAACAAAATAAAGATACAGAGCAAACAGAAAGAAGGAAAATTAATATAATAAAGTAGTTGATTTAAGGAATTTAGAGCTATAGTTTGGATTAATCATAGCTTAATTAGGATTTGACTTTTCTAATTAATTCTTCAACTTGAATTACTTAGAACCCTTACAGTAATTCATGAATTCTAAGTTAGATTACCATTTAGGATTTGATCAATTAAGATTAGTCAAATTAAGCAACTGCTAAACTTTTTAAGCTAGATCAAAATTGATCTAATGATAGAATTAAGTTGAATTGAGAAATTAAATTAGAAATCTCTAAATTAATCCCTTAACCCTTTGCCCCGATGTGTAAAATCATAATTCAACATCAAAATAGCAAGAAATTAGAAATCACAAAGATGAACATTAATTATACCAAATCAACATCTAACACAAGTAATTTCAAGAATTCAACACAAGTAAATAAGGAAACAAGAAAATTAATTGAAGAAAATTAATATTACAATTCATGATCTAATAATCTAGAGGAGGAGAGCATCAAACTCCTTGAATCAACTCTAAATTTAAGCTTCTATTGATGAAGAACAACATAAAAACAAGAAGAAAAAGAGAAAAGCTCTAGTGTTAAATCTATAAAAGTCTCTAAAGTCTAATAAGCTCTCTCCTCTTATTTGACCTAATTAACCTAAAATCCTATTAGACTTAGATTGTGTGTCTCTTAATATTACAATAATGAGGCCTTCTTAATTTTTAAAAGCTAGGACATATTTTTAACAAGGTAATTAACTCTAATAGTTACATTAATGAATTCTTACATGTTTAACTTTCAACCAGTTTAATGCCACTAAAATAAAGTAATTTGGGTAATCCATAAACATCGAAAATGTAGGCCTAAGTCTTATGGAGATCTAGGAACTAGTTTCAGGTTAATCAAACCTCTATAACTTTAGATATGACTTAAAAATCAAGGTTAACTTAGCTAGGATAAAGTGATAAAGATAGGGCTTCGACTTCTTGTCTAAATAAGGGCTTAAAGAGTCTAAATTGTGCTTTGATCAAAACACCAAAAATTGTAGGCCTTTCTTTAAGCTTTTAACAGTATATAGATCATCTCGATTCAACATTTGGAGCCCAAGATATGGATGAAAAATAGAAATAGTGTCAAAATCTAACATTAACTGAATAAATTTAGAATATTGTAAAATCAACATAAAATTATAAAATAAGGCCAATTCTATAAAATTAAACATGTGTAGCTCACTAAAAGACATAAAATGGGAGGAAATAATATAGTAAATATATTTCTCATCAAGTGCCAAATGGATTTAGACAAATTAGTATCATAGAAGAGTACCATTTTTATGGTAGTTGAGTTAACCGATCAATTGATTGATCAATCAGTTCACAATTAGTTAATTAATTAGCCCATAATTAACCCATTTATTAGCCAAGTTATTAACTCAAATAATTAGATAATTACTAAACCTGTAATTAGTCAATTGGTCAAAGGATGTATCTAGTTGTAATTAAAATAGTTATTACCATTATAACCAATATGCATGAGCTGGAATCCAATAGATTTTTGAATGATCTTCTTCTATAAAATAACCACTTTATTCTCTTGTAAAGTGGTCAATTTATCCTCCTAACAAGCATTATATCTGGCTTCCTTCTAAATTTTATTCACTCTCATTTTACTTTACTTAATTCTTTTCTATCTTTCTAACATTAATCATCGAAGAGCTTGTGTGGTACATGCCACTGAAGGCTTTTTATAGGTCTAACATCGTCTGAGTAATTGATCTCTCTGTTCCACTATTCTACACTCTCTTTTACCCTTGCTAATAAACTTTAAAACATTAATTTCTATTTTAAAAATAGTGAAAGAAAAAGGGAAAAATTAGTAGATACTAAATAGCCAATGATTTTTCTAAAATTGAAACAAACTAATGTTGCTCCTTATGAGAAATTCTTACTTGTTCATTGGACACACAAGTCGTAAACCCACTATTAATAAAAATTAAGAGAAATTTAAAGAGACTTAGTTGAGGAATTAATTATTGTATTAATTTTTTTAAATAATAATGAAGTGGCCAATTTTTATTAGTAGTAAACACACAACTTGTATATTCATTGAGCAACTAAGAATTTCTTGTTCCCTAAAAAAGGGAAGTAATCAAAATTCAAGAGTAAAATTTGGAAATATGATGTTATTTCATAACCTATTTAGTTTGAATTTGTAGTGTATATACTATACAGAGAAAATTTGATTTGCATGTTACCTATTGACATACTATTCTAAGAGACTATATGTTTTTTCTCAATTAGACAAAACTTTAGTATATATACATATTCCAAATAGCTACTAAAACTTAATGCATCATCAAATTAAGTTCATGAAAAATTATTATTATTATTATTATTACATTACTACATAATTATAATTCTACATTGGTTGATAGACATGAGTCATAGGTTAAACTGATGTTTATATAAGTATGGTGATATTTTTGAAAATATTGGGAGAAATAAGACAACAATTTTAAAACAAATTGATGTTTATAGTTAACTGATAGCAGTTTTGAAATTTAAATGAAAACTTAAGAAGTTGGTTAAGTTAGGAAATTATTATCCAAAAGGCACTTAAAAGGTCAAATAAGAAGAAGAAATAATTCTATGTTAGTATTGTTATTAACCAACATGTAAAGGCATTTATATAGTTTCCTTGGACAATGCACCATCACTTAATTATAATGCAATTTTTTACTATATATTTCACTTTGACTCTCCATTTAAAATATCCTAGTGATATTTTAGCCTCGATTATCTAACTTTAACATGTTTGAGGAGGAGGAAAATAACTCCCCTACCATTTCATTTAACACTTTCAAAGACATTATAGAATCTAATTAATAACATCTAAATATGTTAAATAAGATGGTGGAGGAGCTATTTTCCTCTTCCTCAAGCATAAGCTGGCATTAGTAATGAAGTCCAATGTGTTGCCTAAATCAATGATTTGCTAATATCTAAAATTGATGGATGGTTATGAGAATTGGCACTGAGTTTGGCAACAATAGTGGAAGACTAAAGTCCTTTTTATTTCCTTATATAATATTCTTGTAAATTTACATTTGTTGATGTAATGATATTTAGATTAATGTATAAAATTGTAGAACAATTTTTATATCAATGCCTTTTTTCTCATATTTTCATATATTCACATTCCATATGTTTATGTTTGTGTCATTATAAGAAAAATATGCAAAAAGAACATATAATTTGTCATGAATTTATGATATTGAATAAAATTGAAGAAATATTCTTCATTAATTTTGAAACTAACCTTTTTTTTTCTTCAAACTTAAGAAAGTTAATATCTTTTAAAATAAAGTAAAACTCTTATCCTATTTATAAACTTTCAACTTCCTTTTTTAAGAAATTTGTAGAATGGTTGATTTGTATTTTCAATAATCAAAGTAATTTTCTAAAGCTCGATAGGAAAGACATCAATTATTTCTTAAAGTAATGTTATTTGTGAAAAATTAGATTCTTATACCATAATAATTTTTTTATCATGATCAACATCTAAATCTAGCAGTTAGCTGACATGTAATAAATATTTATCAATTTGTAATAAATATTACCAACTTGAGGTGCATTGTATTACGGGATGAAAACATGAATCATTAATACCAAGCTTTATGAAGTAGTGTAAATTGTGAAATCGCCAATGTTTCAAGGTATACAACAATTAAGTTTTTTGAAGTAAAATATATATAATACATTTATTTTGTAAATAATGATGTGGACACCTATAACATTAATTTTCAAAATATAATGTCAATTTTTTAATTAGTAACCAAAGTAAAATGTCTTGTACTTCCATAAAATGCGTCCACAATTTCTTTTCTCTCCCACTCCTTTTTTCATTTAGAGTTTCACTTTATAGTTTCTCTTTTACTCCATTTTATTTATATGACATAAGAGGCAATACAAGATTGATGATGCTTAATTATCAATTGCTAATATATAAGTCACTACTATTAGACATAATTATTTACAAGTCTTGCATCATTTATATGAGAGTACTGGTATCAAGAAAGAGTAGGTATACATGTGTTTACTAATAAGAAATTTTATTTACAAGTCTTCTATCATTTATATAAAGGGCATATTTTGTTAAAATTTATCATGGACATGAAAGTAAAGGGAAAGGGTTATTTCATGAATACTATGCAAACATTCACCATCATCTTTTTTTCAAAGTTATGAGATAAAATCATTAATTGTAATATTAATGTACAATATTTACTAGTTAATATTGATAATATTGTTAGAATAGTGATTTGTTATTATATCTATTTTTAGAAAATGTAAGCATGCAGAAGTTATTAATAAAATAAAAAAAAATAAACCACATTAGTTATTTATTATAAAATTGATGTTGTTATAATTGGGATGATATCATATTATTTAACTAAATTGACATATAAAGGTATAGCACTAGCCATCTAACTTTAATAAATGATGAAAGTAAGCATTTACTAAGGGCCACCTAACTTTAATAAATGGTGGCAGTTAGTATCTACTAAGGATGGCATTTATAAGGTATGAAAAAATGTCATCAAGTTTTTATTAAAATCTGACATCTGAAGTTTGGTAATTCATTTCAATCATTATGACAATTCATTAACCATTTTTATGTCATGATAGTTCATTAATAATTTACATATTATAACAATTTATCAACAATTTGTTCTTGGCATATAGAAAGGGCTCTCCTTGCCTATATGGAACAATTATCAAGATAGCTCTCCTTGAGATGCTTGATTATTTCATTTGCTATTAGCATTTAATTATTCCTATGTTTTAGTGCGAGAGTTGACATGTTGATTACTATGTGTGTAGTGTCAAACTTTTATATAAATAAAGAAATTTGCACCATTCTTGCACTGAATAATAGAAACATTCAAAACATATGATTAATCAAGCACCTCAAAGTTAGTAAATATAAAATTTTTGTGTCAACTTTAGATGGGTTATAAAGTAATGATAAATTGTTATGAGAAGAAGCGATATCTCTAGTCATATGTTAGTAGGCTTGAGTATAATACAAAATTCATGATGTGGCTTTTTTGATAATAATTTATTATAAATTTGCAACAATTAACATCATCCAACTCAGAAGTCCTTAAGCAATATAAAGAAATTATAAGAAGTGGTATTCTACTTTTTCCTTTCAATTAAAGTTTATTGTTCATGGTAAATTATAGAATTATAGTTTCTTATTTGTTAGATTGCTTAATCTATTGTTGTTTGTATAATTTTATAAGAAAAATATTTTGGTTTAAGAAGTTTTTGCATTTGTTGCTATTATATCTATTACTATTTATTAGATTATTCATTTAAAGTCTTTTTACATTTGTTGCTATTGCTACTTGTACTTGTGTAATTGTATGAGAAAAATATGATAGAATGCTAAAAAAAATTAATGCTACCTACTTGTTAAATTATAAAGTTTTTGTTTGAAACATGTTTTGAAACAAAATATTTTGGTTTATGACATTTTTTTATTAAAAACTAACTTCTAAACATTTATAGTTGAATGATATCATTTTACTATACATGTTTGTTTTTTTCTTAGGAACTAACATTTAATATTAAAATAATTCAAATCACATGGCATGAGACAAAAATAAAAAGGGTGAAGCCAAATGCTATTTGCAAATTTCATCACAAAACTTTTCTAAACCCTAAAATGATTCTCTTTTCTAAGGTATGCTCACATTCCAACCTTAAGATGAGTCTTTTTAGTTTTTTTATTTTTATGCTCGCTAATTATTTTGTAGTATTAAAGATCTATTAACTCATCAATAAATTTGTAGGGTTGTGTGTTCATTGGCAAAGTGTAAAATATAAATATAAGAACTTTCTTAACTTTTATGTTTTGTTCTTATAATCTAATCTCTTTTTTTTTGAAGTTATGCTTACATATACAATTGTTTGGTTCTTAGTTTATATAATATGTTAAAATATTTGGATAATGCATGTCCTATTTAAGAGATGCACATTAACAATGAACTAAACATACTTTAACATAATGATGTCTACAACAAATTAAAAGGTAAATTTTCTTTTATCATAATAAACTTTTTCTTTATAGTTGTTACAATACTCAAATTTTCATTTGTTTACTTTATTCTCTCGCAATTTAAAAATGCTCTAGACATATATCATTAAATAATGAAAATCATTAGATATTCCTTGATCCTAGACCTAAATTATATTAAATTAATGTAGGGAAAAAATAAGGCTATTTTATTTGTTATGAATTGTATATATTGAATTTGGGATTGGGTATTGTAATTAAGATGAAATATATATCACTTTCTATTCAATATGAGGTTTGTATATATTATTAAGTTGTAATATTATAATTTTAGGGATTTGGATATATTTTAATTTCAAAGTAGTGCAGTAAAAAGTGTTATAAAATGCTTTATAGAATGGAGAAAATGTAAGGAAAGAGTTTTTTTTTCTCTTTTAGGGTGAGAATGTAATATAACATCATTGAAATGGTGCATTAAACATTTTACATTGGTTAATAAAATAACTCATTGTTAAATTATAATTTTTAGTGACGATTGTAGAGATAAAATCAACATCATTAAATGTTACTAGTTACCAAGTGGAATGACTTGTAAGAAATAATGAAAATTTATTTCTCAAGGAACCAACATAATATTTTTTATATGTGATAGTTTTGAAATTGATGTTATAAAGCACTTACTATGATGCTCAATAAATGATAATTCAAAATCAATATAAATATGCAATTTTGTAATAGTGTTATTTGGTTTCAAAAGGAAAAGGAAATTTAAACAAACAATTAACAATTGAAACAATGTACATATGTGGAAAGATTAGAGAAAAAGCTATGAGCTAGAAAAAGTGATGAAAGGACTAGAAAGAAGCAAGAAATAGGAAACCAATTGGTATTTGTTAGGAAAAAAAAATGCTCTATGTAGTTTCTGGCTATATGTAAAATGGTTATAAACAAATCTTGCTTCTCTTATATTAAAGAGCAATGTGAGTTCAACTTTTGCAATGTCTTTTCACCACTTTATACTAAGCCCAAATTTATACTTTAGTAGATGTCATGCTATTCATGTGGCATATACTTTCTTGGTAACTTAAAATTATGATAAAGAAAAAAAGTACATACATATTTATTAGTTTGATGATAAGAATGACATTGGACTAACATTGAACAAAGAGGCCTAATTTCATTTTTATTTTCATTTTTGTTACACCAAGCAATGCTTTAAAACCAAGCTTGGCTATTGACCCAGTAAAATGAGCTAGTTAAGGTTAGATTAATTGAACTGATCAAATCAGAATGTTGAACTAATTGTCATATTTTATTATTTTTATATATAATAAATTATATATTATATATCTATATATAAAAGGAAAATGAGAAAACATAAACAAACATTGATGTTATGACAATTACAATAGTCATTTAACACAATTTTAGTTCAAATAAAAAATAGATGATGAAAATTATTTTTATATGAAAACTAATATAAAAAACCTTGAAGGTAGTTAAGGCTTAATATCTTGTATTCAAATTGTAAAGTTATCATTTGTTAGGAATTTGTATTTGAGTGGATTCAATCTTAAATATACTAACAAAACACTATCTTTAATATATACATTAATTTAAAGTAAATATGATAGTAATTCATACTATAATAAATAAATGATAAGGTTGTAGCTCCTAAAAATTTAAAAATGTGAATACTACCTCTTATATATACTATAATATAAAGTAAATATAATAGCAATTGTATTAGCCATTTGGATTGGACTTTGCCAAATGCTAAAAAAAGATAATTAGCGAAACAAGTCCATTAGTAAACTAGGTGATTGGTTCAATTAGCTTTTTACTGAGTTTGACTAGAACAACCTAGGTTTTTTACCAAACAGGTTTATAGGTTCATTTGGTCTATTTTTAACTCATAAACTCATATGCTAGTTTGACTGATTGAACTAGCCAAGCTAGTCTAGGTTTAAAAGCATTGATATCAAGTAGTCATTTAGTTCACACAAAAAGAAAGTTCTAATAGAAGTTTAATTTCTTAAGAAATAAATTTCCATGTGAGTTTCTCACCTAAATTGAAATTTAATTTCATCAAGTAGTCATTTAGTACTAATTGAAATACATTTTAATGAAATCTTATATTTATATACTCATTTTTAATCACTCCTGACCTTTAATCTTATTTATTCTTTATTAACTTTCCCTCATTTTATTCCATACAAAATTTCTCTTCAAAAATTCCACTTATTCATTAAATTTTATTTCATTCAATAAATTAAAAATTAAAAATTAAAGCTTTAAAAATAGTTTGATCATTAGCTTGCTTTTCAAAAGGCCTCGAAAAGCAACTAGGAAATAAGTATGAAAAATCAAGTAAATGATAATTAGAGATATGTAATAAGCAAGAACTAAAAAAGTAAGGGAAACAAAAGATAGCACTGGTGTATAGTGGTTTGCTTGTCCAAAGAAAAAATTATTTCTTTGGATCTACTCTACTCTTCTAAGATCAAATCCAATCTTGGTAGTCATCCACTAGAAGATTTTCTTTTACAAAGCTCAAGTATACTTTTTCACTTAATCTTTTAAGAACTTAAGCAATCCCACTTTAAAACATTTAAGGATTTCCTTCTCATAACCAAATCACAAGGTGATTGCATGTATTTCTCTCTCACTCCACCCTAGCTAGTGAACCTTTAAGGTTAAGGTTTGTCTCTTGAAGATACTTTAAGTTTTATACACTCTAATAGTATAGATTTGCAAGTTTAAGCACAAAGAAGAAGACTTAAAGAGATAGAAAGAATCTAGAGAGAGAAAGTCTTTTGGAGAGAAGAGGAGATACTTAAATGTCTTGCCAATGACGTGTGGCCCTCTATTTATAGCCAAAGGTTGAGAAACTAGCCATTAGAGAAGCTTAAATTCTAATGGGTAACCTCAGTCCAAAAGGCTTGCTCTCTTGAATCTTTTAGGCAGCTTGCTTTTTTTGAAAAGTTGAAGTCTTGTCATTGTCAATGTTAGCAATTTTAAATATTTAGAGCTTGCTCTTTTTCTAGCTAGCTTAAAGTGTTATATTCCTTGTGTGCTATGAAAATACAATTAACTTGTATTTTTAGAAAAATTTAATTTTTGGTAAGGAATTGTCTTTTTTTTTACCATTTACTATAGCTTGCTCGTTTTCATTAGATATTAATATATTATTCCATTACTAAGTTATCCTAATGTGATATTTCATAAAGAGCAACCTATAGAAACTAGTATAATTGACATAGATAGCAAAAGAGTAATTAAACCTTATTGATGATTTCAATATTTTAACAAACTCAAATACTTAGTATATCATTAATATGAAAAGTAATTGCAAGTATAATTCAATTCTATTCCATTTTAAAAATAAAAACATGTTAAATTAATAGAAAGCAAAATTAAGCATGCACGAGATAACAATGAGCAACTAGGTAGTAGATGAGCAACCAATAAGCAGAAGCATTTTCCTAATATTTTAATACTATACAATAACTTAAAAAATCTTTGCATATTATAAGTCATCCAATTAATTCTAAATTAACCATCATTGAAACCCAATCATTTTAAATAGCAATCAGGGGTCCCATATTTCACAATTATTATATGCGTCAGTATGCATGATAAGTTATCACTATATGTGATAAAATAGAAAATGAGGTACCTCTCTTTAATAGAAAGGATGTTGTTTGCCTAAATTTAGATAAATCTTAATATATATCAAATTATTTTTAGCTATTAAATGAGGGTATTACAATTGAGGGCTCGACTAATATATCAAAACATTATAGAAAAATAGGCTTTCAATAACGACATTTATCATTGGTATAAATATCTCCATTGTCACTAAGGCTCCGTTTATTTTGTCGAAAAATATTTTTTGCAAAATATAGTTATAAAAATGATAATATGAAAGAAAGTATTTTACTTATTTAATGTTAAATGTAAAGATTTTAGAGAAAGCAACTTCTCCTATCTCAACAAGGAATTTATTTTCCTCCATTTTTAAATTTTTAGATATTATTTTTTTTAGTCATTAATATAAATGGTATATCATCCTTTCATTAGTTTATATACAAATGAAATTTTTCTATGAAAAATACTTTTCAAAGAAATAAACGGAGCTTGAATACAAAAGTCATTGGAGAAAATGTTGTTGGCAAAAATTGGTCAGTGTATGTCATTGGCAAAAATTCAGATTTCTATGACAACAAAAATTATCACTAAAAATTTTTCAAAATTCAAAAATTTTTTAATATTACTTTTTAGTTATGACAAAGTCATTGCTTTAAGTTTAAATAAAAAATAAAAATTAAAATATCACTTTTAACAATAACAATGTGGTTGCTGAAATTCTCTTCGAATTTTTTTTTTAATTTTAGGATTTAGTGACAACATTGCCATCATTGGAAGTTGTCTTTTAGTAATAACATTGTTGTCATTGAAAATATTTTCAAAATTTAAATATTTTTAAAATTTAACTTTTAATGACCACAATATCATCACTATAAGTTTGAAATAAAAATATAAAAATAAAAATTTTATATTTGGTGACAACATTATAGTCGTTAAAAGGTAGAAAAATTAAATTTAAAATCATTATTTTAGCATATACCGATGACATTATTATCATTGAAATTTTTTAAAATTAAATTAAAATTAAATAAAAATTTTGAAATATAAAAATAAATTATTTTAAGTTAAAATTGTAATTAAATGAAATTAATATATTATATTTGATAGCATAAATTTTAATAATTTTATTTCAATTAAATTAAATTAATTTAGCATTTTAATTTAATTTTATCTAATTTAAATATTAAAAAAATATGTTAACGGTATTAATAATAAAAAAATGATCCATATGAAAACATTAAATATTTATAAAAAAAATTTGTATAAATGTCTATACATAAAAATAAAAAAAATTGTATATACATGATAATCTAAAAGGAGGTATATGTATTCGGATGTATTATCATTTGTCCTAGGGCTATCAACATCATTTTGATGATATGGATAATATATTGAAGGTGGTGCGTAGGTGGTACAAAGTGGCTAGGTTGGGGGTGCTACTATGAATCTACTCGTTCTAGGTTGTGTAGTTGCAAAAGGAGGTATAGGCAGTATAAGCCCCTAATGTCTAAGTAGGGAAGTAAGCTCCATGAAGTAAACCCCTTATTGCTGCTGCATCTCCTGCTACTGAGTACCTTGCTGCTCCTAAATCATCTATTGAATTTGTTAAAGTTGTTATTAACTTTGTTACAGTTGCTCCTATAACTCAATGACTTAGGAGAAGTGCCATGACCCCACCCCAGAGTCGGAGGTGCTGGGCAAAAGGTAAGACTGGCTAACAAGCACACAACCAACTATTTTCTGGTACCCTTGACAAGTGTTAAGTATCTCATTGGTGATGACAGTCTCATCAATTTATACAAGAGAGCTAATGGTCCAGTGGATGATACACTGGACTAAATATGTTAAGTTACTAGTTTAGTCATCCTCACCTTGAATTCTTAAAACAAAAATCGATTATAAGGATTAATGATATGTTCATAAAATTTTTATCATTAAAATGTAAAGTTTAGTTAACTTATATACTACTTATTGGAGGTTTGATACACCCACTTCCCTACCCTATATGTGTGTCAGTCCCTAAAATTTTCTAGCACTGATTGCAACTCACTTGTATCCTTATTTCTTTGCTTATGTTTCACTAAAAAATAAAAAATATGAAACATGATTATTAACTTGGCGAACATATTATACATTTAAATCATGAATAATAAGTTGAATTACCTTATTATAATAATGTGTATAATGGATTTCAATCCATGCCAGTCATTCATCACCTCGTTCACCCTATTCTCTACATTCCTCATAGACAACTCTTACAAATTAAGAAATAACCATACAAAATTGATATGTTTAAGAGTCATAACGAAAATACAATTTAGACATATGGAATAATTACATAAATTTATTGAATATCATATTTACCTTGTAAGTATTACTGTTAAAGAAATCCATATATCTTTATTAAGTTTGAGGTAAGACAGATGGTGGCATGAAGTGTCTAGCACAATCTAGGTCGAAACCTTGCTCCTAGTAGGCCTCGTGTTGGAGAAAGTGCTTATTCAACCTATATTTCTTATAATTGTACGAGTCAATAGTAGTCCATATCAAATCACTATTCGCTCTATCTCATTTAGGCTCAAAGAGACTTTAGAACTCCGAGTGGGATTGCATTAGAAAAAATTTAACAAATTTGTAAGTACTATATCCAATAATTTTAATATCGAATATAAAACAATAAAGAATGAGAAGAGATCAATACTTACATAGACCTCCTACATGACCCTTTCTTATAATTGTTGAGGCACCAACCATTATGATTTATAGTAGGGTAGGATGTAGGCCTGAATGATGCTACCTATATCACGGGGGAGATGGCTAGCATTTTCACTAACCACATGCCATATACCAATTGTATTAAACTATATATGCATCAATTTTCCCTCTTTTCTCCATCTTGTCATGTAGCCTAAAGGACCTATTTGAGTCCCTTTTTTCTTGAAGCTAAAGTTTTGATGGATAAGAGAAAATATTAGTACAATGAATTTATATGTAATAAATAATTAACTTAAGTGGGCACATTAAGAAAAAACACTTGATCCCTCACATTGTGATATAATATGTGTGGGTTGATGTGGAGGGTCCTTTCTAGTGTCACCTTTATGGTATTGTGCCTTAACATTAGCCATGATTAGGAAAAAACACATTTTATAAGCATTTAAGAGAAAAGTCCATAATTGAATTAATTGATGACAACACATAAATTATTGCATTCGTATAATGAAACTACATAATTACTTTTACATAATTATGAGTTGTAATATAGAAAATATATTAAACCCTAATCTAAGTTAGTGTTAGTGAATGTAATAGGCTCATCCTCATGCTTATTAGTTTTCCCATCATTATAAGACTATAGAAATCCCTCCTCCATACAATCTTCAATCATTTCATCTTCCAATCTATCTTCATCATTAATGAAGACATCCACCTTTTTTACAGTAGAACTAGTATTTTTGAAAGATGAAATAATTAAAGGACCATTTCTTTAATTCCTTAAGTTTACCAAATGGAAATCTCTAAGGTTAATCGTAAGGTTAAGATTAAAGGAGTTAGTATCTTGCAAGAATGGCAAGTCTTGTGCACTGACATTATCATTAAGTAGATCTCATATGTTGAAATGCACTGCATTATGCACGACCCTCCAATTTAGTCCATTAAGAAAATCCTTAATGTAAAAGACTTGTTTTGCTTAGGTTGCAAGTATGTTAGATTCATCTTTATACCGGTTTCCACTAATGGAGATGTTTGTAATGTTCTTATCAATGCAAAGTTTCTTTTTTTCTTAGATTAGTGTCATACCATTTGCTTTTGAATAAAGTCACACTATATTTATTTGAATAAGTTAATTCTATGATATCTTCTAGTACACCATAAAACATGTTACCATCAATTCTTAAAGAAAAAATGCCACTATTCTATGTTTTATGTTTCGTATCCCAAGTTTCAATTACAAAGCGTACTCTATTTATAATACATGTTAAGTACATCATAATAGTAAAATTGGGATTAAAAGTTAATGATAGTAGCTTTTTAGAGGGCTTTCAGGGAATCATTCTTATATAAATAGAACATTTGTGAAAGCAGCATTTTCATTAAGAGTTAAATTGGGAAAACAATATAAGTAAGGAATAATATACATTAGAGTAAAACCATGTAGGAAATTTTGTTCTTTGTAATTGATCAATGTTTTCAACACCACTCTATTTGAGTTCTTGTCAATATTCAGTACATAACATATGTATTTTAGTTTGTTATAATTAAGTAGGACAAAAGTATGAATGGTTATAAAGACTTATTGGAGATACTTTTCAATCTTGACATAATTATTCAAGATGTAACATATGGTAACATCTTGATCTTTCCTGTTGAAATGAGAAATGGTCTTTTTCCCCACCAATTAACATTAAGATTTGAACATCGACAATGCTTTTTTTACATCTTTGGATGATACGTCCTAGTTTTGGTCAGGTCGATTGAATCTAATTTCTACTCTTTTCAAGTACATGGAATAAAACATTAATACCTTATCAATAACGTATCTTTCTATAATTGAACCTTTAGGTCGTGCATGATTCTTGATATACTCCTTTAACTTTTTAATGAATCTCTCATATGAGTACATCTATAAAAAATGAATGTGACCACCTTATAATGTTTCTTCAAGCAAGTGCATCACTAAGTGAACCATTATGTCAAAGAATATTGGAGGTTGTATCATTTCAAGCTTGCACAAAATGATGACAATGTGTTGCTTGGCTTGCAAGACATCCCTTCTATTGCGAGTTATAGAACATATTTGATTGAAGAAGTTACATAGCTTAACAATCGAACATGATAGTTCTTTTAGCAAAAATGCTTGGACTAAAGATCTTAACAATCTTTGCATAATAACATAATAATTATGTGATTTCAACTCATTTAATTTCATATCATAATTAGTCATATTTTTCTTGAGATTCCCAACAAACATATTAAGGAATTTCATATTTTTTTATAAATTAGCAAAATTGTCTTCATTTGTCCTAGTTAAGTGTGTATGCAACATATAGTTTGAAAATATGACCCCTCTCCTTATATAGATGTAAGTTTGGCCTTATATTCATATTTGCTAGATCTTATCTTGCATTATCCATTTCTTTTATTTTGTGCTCAATGTCTAATAATGTACTTAAAATACTATCACACACATTCTTCTTAACATGCATTATATCAATATCATGCCTTAGATTCATTGTCAATCAATATGGAAGGTCGAAAAATATGCTTCTCTTACTCCACTTAAGTTCATTAGCACCCTTATTTCATTTTAGACCACTAAACTGAGCATCTTTGCTAAGAAGTTTTTAAGTTACTATACTTAGTTGATCCATACTAATTTCATTGGTAAGAGGACAAGGAGGGGCTCTCCTATCCGAACTCCTATTGAACTCCTTCTTATTTCTTCATGTGTGGCTCCTTAGAAGTTAATGATAATGACTAACATAAGTTATTTTCTTCTTAACTTGAATTGATGGAGTATCATTATTGTACATAAGGCATGCTTTATAGCCTTGAAAGCTCTATCCAAAGAGATTACTTTGTGTAAGAAAATTCATTCACAATCCATAATAATGTCATTCACATGTTGAACATCATATTTGTATTAGCATCCTAAGTGTCAACCCTCTCCCCCAAGGATGTCTTAACTCCTGTACAATTGATTTTAAGAAGATATCGATATCTTTGTTTGGCAACTACAACCCTGGTATTAACATAGTCAACATAAAAAAAGACTAATTTATAGAAATCCATAGTGGCAAGTTATAAGTAGTCATTACCATTGACCATATGCTATAGGGCAAGTTCCTATCACCAAAAGGATTAAATCCATTTGCACTTAAGCCCAGCCTAATATTCTGCGGGTTTATAGAGAAATTGAGATGTCTCCTATCAAATTTCTGCCAAGATTCTCCATTAACAGGATGTTACATTACCTTATCCTCTATTGACCTTCCTATATGATGCCATATCATATCTTTGCAATATACCTCATCCTATACAATTGCTTGAGTTGTGGAGTTAATGAAAAATATTGAAACACTTTTTAAGACACCTTTTCTTCTTTCGTATTTTTATTTATCCATCAGTTTTCCCTATAGATTAGACAATTATCCTTCAGAATATGTTCTTTCCAAAAATGTGCATAGTCATACTTGCACACATGGATTAACTCATACTCCATCCCCAATTTGTTGAGCAATTTCTTTGCACCATAGTGTGATTCTAGCAATTTATTATCCTTTAAAAGTGTATTTTTTAATAAATTCAAAGGAGTATCGAATGACTTATTAGTCCACTTATGTAGCACCTTCAAGTGCATAAGTTTCACTAGAAAGTTCAAGGTTGAAAATTTTGTGCATCCTAGATACAGTTCTATTTCTACTTGTTCAAAAAAGTCACCACAATTGTTATAATTTAATCTAATGTCCCTTTTGAATACATCTTCATTCCCTTTTCCATCATCTCAAACCATTTCTTCAATTGCATGAGGGCTAATGAAATCATGTATAATGCCCCCATCTCATCCTTATCATTAAGAGATTCCCCCTTTGTTCCCTCAGAAGTTGAACCATCCACCTCGCTATAATGTATCTAGTTCATATAATATATGCTTGCCAAATTTTGAAATAATAGATTCATGTACTTCTTACATGAGCATCTCACTAAACCCTTTTTATTGATAAAGTTTTTAGCTCTCTCAATAAATGCAAATGCACCATTCCAATACTCATCCAACAAGCGATCTCGTAAATGTATTTAACTTTTATCTATAGACATTGTATAACTAAATGGAAAGAAGATAACTTTTTATAGAATTGAGTGTTATAATCAATGTTTGTTATGTGCTCTAAATCCATTGTATCACTTCAACTCTAAAAGGTAAGACCCTACCTCATTTAAAATATTTTTGTAGTTTTAAGTGTATCAATTTATTTATGCTCAATGTTTCTTATACATAGAAATTTCAACATCATTTCCTTATAGTTCTCCTAGTGTGTAAATTATACATCGATATAGTTCACACCGGAAAACAATAAAGATGCCAAGAAATTTCTATAATGTTAAACGATAACTAGATAAATTGTTAATAATAACTATAAGATATATCTTAAACTTTCCAACTTTGTGAGACAATTCAAAGATGGATTGACCTCTAAAGATCAACAAACACTTGAATGAGCCAAAGCTTAAAATGCAAATACAATTCCATTTAAATTAATATAATTAAAATTATTATAAAAGTTATTTATAATAGTTTTAAACTTACATTACGATACTGTCCTATTATTATTCAAGTGTATTATTGTTTATATTGTTAATTTTTTAAATATCCATATAAATTATTACATTTAACATTTTAAAATTAAAATTCAATTTTTAAACCTACTTTACTACATTCATAAGATGTAATATTCAACTTTTTTAATGAGATGTATATTTTATGAGTACTAGTAAATTTTTAAGCATTCAAAGTTTTCAAATATCTATGATTATATAATCATTAAATTGATATAGATTATATTTTGTATGAAAATTTTTAATGACATAAAATTCAAATTCTTTCAAATTTTTAAAAATTTCTATTTATATCATTGTAATGTTTTTATTAAATACATTTGTAAGATTCAAATTTTGTTATTTATACATTTTTATTAAAATATTGTTACCAAGTTATATTTTTTTCAATGTTTAATTATATATTTAAAATTCTATTTTTGATGTTAATGAGGATTATGTTAAATATATCAATATAATTATTATATTTTTACATGATATCATTATGATTTTTTTATTTTCTTAAAATATATAATCATATGTAATCTTATTATTATTATTATTTATATGTAATTAGCATGTATTTTTTTGTTCTTATTATTTATTTATATAATATCTAATGTTATTGTTGAATATATAAAAAATTAAAAATTTTAATTATTTAAAATTCTTTATTTATGTATTCAATGTGTAATTGTTGAGATGTATTGTCGTGATTTGAATTTTTTATATTTACACCTTTTCATTAACATATATTTATTAATTTATATTAACCCAAATATGAATATATATTCATAATTTTATGTTAATATAAATATATTATTTCAAATATATTTATGTAGTCATTATATTTTTATAAGGCATATTTGTATTTATATAATTGTTATTATTATTTATTTCCATAATATTTGATTTTAATGTTCATTGTATAAAAATATTGAATTTTCCAATCTCTTGAAATGATTTATTTATATATTTAATATTTTTTAGCTCTTTTATTTTTAATATCTCAATATTTTCCTACTTATTTAATATATAATTTTATTTTTCACATATGTAATTGTTCTAATTTTGAAAACTTTCAAAATATCTCATTTGTTTATTAATAATATTTTCATTAAATATGTTTTATAAGATTTGATTTTTTATCATATATTTTCATTAAAATATTTTTATTAAGTTATATTGAAAAAAATTAATTACATACCTAAAATTTTATTGTCATATCACTATATTTTTTAAAATATATTTATATAGTTTTTCACATTTCATACTTCACATTTTAATTTTTATTACATTACTTCAATTTTAGAAGTAAAATGTAACTAAAAATTTTGTATTTCAAACTACACTATAAACTCTAAAATTTGTAAAGTGAAATTTATAACGACTTCATCTTATATCAACTCAACTAAATATTTCATACACATCATATTATACAAAATTACAATTTTACTCACTAACATAACAACAACAAAATTTAAATTCATAAATTATACATTGAATAAAACTATATAAAAATATTTAACATTTATAATATATAAAATCAAATGGGATTCATTTCATATCAAAATAATCATATCATAGAAGTAAATTAATGCAGTTCATATTATTCATATCATAAATTACACACTCAAATAAAATGTAATAAAATTTGATTCACATATTTCAATGGAATATATCTACTAATCAAATGGTCTCCAAATGTTAAGCACTAGCTCCAATTAACGGTAATAAAAACTAATAATTCAAAAATATATAAATAAAAAATATAGAACATTGTAAAAAATAATAAAACTTACACAAGAAATATAAAACTCTCACTTGGTCTCTCTACTACATTCTCTCTTCTTCCATGCAAATGAGAGTAAAATGGCATTGGGGGGTTTTTATAAATGAACCCTTTCAATGATGACAAAATACTTAGTCATCATTAAAACGTCATCAATAAAAATCCACACCTTTCAAGGACACATTATTGTCAGTATAAATGAAGATATTACCTAGCACAATTTTTTGAGAAATTTTTAGCAATAACAAAGTCATTAATAAAAAGCAAGAGCTTTCACCAACGACAACTATTATCATTGAAGATTGTAGAACAATTTCCCATACACCTTTCAGCTATGACAATTGTTATTGATAAAATTAACAGCTTTTATCAATGACACTTATCATCATTGAAGATAATAGCACAATTTCCCATGCACTTTTTTAGTGTCGATAATTATTGTTGTTTTCTACACTTTCAACGACAATAATTGTCATTGCTAAACATTTAATTTTCCCACTCTAAATTTTAGGTAGTCTTTAGCTATGACATTTGCATTTTTGAAAGCTAGTGATTTTTACCGACGACAATTATAGTTGCTGAATAGTAATTTTTCTCGTTAAAATTTTTTTCACCTAGAAAAACTCACACCAATGGAATTTTGATGTATTATTTGATGACAATATCATTGATAAGAGTCCAATTATTCATCACCAATGATCAAGTTTTTTTATCATTGCTAAAAGTGTCACCAATGATACTATTATTTCTTATAGCAGAAATTTTATATTTAATTAACTTTTTTACAATCAATGCAAAAAGCAAAATATTTTTCTCTGCTTGTATCATACTGGATAGGCTCTATCAAAATGACTAAGTGGGTGAAAGTTTAAGTAAAATAAATTATAAAATATACATTATAAATAAACTAGTAGTTTATTCTCTTTAATATAGAAAAACATAAAATGGAGATGCTTTCCTTTTTTTCAAGAAAAGGAATGAGAGAGATGGTTATATTTTTTTAATTAAAATGGAAAGCCTCAATAAAAAAGAAAAGTGGATCTCAGAGAAAAAAATTGTATCTTAATCTTTAAAAAAAATAAAAAAAGGAAAGAAACACTAGAATTTTGGAATTTTGGGATGAAAATTTTCTGTCAGAAATTAAAACAAAACCCATTGAAAATTTATCAGAAATAATGCAATTAAAATTCAGATGATTCACTATTTTGACAAATTTTTTTCCATAAGAAAATTAACCTAAATTTTGATGCAAAAAATCTCGTAATTTTTGAAAGGTTTCGAACAGATTTATCCATTGAAAATTTGAAATGTTATGGTAAGCGCAGAAGCTCTTCTTCCATTTCTTCTTCCTTCTTGCTACTAATTGCTTGTAACATTTATTTATTTGTATTTTGCGTTGTTTCATATAATGGTATCTAAAGAGCATTTCATTCCCATTTCCTTCTTACGTGGATAGAGATTAGTAGTAATTTTTGTTCATTCACTTGAAATATTTATTTATTTTTATTTAGTTGATTAGAAAGTTTTATCAATTTTATTAAATTAGTTATTAGAAAAGTTTATTTAATTTTATCTACTTGAATATTAAAAATATTTATTAGTATAATAAATTAATTAAAAATGTATTCCTAATTATATTTAGTTAATTATTTAGTTTATGTATTTAACTAGGAAGGTTTATCACTTTTATTAAGTTAATTAGAAATGTATATTTAATTTTATTTAGTAAAATATTAGAAATTTTTAGTTAAATTTTTGGAAAGTTTTATTAATTTTAATTATTAAGTTAATAGAAGTGTTTATTAAATTATATTCCAATAATTGTTTTTTATTTACTTAATTAGAAAGGTTTATTAATTTTATTAAGTTAACTAACTTTTCAATTCTTGCAATGCATGGGTGTATAACTATTATCTAATATAAAAAGAAGAATAATAAGTATATGATAAAAATTATAAAAAATTTAAAATCTAATTTATTATATTTATTTTGTAATTAACATTTGAATTTATAAATAATAAATTTTTGAAATGTCATAAGAGTTAAAAAATATAATATGTAATTAAGTAATTTGATTGAATTAGATTCTTAGCTTATTTGAAATATTTGTAATAAAAAAATTTGTATTACATTCATATTATTCAATGAGTAGCAGTGAATATGAAAATAATAAAAAAATGTAATGAGTAAATAGATAAAAAAATAGAAATAGCATAATAATTTTTAAACCCCAACCAGTCATTCTAGTTTACTGGTTGAACTAGTTTTGAATTAAAAATATAAATTATTTATATTACATATATATACACATTAGCATTACAAATATTCTTAATAATAAATTATGCTAAAATAAAAAAAAATATATAATGTAAGTTAATGATAAAAAGAAATAAGTAATAAAATATAATAGATATGCCAATAATTTATGTTAAAAATATTTTTATAAAAAATATAAATTCAATTTATATGAAATTGTGAAGGTATTACATTTTATGTATTATAAATTATAAATTATTATTTTTTTTACAAAAAATTATTAAAAATTATAAAAAAATTTGATTCATTGGCTAGTTCTAATTAATTTTTACCAGTTCACATCAGTTCTGATTAATATTGGCTGTTCTGATTAATATTGGCTGGTTCACACTAATCCACATTCATTTCCAGTCCAATGAGGATAATCAAACTGGCTCACTGGTCTAACCAGCCAAATTGATCCGATTTTTAAAACTATATTATGAACCATCAAAAATCATTTTTAATTTGAAATATAATATTTCAAATTTAATATAAAACATTTAATTTTTGTTTAAATCAATCCTTTTAATTTACTATCAATGTGAAAAAGGAATTAAATATATTTATCTGCATGGGTGAGAGTGTAAGTAAACTAAATGAGAAATTATAAATAAATCAGCAGTTTCTTTTTAATATACATAAATGATGCTCTCCTTTTCTTGAGAAGGAGGGAGAGGATAGATGCAATTTCTTTCATTAAAATTGCATGTTTCGGACAAAAAATGAATATCTTAAGTAAAAATTTTATTTTTATCTTTTAGAAAATAACAAAAAAAAAGAGTATTCAGATTCATATATATTATGTGTTTGTAAACATGTACATATATATACATATATACATATATCGTAAAATGTCACAATAATAATTAGAATAATAATAAATTATTATATAAATCATTATATAATTGAAGATTATTATAATTATATTAAGATAAATGAAAAATTCAAACTTACATAGATCTTTTTTAAGTGAAACTTGCAGAAAAATAGTAAATTGAAGGAGTAACACTTACCACTCTTACAAAATAGAAACAGCAAGAATTATTATGCAAATCAACAATAAAGTTCCCTTCCAAATTAAAGTGAAATTATTGTGTATGATAATATTCAATGGGATTTCAACATCAAAACCCTTGAATTAATATACGTTAATCATGCATGAAGTGACGAATACTTTATTAAATCAGAAAATAAAAAATAAAAAAAAATACTTTCAGAACTGCTTTTCCAAAGTTGAAGAATAAAGTATGATATAATTTTCCAAACACGCTTCATCCTTTTTCTGCATAATATTGATCCCCCAGTCCATCCACGAAATCAACCTTCATGAATAGGTAAATAAATCAATAACAACCTATCTATCAATGATAAAATTCAAATTCGTTTACAATAACGAGTTCAAAATTTTCAACTCGAAAAGGTCAAGTGTAAAATATATATAATTTTTAAATCGTTAAGAGAACCAACTAAAAATTATTACACATAAAAACATAAATATCAAAATTCTTAAAAGGTCAAAATTCCTATCCGTTGCCTGTCTCCATCCCTGTCCATTTAAATCTTTATTTTGCCCCTTAATCACGCATGTATTGGATGTTGAATGGAGTGTAAAATACCTTTTTCAAAAAAAAAAAAGAAAAGAAAAAATGTCTTTCTTTCCCCCCCCCCCCCCCCCCCCCCAATCGAAGACAAAAGTATGTCATAATTTTCTTACTCGCTCTCCCTCAGTTTTCAAAAATTAATTCTATCACAATGTTAGGTACCATTTGTATATATCTTTCCAAGCGTCAGATTTGCTTTGTGGCACCTTTTGAAGTCTTCCTTTACTAGATTTTCTGTGAAAAATGTTTTGAGGCCTCAGTTTATATAATTCTGTAATCAATTAAAATCAGGAATAAAGAAATTTAACTTTTTAATTTATAACTTGGAACTTATCCATCCATATTTTTTAATAGTACCTATAGTTAAACCATTAGATATACATATATATCCAGTATTGAATCTAATGTAGAAGGAGGTATAAAACTTTCAATGGGCACCAAATACCACTTGAACCGAATGTTCTTAGCTATATTTTTTCCCCAAATATCTAACTTAGGATCTTTCATCAGTGCCTCACTTATCTCGATTTGCACAGATCGATTTAAACTTGCAGAAAATCATATTGCACGTACGGTATCAATGGCTGATTAAAAAATATTTTGTGTAAAGCAATATATATATATATATATATATATATATATATATATATATATATATATATATATATATATATATATATATATATATATATATATATATTATCATAATATTTTTTTTATTTTTATGCCAGTTGAAATATATTCTAATGAAATCCCATCAAATTTTAATAGTTGTTAATTCAGATCAAAAAATATTTTTATGTAGAAGAACTGACTTGTCGGTATTTGACTAAATTCGTTTTATCAGTTATATATATATATATATATATATATATATATCCCGAGCATATTGGACAGTAGAATTACTGGATATTATAATTGTTCAATGAGATTTTGACATCAAATTTCTTAAAAGTTTTAGTTATGCATAAGGTGAATATTATATATATGGAATGTAGAGCAACTCTAATTGTTCACAATTTCTGCTGTATAGCTTTACTGCTCAAATCTACTCTTAACAATCTTTACAACTCTCTAATGGAAACTAATATTATGAAAGTAGGATTGAATTCAGACCACCTATCATGTTGTATTAGGAATACAATTATATATTGAAGAATTAAATTCAAATGTTTTCAATACTTTGAACAAAATTAAAATGACATGTAGATGCTATGTTTAGCATATTAGAATAACAAGCTTGCCTTCTCACACATTCTTGTCTCAGAGACTATATGTTGTTTGTCCTTCGCATATGTGTATTTCAAATAAATTAACAGAACTTCAAATTAAGGTTCATGAAAATTTTAGAGTAGTCTTGGATCCCGTCAACTTCCATTACTGTCATTTGGTTTCAAAAGCAGAAGGAAAAAGAAAAAGCACATAACTAACAAGCAATTGAAATAAGTGAAGCTGGCAAAAATTAGGGACTAGCAGTGTCTTTTCCAACGCGTTTTCATCCGCTTTCTCTGCATAATATTTAAAACTTAGAGTAAGCTTTCTACATGCATCACTTCTGTCACTGTATTAAACTTTTTTCTCTATACTTCTTGCAAACATTTACTTACTTTGTTTTCTTACAATTTGAAAATGCTCAACTTGTACGTCATTTAGTAGTACAAATCATTAGGTATTCTCTAATCTTATATTGAAACTGTATGGAATTAAAATAGAGTAAAATAGGGTTGTCTGTTATAAATTGTGTATGCTGAATTTGAGATTATGTACTGTAATTAAAATAAAATATACATTGTTCAATATGGGATTTGTATGTACTATAAAGTTGTAGTATTATAATTTTGAGGGTTCTAGATGTATTTTAGGTTGGGAACAGTATAGTAAAAAGTGTCATGAGATGCTTTACAAAATAGAAAGGGTGCAAGAAATGAGCTTCCTTTTTTTAGGAGAGAAATGTAATACAATGTTAATTAAGTGAATCACTGAAGTGATATATTAAATATTTCATGTAGGTCAATAAAATAACTTGGAGTTAAATTTTAATTTTTAATGATGGTTATAGAGATAAAACTAATATCATTAAATGTAATTAGTTAACAAGTGGTGTAACCTATAAAAAAAGATGATGATTTATTTATTAGGGAATCAATATAACAATTTTTATCAGTGATGGTTTTATTACTGATGTTATAAAGTATTTACTATGATGCTTGATAAATGATGGTTCAATATTGACGTAAATCTGCAATTTTACGGTAATGTTATTTGGTTTCAAAAGGAACTGGAAAAGGAAAATTAGACAGACAACTAACAATTGAAACAAAGTAAATATGTGGAAAGATCGTAAAGATTGGGGGAAAAAATACGCTATGAACCAGAAAAACTGGTGAAAGGACTAGAAAGAAGCAGGAAATGTAAAACCAACTGGTATTTATTAGAAAAAATACTCCGTGTGCTTTCCAACTACGCATAAAATGCTTACAGAAAAATCTTGCTTCTCCCATACTGAATAGCAAAGTGAGTTCAACTTTTCCAACGTGGTTTTCTCCAATTTACACTGAACCCACAATTATACTTTAGCAGAAGTCATGCTTTTCACATGGCATATACTTTCCTGGTAACTCAGAATTACAGTAAAGAAAAGAAGTGCATACTTATTTGTAGGGTCGTTAGTTTGATGATGAGAATAACATTGGACTAACATTGAACAAAGATGCCTAATTTCATTTCTATTTTGATTTTTGTGATACCAAACAATGTTTTAAAATTCAGTCGGCTCATCAACCCATCAAAACAAGCAAGTCAAAGTTGAATTAATTTAATAGACCAAATTGAATGGTTAAACCAGTTGTTGTATTTTACTATTTTTATATATAATAAATTATGTACTACATATAAAATAAAACATATATTACATATATGTATATAATATATAAATGATAAAATACAAATAAACATTAATCTTACTATAATTATAATAATCATCCAACACAATTTCAATTCAAATAAAAGGCGAATGACAAAAAATTTGTCTTTATGTAAAAATTAATATCCAAAACCTCTGAGGCAGCTAAACCATAATATCTTGTATTCAAATTTCAAAACTATCATTTGTTGGGAATTTATATTTTAATGAATTCAATTTCAAATGTACTAATAAAATACTGCCTTTGGTATATATACTCTAATATAAAGTAAATATAGTAACAATTTATTCTATAATAAATGAATGATAAAGTCGTAACTCCTAAAATTTTAAAAATATGAATACTACCTCTTATATATAATATAATATAAAGTAAATATAATAGTAATTGTATTAACCTTTTAGATTGGACTTCATAAAATGCAAAAAAAAAATCTAGTGAAATGGGTCAACAACGCAATAGGGTGGCCAATTCAATTGGGTTATTACTGGGTTTGACTAAGTCAACCTGAAAATTTGCCCAGTACAGGTTTATGGATTCATCCAATCCTTTTTTAAAGCTTAAGTGCCAATCCAATTGGTTAAAATGGCCAAGTTGGTCGGAGTTTAAAAATATTGATATTAAGTAATCATTTAACTCACACAAGAAAGTTCCAACAGAAGTTTAAGGTCTATTTGATTTCATTTTTATAAAATTGTTTTTAGTTTTTAGAAAACAAAAGAACAAAATTTCTATTTGGTAATCTGTTTTGTTCATTTTGTTTTTAAAAATAATAATTTAGAAAGTTGTTCTCAAAACTAAAAAACAAGAACAATTTCTACATATTCCCTAAACTTGTTTTTTGTTCTCTGATTTTGCAATGGCAGTTTGGTAAATACAACTAAAGAGTGGACTTCATCTTTTTCAATTCCTGTGTCTCCAATCACCCATCTTTCTCCATCGTTATTTTTTCTGAATTGCCATCTTCCTCCTGGTTTCCTATTGATCATCAAAGTTATTTGACGCTGATAATAAAGGATAAGTTAATTTGCTAGAAATTGGATGATTGAAGAATAATAGCATAGAGAAAGGAGGAAACTACAACGGAGAAACTGAACAAAAGATGAGGTAGATGAAAAATCCCCTAACTGATATGGCTGTCGGTGAAAATTGGCATACTAGGAAGAAAGGAAGCAAAAGTTCTTCGACGCCCACTAAAAGAGGATGATCCAAAATTCATGGAGGCGTTCTCATCCTCTTTTTATCTTCTTCTATAGCAAAAATCCACGAACAAAGTTAAGAAAACAGTGGTGAGTGAGTAGGAAAAAAATTATCAAACAGATTTTTTAATTGCTTTGTCTTTTGGAACTGTTTTAAAACAAGTTTTAAAAAACAATAAGACAAAAATAGAAACAAACAGATTTTTAATTTCTGAAGAAGTAAATTTCCATGTGAGGTTTTCACCTAAATTGAAATTTACTTTCACACCTAAATTGAAATTTAATTTCATCAAGTAGTCATTTAATATCAATTGAAGTGTATTTTAATGAAATCCTATACTCACTTTTAATCATTTATGATCTTTAATCTTTTTAATTCTTTATCAACTTTTCCTTATTCACTCTATGCAAAATTTCTCTTCCAAAATCCCACTTATTCACTAAATATTATTTTACTCAATAAATTAAAATTTTAAACTTCAAAAATAGCTTGTTCATTAGCTTGATTTTAAAAAAATGCAGAAAAAAAAGGAATAAGTATGAAAGATTAGGTAAATGATAATAAAAGACATGCAAAAATAAAAAAAAAAGCACAAGAACTAAAAAAATAAGGAAAAAAATTAGATAACACCGGTGTATAATGGTTCAATTGTATAAAGAAAAAATTGTTCTTTTAGGTCTACTCCACTCTTCCAAAATCAAATTCAATTTTAGTGGATATCTACAAGCACTTTTTCTTTAACAAAGTTCAAGTACACTTCCCCACTTGATCTTTCAACGACTCAAGCAATCCTATCTCAAAATATTTGAGGATTTCCTTTTTACAACCTAACTACAATGTGACTATAAGTATTTCTTTTAAGTGTTTTGTTTATTTAATTAATTAGAAAAGTTTATTAATTTTATTAACCAGCTTTCCAACTCATGCGATGCACAAGTGTTTATTTTTTATCTAACATATAAAGAAGAATAATAAGCATATATACAAATTTTAAAATCTAGTTTATTATATTTATTTTGAAACTATATATTCAAATTTATAAATAACAAAATTTTGAAATGTCATAAGAGTTAAAGAATATGATATGTAGTTAAGTAATTTGATTAAATTGGATTCTTAACTTATTTGAAATATTTGTAATAAGAATAATTAGTATTACTAATGCACATCATAACACACTAAAATTAGATATTATCGGTTTATAATGAGTTTTGCAATAAAGGACGATGAACCATGTCAAACCTATAGTGATCCACTTGATATGTCCTTTCACAATGATTACTAACTATGACTATAAAAAAAATACAAATAGAATACAAAATAGAATGAATACACAATATAAATAGAATATAAAATAGAATGTCGATAGAATTCAAAATAGAATGCAAATAAGATAAGATGCAAGCAATATGTAAGAATTTAAATATAGCTAAAAAGGGTGGTTTGATTTGAAAATTAAACAAAACACACCATTGAGAATAGAATACAGAAGTAAAATAGAAAGATAGAAATTAGTATAGCAAAACAATTGATATGAAGATTTGAAAGTTCTTTAGTGGATTAATCATAGATTATAAAATATTTGACCATTCCAATTAATTTTTTAAACATGAATTATTTGGAATTCCCGTAATAATTTATGATTCCTATACTAGATAACCATATAGAATTTGATCAATTAAGATTAACAAAATTAAATAACTATTATAATATGTAAAGTTAGATTGAAATTGATTTGAAAATAAAATTCAGCTAAATGAAAAAATTAAACAAAAACCTTTAATTTTATTTCTCAACCCTCTATCCCTAAGTAAAAAATCATGATTAACTAACTACAATTTAACATAAAAATAAATAAACATTAGAAATCTCAAGGTTAAACACAAATTAAGTCAAATTAGCATTTAATTCATTAAATTCCAAGTAATTAGCATAAAGAATTAGGGAAAGAAAAAACTCAATTAGAAGAAGTTAACATTACAACTTAAGATCTCATAATCTAGATAGATATGAACCTCAAAATCATTGAATTAACTAAGAATTTAGCTTTCCATGGTTGAAGATGAAAAAACTCGAAAAAGAGAGAAAAGTTGTCTTTGAATTGTGTACGAGAAAAAGTGAAAAGTTAGTATTCTTGCTTTTGGCGGCATAATCCTATATCTGACTTATTAAACTCTAAAACCTACTTGACCTAAATCATATGTTGCTTAAGGTTACAATAAAATAAGACCTTGCTAATTGGAGAAGCCTAGAACTCAATTTATAAAATAATACATTACAAGAGTTATTGTAGTGAAATCTCATAGGTTTAACTTCTAACCAATGTAAGACCACCAAAAATATGTAATTTTGCTAAACTCCACACATGAAAGTTATAGGGCCAGTCTTAGAAACTTTGGACACTAGTTTCACCTTAATTGAACCTCGAGAGCCTAAATATGGTCCAAATTCTAAATTGACTTAACTTGAACAAAAATAAAGTTTCAAATTCTCAGCTAAATTAGACTTTCCAAACATCTAAATTGGGCTTTAAATAAAATATAAAAGTTATAAAGCTTCTTTTAAGTTTTCCAAGGATATAAAGCTCAGTCAAATCTAATATATAAAGTTTAAGATATAACTGAAAACCTAAAATAGTATAAAAATTCAATATTAACTAAATAATTTCACAATATTGGAAAATCAATCCCAAATCACATAATAAGGTCAATTATATAAAATTAAGTATATGTAACACACTAAGATACATAAAATATGAGAACATAATATAGAAAAAATTTTGCACATCAATTACATTCATCTTATTTGGTGATATAGATGTTTAAGTTGTAATGAATATTAGTGAATAGGAAAGCACCAAAAAAATGTGATGAAGTAAATAGATAGAAGAAATAGAAATAGTGTATAAATTGTAAAAAAATCATTTTTATTTGAAATATAACACTTGAAAATTGATATAAAAATTTTGATAAAATTTAAATAAATCAATTTTATTTTAAATAAAAAAATTAATTATACATTTGAATTAGTACTTTCTAGATTAAGATACTTTCCAAATTAAAATTTTAATTTAAGTTGTTTAAAATATATTTATAATAAAATTAAATGCATTATATTATATATATACACCCCTAATTTAGTGATATTAGCTTATAAATTATAGCAAATAGAAATGGGCATGAAAAAGGAAAAAAAAAGAAGAATATGCAATATAATAAATAATAAGAAGAGAAACAATATATAAGTTGTAAAGTAATATAAAAGTTAAAGATAGGCTAAATAATTAAGTAATTCAAATAAATTAAATCTTTAAATTATTTAAAATAAAAATTAGTTGAAAAATGAAATATATCACATTGTATCTACACTTCTTAATGATATAATTAGTGTATAAGCTACAAATAAGATGAGTGATATTAAATTGAAAAAAGAAAAGAAGATGTAATGGTACAAATAAAAAGAAAATGAGGTAGCTCCAATATTAAGCAATATAAGAGTTAAAAATATAATATGTAATTAAGTAAATTAATTAAATAAAATTCTTAATTTTTTGAAAATATTTTTATCAAAAAATTAAATATATTATTTTTTATCTATATTACTTAGTGATATAAGCAAATGGAGTCACATTTTATCAACTAGTAGTGTAAAATATAATAACATATCGGTGAACAATAGTGTGAAACTAATGTACACTAGTAATGGATCAAATTTAAATCCTAACATATGAATTGTCAATAATAAAAATGAATATGAAAATAATAATAATAATAGAAAGTGAAATAATACGCAAGTTGTAAAGCTTTCATAGAATCTCAATTAATTTCTACATAATTTAAAATATAGTGCTTAAAAAACAATGTGAAGATAATATTAATAAATTTTAAATAAATAAATTTGATTTCATTTTTTAAATATTTTATTAAATAATATAATATGTAATTAACAATTTCAGCTAAAAAGTTTTATATCATATTTTAAACTTATTTAAAATATTTTTATAAAAAATTTAAATTTATTATTTTTTATCTATACTACTTTGAAATATTAGTGTACGTAAAAAATGTACAATAACTTAAATAAAAAAGATACAATTCTCAAATTATACAATAATAAACGATTTAAGAATAGAAAATATAGTTAATTAATGTAATTGAATTAAATTATTAATTAATTTAAAATAAAAATAATACATATCATGTTGTATGTATAGTTCTTAGTGATATCAGTGCTTAAATTATAAATAACAAGACTGATAATATAAAAATAGAACAAAAACTAAAACATACTATCGATCAAATGAAAGAAAATCTATGATTATTATGTTAAGTAACATAAGAGCAGAAAATAAAATATATAGTTATGTGATTCCCTTAAAATAAATCTTTAACTTAGTTAAAATATTATAATAATAAAAATAAAATATATTATATTATATCTATACTAATTAATGATATTAGCAAGTAAATTGTAAATAATAGAAATGAAACATTAAAAAAGTATACAATAAAGTTACTAAAAAAAGTGAAGCATTGTATGAGTCTACAATCTCGAGAAAATCTCAATTAATAAATATTTAATTTAACATATAGCATTAAAAATTTAATATAAATAAAATGTTTGAAAATTTAAACAAATAGATTTGATTTCAAAATTCAAATATTTTTACTAAATAATAATCTATGTAACTAATTTTTCAATTATATTTACATTACAATTTTTAATTATTTAGATATTTTTATAACAAGATTAAATACCTCAAACTTTATTTATCTAATTTATAATATTGATATCTAGGTTGTAAATAATTACAATGGTAAACAAAATGCAATTGAACAAATAAAAACAAGAGAAATAATGAGTAAGTTATAAATAAATGTAAAACTAAAATTAGATTATGTAATAAAGTAATTTAATAAAATAAAATTATTAAATTTATATAAAATATTTTTACAAAAAATATAGAATAAATCATTTTGTACATATATTTTTTAAAGATATTAGTATCTAAATTATAGAAAAACATACTATAAGACAAATAAATAGAAAAAGAATGATGAGTGTGCTGTAAAATAACATAAAAGTAAAAAAACATAACATGATATTAAGTATTTCAATGAGGTCAGCATTTTAGTTAGAAATAATTAAATTGGATATAAGAAATATACAATAATGTTGGAAAAAATAAATAAAATATTATATATGTTATGAAACATTAACAAAATATCAATTGATGTAATTTAATTTAAAATATAGCACTTAAGAATTGATATCAAGAAAATATATATAAAAATTATATAACTAAGTTTTATTAAAAATTTTAAATATTTTTATCAAATAATGGTATATGTGGTTAATTCTTTCAATTAGTACTATCTATGTTAAAATTTTAACATTTTAAAAATATTTTTATAATATTAGTATCTAAGTTATAAATAGTGGTAATTGACATTAAAAAGGAAAAACAAAAAGACAAACATGCAATGAAAAAAATTAATAAAAACAACTAGTTAATTATAAAATAATATAAAAGTTAAAAATAAAATATATAATCAAGTATAATTAATTAAATTAATCTTTAACTTATTTAAAATATTTTTATAATTAAAATAAAATGTATAATGTTATATCTATATTATTTAATAATATTGATATCTAAATTGTAAATAATATGAGTATACATGAAAAAATTATGAGAGTAAAGTATAAAATATATAATCAAGTATAATTTAATTTAATTAATAATTAATTTTTAAATATTTTTTTTTAAAATAAAATATATTATGTTACATTTCTATTCAATGATTTTAAAATTTCAATTGTAACATTAATGGATATAAAAAAATATAATAAACAAGATAAAAAAATAATGTATATATAATGCAATGAAATAATAGAATAAATATAAAGAAAAGAAACTATACCAAAATTTAAAAGCAATAAAAAATATGTAAAAATTAAAAAAAGGAAGAAGGGCAGTGCTTTAATTAATTAAAATGAAGAGAGGTAAAGCAATTTTTGAAATTGTAATAAAGGCATCCTGTGGGCCATTCTATTCAAAAAAATCCAATGAATTGACCCATTTAGCAAAGCGAATTGAAGCAAATTATAAGACACTTATTAACGCATAAATTGTAGGGTTTTAGCAGGAAAATGAATTGTAGCCTAATAAAACGGCACATCACATTAAAGAAATAATATAATAGGGGAAACGGAATTTTCTTTTAGGTATATAGAAATAGTAAAAATGAAAGAAATGGACAAAGTATATTTATAATAAAATTAAATATATCAAGTTATACGGGTGTTACTTTGTGATATTAACGTCAAATTCATAAATAATAGCAATGGATATATATATATATATATATACATATATACATATATATATATATATATATAAAGAAAAACATGCAATAGAGCAAATATAAAATAGAGATATAATAGTTGAGCTGAAAAATAATATAAAAGCTAAAAAATGAATATATATATATATATATATATATATATATATATATATAATTTATTAATTTAATTAATTAAATCTTCTAATTTATTGTAAATATTTTATAAAAAAATAAAATATATATTTCTCAATGATATTGACCTTTAATTGTAAATAGTAGAAGTAATATGAAAGAAAGAAAAAAAAGAAAGAAAACAAGCAAGGAAGCAAATAAAAAGGAGTATCTAAGTTGTAAATAACAAGAATAAATATAAAAAATACAATAATATTGGCAAAAAGGAAATAATATGGATATAATGTAAAAAAGTAATAGAGGAAATAATAAAAGAAATTATGTAAAAGAAAAAAAATAAATGTTTGAATAAAAAATTACCAAAAAAAGAGAGGAAAAAAAGAAGATGCAAGATTTTTTTGTGGGAAAATGAAAATTATAGAAGTTAGAGAAGTTGGCATGTGCCATTTCTTGGAAGAAGCAAAACTTTATTTTAGTGGTACGACCATAACAATGGTGATTTAAAATATTAAATTAATTTTACTTATTTATATATTAGAAATTTTTAGTTAAATATCAGAAAGGCTTATAAGTTTCAATTATCATATTAATTAAAAATATTTATTTAGTTTTTATTTAGTTAATTAGGAAAAGATTTATTAGTTTTATTAAATTTATTAGAAATATTTATTTGTTTTTACTTATATAACTATGTAGTTTATTTAATTAATTATAAGTGCTTATTGATTTTATTAATTTAATTATAAATTTTATTTAATTTTATTCAGTCATATTTTAGTTTTTACTTAAATATTAGAGATGTTTAATAGTTTAGATTATTTGGTTAATTTCAAATACTTATTTATTTTTATTTTCAATGAAAATTTAAAAAATATTGCTTTGAATATAAAATATTTTTAAAAATTTTTTAACATAATTTTGACTGACTTTCCTATTGAAATTTTATCTTTTAAAAAAATTAATCAAAAATTCCTTTCTTTATGCGACCGTCCAAATCCATTAGAAATCTATTAGAAATTTCAGCTTTTGCTCAATTTTTTTAGACTATAAACAGATATTTTTCATTGGAAACATCTAGTATTCTTGTAATGAAGAAAAATAAGAAGATTCATATTCATGTTTATTAAGCATATCAAGTGAGAGCATGATTTTTATGTGAGAGTGAGAGGAGTGAATTATGGTTATTAAATCTAATGTCAAAGAGTTAGGATTAAAACATAAAGTCATATAACTTTTTTTGAATGATCACATAACCTTCTTAAATAGTCACATGACCTTTAATTATATTTTAATTCTAACTATCAATGCAAGATTTGATGGTTAAAATTCACTCATTTCACTCTCATACAAAAATAGCACTCTTACTTGATATGTCACATATGTAAGAGATGTATCAAGTGTGAAGACTGTTTTTACATGAAAAATGAAAAGAGCAAATCATAACTATCAAATGTTGTATCAATAATTGGTATACAAATATCATTTAAGATTACATAATCATTTAAAAAGGTCACATGATCACTTATAAAAATTATATAGTTTTATATTTTAATTCTAATCCTTCAATCCTAGTTTAATAGTAATAATTTACTCTTCTCACTTAATATCCTTCATATGTATGACTATAAAAAATAATTACAGTCTATAAATAAATTATTATATAAATCATTATATAATTGAAGACCATTATACTAAGATATGTGAAAACTTCAAACTTACATGGATAATTTCTAAGTGAAACTTAGGCTCCATTTGTCTTTGTTTGTTTCATTAGAAAACATTTTTTTACAAAATATAATTATAAAATGTTAAAATAAAGGTAAAGTGTTTCATTTATTTAATATAAAGAATTTGGAGAAAGCAACTTTCACTATTCCAAAAAGAATTTTTTTTTCTGCATTTTTAAACTTTTATGTATTTTTTTTTACTCATCAATATAAATAGTATATCATTCCTTCATTAATATATATGTGCAAATGATATTTTTCCTTGAAAAGTACTCATCAATGTAAATAATATATCATACGTTTACTGATATATATGCATAAATAATATTTTTCTACAAAAAATACTTTTAGAAGAAACAAATGGAGCTTTATAAGAAAATAGTAAATTGAAGGAGTAAAACTTATCATTTTTTTCAAAACAGAAACATGAAAATTTATCATGCAAACAAAATAAAGTAAAATTAATGTATATGATAATACACAATGGGATTTCAACATCAAACCCCTTGAATTAATTTTCATTAATCATGCATGGAGTGAAGAATATTTTCAAAAAAGAAGTCTTGCTTTTCCAAAGTTGAAGAAAAAAGCATGTTATTTTACCAAAAAAGAAAAAAGAAAAAAGCATGCTATAATTTTCCAACACGCTTCACCCTTTTTCTGCATAGACTGATTCCACACTCATTCATGAAATCAACCCTAATGAATGAATAAATAGATAATCAGTGTCTTATTTATTAACGATCCAATTCAAATTAATTTACAATAATGAGTTCAAAATTTTTAACTCGATAAGTTAAAGCGTAAGACATATATAATTTTTAAATTTTTAAGAGAACCTATTAAAAATTATTTCGCACACATACAAATATAAATATAAAAAATTTTAAAAGTCCTTTATCAAAAAAGAAAGTAAAATTTCTTAAAAGGTCGGTACTTCTACAGTTCTACTGGTTGTTCGGTCTACATCCCTCTCCATTTAAATCATTCTTTTGCCACCCTTAATCACGCATGGACTGATTGTTGCATGGAACATACTTTATACCGAAAAATATGAAAAGGAAAGAAGTCTTTCTTTCCCAAATTTGACAAAAGTATGCCATAATTAATTTTCTTACCCGTTCCACCCACACAACGTTCAAATATCAATTCTATGACTATGGTAGGTACCATATATATATGTACATATATATATATATATATATATATATATATATCCATGCGTCAGATTTGCTTTGTGGCACAAGGCTTCTTTTACTAGATTTTGTGGGGGAAAATGTTTTGAGGCCTTAATATAATTCTGTAGTCGATATAAACCAGGAATAAAGAATTTTTTTTTAATTTATAACTTGGAACTTATCCATCTAATTTTTTTTTAATAGCACTGGTTGTTAAATCACTAGGCATACATACACAAATATCAAGAATCGAATTTAATGTAGAGAAAAGTATAAAAATTTTAAAGGATATCAAATGTCAGCCAATTTTTTCCCCAAATTTCTTAGTTATGATCTCATTGGTGCCTCACTTATATCAATTTGCACAAACAAATTTAAACTTGCAAGAAATCATGTTGCACGGTATCAATGGCAGATTAAAAAAATATTAAGTTGTGAGAAGCAAAATATATGCACAGAAAATAATTATTTATATTATCATGATTTTTTGTATAAACATGCGTGTATTTTAATTTTTGTCAATTGAAATACATTCTAATGAAACTCCATCAAATTTTAATTATTTTTAATTCAAATATAAAATTTTACTTAAGACATTTTATAAATGAATTGACTTTAAGTTACCTAGGTAAACACGTTTTATGAGTTAGATATATCTTCCCGTGCAAATTAAAGCAGAATTAATGGATATCATAATTATTAACTGATATTTTGACATCGAATTAGTTGAAAGTGTTGATCATGCATGAAGTGAATATTATCTATACGGAATGTAAAACAACTCTCTAATTGTTCATAATATCTAGTGTATAGCTTCACTGCTCAAAATATCTGCTCTTAACGATCTTTACAACTCTCCAATGGAAACTAATATTACCAAAGTAGCATTGAATTCAGTCGTATGAATATATTACCAAACTTATATTATATATTCATAATGAAAGTTTTATTATGAATACAATTACATATTAAAGTTTTAAAATTCAAACATTTTCAATACTTTGAACAAAATTAAAATGGCATGTAGATGCTACATTTAACATATTTGAATAATAGCAACGATGCCAATATAATAGTATATAGGAGAAAAATTAAAGAAAAAGGGAAGAAATCACCTTAAAGCACAACATATCGCAAGAGAGAAGGGAGGAAGAGATAACAATAGCTGGAGTGGCTAGAAATGGGGGGAGGAGGGGTGCTAGTATGGGTTAAATACCTAAAGGCAATATAGATAACATGTATTGTCTGTATACTGCATTGTCCTTAAAGAAGGGCACATACGTCATTTGATCAAGTGGGCTTATACAAATGATACGTGTCTTTTGTATTGGCCCTTGGTTGTCTCAATAGGTGCCTTAAATTTATCAGCTGCGTGCCACTCTCCCTATCTCTTCCCACCACCTATTTTTAGCCCTACACAAATGACATTTTCTTGTATATATAGGGTTGAAAGTAACTACACCAATCATTTATATATTTCATTCAACAATCTGAATGAAAGTAAAAATGCACATATAATATATTTATAACAAATTTTTTTACAAATAATTAAACTTTATTATTTGAAGATATTATAAAAGACAATGATTTCATTTAGTTGAAAATATATTTTATAATTTAAAACTTATTAAAAATATATGAAATTTAGCTAAATAGTGCATTTTGATGATATTATACTGAATACAATGTTTAGAAAAGGATAAATTCATTATATAATATTTATTTTAAGTTAAATATAATGATTTTAAGCCATTCAACCTAAGCCCAAATGTATAATCTAAAATCTTATCGTAGACTATGCATAGATATTACTAAATAAAATAAAAAATACAATGAAAAATTAAAGAAAAAAGGAAGAACTCACCTTGAAGCACAACATGTTCCAGGAGACAAGGGAGGATGAGAGAACAATAACTGGAGTGGCCAGAAATAGGGGGAGGATGGGTGCTCTGGAGTGGCCAGAAATAGGGGGAGGATGGGTGCTAGATTCGGTCAAATACCTAGGGGTAATATAAACAACATATGCCATTTGTATAGGCTTGTTCAATTATCTGCATTGCCCTTAAAGAAGGGCTCATGCATCATTTGATCAATGGGCCTATATAAACGAGGGCCTATACAAATAACACGTGTCGTTTGTATTGCCCCTTAATCATCTCAATAGGTGCCCTAAATTCATTAGATGTGCACCATTCTCCCCATCTCTTCCCGTTACCTATTTTTAGCCCTATATAAATGACATTTTGTCATCTATATAGGGTTGAATTTAGGAATATTTTTTATCATATTAAGCAAAAGAATTTATAAAATATTAGAATTTAATTTTAAACAATTTCATTACATAGATTATATAATTAATTATTTTCATTGATACTTAACACATTTATTTTTTACCATATTAATTTTATTGTGAGTTATGAATTATTCTCATATATTCCTAAAAATGATTTTTTTTGAGAAAGATAAGTTAAAAGTTTTTAACACGTAAATCAAATAAATAATTAAGTGTTAAATATTCCTTAAAAAATCCCATAATTCAATTTAAAGAATGTTAAAGGCTAAGTTATATGGAATTTTAACACCTAGAATTTTCTTAATACGTGAAAATTTTCATTTGTTAATTTTATGAACCTTTAACACAAATTATTCTGCAAAGATCTGGATTTTTTAATTGTAAAATACCATATAAATGTAACATTTTCTTATACCTTTAAGTTTTAAACTAAGTTCATTTAATTCCTGTAATTATTTATATATATCCTAAATGTATGTAAAATTATTTAATTTAAATCATAGAAACAACTTTACAAGAATTTTTGTATAAATAATTATTTATATGAAAATACATTTAAATTTTTTAAAAACTATAAATGTATTTTACACTTATGTACAATTATATTTAAAAATATATTTAATTAGTGTAAAACATATAACTTAGTTTTAATATTGTACTTTAATATATTAAATATATTTAAATTTATTTAATAATTTTAAATTTTTTAACTTAGTAAATTTAGTAAGTATGAAGTACATAAATATTTCAAACATATTTACTAAATTTATACATAAATATTTAAAAATTTTGGTTTTAGTGTACTTTGTAATGTGTATAAATATGTTTAGGTATGTATATTAAAAATTTATATGTACATTTTTTAAATATTTATGTATAAAAATCATACATTTAAATAATTGTACCATAAGTTAATACAGGAATATTAAATTCATATTTGTACAAAAATTATATTTATGTATGGAAATATTAACCATAATTTATACAATTATTTGTGCATATAAATTTAAATATATTTAATATACTTCAATTTATTATCAATATATTTACAATTATTTATAAAAATTATGCATTATAATTTATATCTATATTAATATTAATATTTACTAATGTACCTATATTAACATATTTACTAATGTATAAAAATTCATGTGAAGCTGTTTCTATAATTTATACACATTATTAAATATGTGATAAAATAATTGTATTTTTAATCAAATATAAAAATATATTTTAAATAATGTGTAGATTTATATATAAATAATTATTATTATACATTTATATGTTGAGTATAGGAATATAAGGGGAATAATTTGTATAAAAATTATTTATACAATTATTTATACGTATAAATTTAAATATATTTAATATATTTAAATCATATAATTTGTATAAGTTATTTATACAAATATTTAAGAAAATACATCTATAAAAATACATTTATTCCTGTAAAACATATAAACTTAGTTTTAATAATGTGTAAAACATATGTGTATAAAATTTTATTTGATTTAAATATATTAAATGTATAAAAATTACGGGAATTATATATTGAGTATGTAATTATACATTTAAATTTATCCTAAATGTATAACTTATGTATGAAAACAACTTTAAATGTATAAATATAGACTATAATACCTTTAAGTGCAAAACTAAGTTTTTACACTGAAAAAAATTTTAAATTATAGAACTTATAAATATACATTAAATTATTTAAATGTAAAATGTCATATAAATTTAAATTAATTTTTACATGACACAAATTATAATTTAAATTCTATAAATATTAAATATGTTTCTATAAATATTTCATGAAAATTATATGAATCAAATAAATAGAATTTTTCATACGTGAATTATTTTCATATAATTTGTTCAGAAATTATTTATTTTAGAAAAGTCCATTTATATGAAAATGTTACAACACATAAATCCAATAATTCTATATTTTAGTGTAAAACGAACCTTTTCATATATAAATGTCACAGGTTCTTAGAGTTGTGGGTTATGGTAGAAAAGGAAAAATAACCTTTTCTTTGAAAAAATAAGTTATTTTTTACTAAATTTATTGTAGTTAAAATTGAATATATTAATTATTTTTCACCATTTAATAATTTATAAATATATTTTTATCCAAGGTATTTTTTGCTAAAATAAATAAAATCATAAAATTAGAATTAAAATATGAACTAAAGTATTATTTTAAGTAATCATATGTGACTTTTAACTGTATTTCTTGACTATCAATATAAAATTTGATAAGTATGATTTACTTCTTTCATTTTTTAAAAAATATTAACCTTTTTGAACATTACTCTTTTGAATTATTTTCTAATAAAATTTTATTAGCTTTAATAATTTATATTTCATGTATGTTCAAAAGAGTAAATCAATTATGAACTATTGTAAATTAACATTAGTGACGTGAAAAAAAAAATTAAAAAAAGACTTCTCATTTGATTATCCTTTTGGTTATAATTATGAAGTTGGTTTGAAGAGGTCTGAAATGATAGGGTTAGGTGGGGGATTTCATTCCACCCAAGAGACCTTTCTATCTTCTAAAGGAAAGTGTGACTGTTGAACACTCCAGTCAATAATATGCAAACTGCGTTTATACAAACTCGAAGCCATGGATTCGGTTGATCTTGACCACTGAAGTTCCTTGGGAATGGTAATTTAATTACATTTGTTTGAATAATCAAGTCAAATCAATTCAATCGAGTATGTTAATCTACTCTTCCATTCACTTATTCCTTTTCCCCCGGCCTATACACTTTATAATGTGTAAATATTAAACAAATTTACAGTGTACGCATAAATTTTTATACACTTTTATTTATGTGCATATAAATAAATGTTTATAATTTAATTACATTTGTTTGAATAATCAAATCAAATCAATCGAGTGAATATGTTAATTTACTCTTTCATTCAATTATTCCTTTTTCCCACGGCCTGTACACTTTACAATGTGTAAATATTAAACAAATTTACACAATGTATATATAAATTTTTATACACTTTTATATATGTTTATATGGCTTAAATAAATGTATACATTATTTAAAGGTACACTTATAAACATATGAAGGAAAAATTTAGTAAATATGTTTATATTTAAATAAAACTAAAAAACTTAAATATATTTAAATCAAATAAATTTTTATTGAGCCTATAATTATTATACATTTATAAGAGGAATAACTTGTATAAAAATTATTTATATATTGAGCGTATAATATGAGAAAATTGTATAAAGAGGGCTTATATAGATAACAAGGTTGTCTGTATAGGTCCTTTTATGTTTTCTTTCCTAGGAAATTTGAGAGAACATATACAGTTGACAATATTGTTTATATAGCCCCGCTCTTCACAAACCACATGAGTGGTATGTATAAAGTTGGCTTATATAGAAAACATAGTCCCCTTATATATATTTTTTAAAAAAGTATGAGAGACCTATATAGACGACACTATCATATGTATAGACTCCCTCTATATAGATAGTAGTAGGTCCCCCTAAGTTTTTTCCTTAAGAAATTTTAGGCTAGCCGCATGGATGCATGAGTTGACTAGCCATATGGGCACCTAGGTAAATTGGCCAATAAGGCACATACGTAGGTTGCCCACATTGGTGCCTTGGCATGCTGGCTACATGGGCACACGAGCTGGTTAGCCGTATAGGCAAACTGGCTAGTTGGGCACACTGATTGGCTGGTCGGCCACACAGGTGCCTTGGCATACTGGTTGCATGGATGTATTAGTTGGTCATCTATATAAGCCTACTGTAAACAAACCACTCATGTGGTCTGTACAAAGCGACCTATATAGATGACAGGGTCGTCTGTATAAGTCCCCTAAGTTTTTCCCTACAAAATTTAGAGGACTTATATAAATGACCATGTCATCTATATAGGCTTGCTCTATACAGACCACATGAGTGGTCTGTATAGAGTCGCCCTATATAGATGACTAAGTTGTTTATATAGGTTCCTTTATATTTTTTTTTAAAATGAGGACCCATACAAATGACCCTATCATCTACATAGGTCCTCTAAAATTTCTTGAGGAAAAAACTTAAGAGGACCTATATAGATGGCCTTGTTGTCTTTATAGGCCCCTTTTATATAGATCACTTGAGTAGTCTATATAGAGCGGGCTTATAGAAATAATAGTGTCATCTATATAGGTCCCCCTATGTTTTCCAAGAGAAAATATTAATGGGCTTATATAGATTACATGAGTGGTCTATATAGATCAAATCTATACAAATAACATTGTCATCTGTATAGGTTTGATCTATACAAACATCCCTATCATTTGTATAGGCATTATTTATACAAACTACTTGTCCATACAAATGACAAATGTTGCCTATATAAGTGTTTTTAAATCAAATTTCTAGAAGACTATATAGATGATTGAGACTTTGTTGTTTGCATAGGTGTCGTTTGTATAGTCTTAAATTATTGTAGTGATATTTATTTAACAAGGAAGGTTTATTAGTTTTGTTAATTTAACTAGAAATGTATATTTAATTTTTATTTAGTGAAATATTTCAATTGTTTATTTAAATTTTGGAAAGGTTTATTGGTTTTAATTATTAAGTCAATAGAAATATTTATTGAATTTTATTCCAATAATTGTTTTGTTCATTTAATTAATTGGAAAGATTCATTAATTTTATTAAGTTAACTAACTTTTCAACTTGTGTGATGCATAGGTGTTTATTTTTTTTTATCTAATATATAAAGAAGAATAATAAGTATAAATAAAAAATTTAAAATCTAGTTTATTATATTTATTTGATAACTATAAATTCAAATTTAAAAACAACAAATTTTGGAAATGTATAAGAGTTAAAGAATATGAAATATAGTTAAGCAATTTGATGGAATTAGATTCTTAACTTATTTCAAATATTTGTGATAAAAATTTGTATTACATTCATATTATGCAATGATATTGATGCATAAGTTGTAATGAATACTAATGAATAGGAAAACACCAAAAAAATGTAAAGAAGAAAATAGATAAAAGAAATAGAAACAGTGGATAAACCATAATTTGAAATATAATAGTTCAAAATAGATAAAAAATTACAATAAATCAATTTCATATTATTTTATCAATATTTAAATTTTAAATAAAAATTTAAATATGCATTCCAACGAGTAATTTCTGAATTAAAATCTTAAGCTATTTAACATATATTTATAACAAAATAAAATATATCATATACATATATATACATACATATACATATAATTTAGTGATATTAGCATATAAGTTATAGAAAAGAGAAATGGACATGAAAAAAGGGGGAAAGGAAAAACATGCAATATAATAAATAATAAGAAGAGAAAGAATGTATAAATTGGAAAGTAATATAAAAGCTAAAAATAGAGTAAATAATTAAGTAATTCAAATAAATTAAATCTTCAACTTATTTAATATAAAATTTAATTGAAAAATAAAATATATAACATATTTATACTTCTTAATGATATTATTAGTGTATAAGCTACACATATTATGAGTGATATTATATTGAAAAAAGAAAAGAAGATGTAATGGTGCAAATAAAAAGAAGATGGTGTGGCTCTAATGTTAAGCAATATAAGAGTTAAAATTATAATATGTAATTAAGTAAATCAATTATGTCAAATTCTTAAATTATTTTCAAAATATTTTTACTATAAAATGAAACATATTATATTTTATCTATATTACTTAGTGATATTAACATATGGAATTTACATTGATCAATTGGTAGTGTAAAATATTTTACACTACTAATAAATGAGAAGAAAATACTTCAACAATAATAATAATAATTAAAATTTTTTAATAGTAATAATGTAGTTTTGACAATTATTTTATTGAAAAGATAGCACATTGGTGAGTGATAGTATAAAATTGATTTACATTAATAATGGATCAAATTTAAATCCTAGAGCATGAATTGTCAATAATACAAGTGAACATGAAAATAATAATAATATTAGAAAGTGAAATAATGCATGAGTTATAAAATCTTAATAAAATCCCAATTAATTTCTACATAATTTAAAATATAGTGCTTAAAGAAATAATATCAACATCATATTGATAAATTTTAAATAAAAAAATTTGATATCAATTTTTAATATTTTATTAAATAGTAGAATATCTAATTAAAGATTTCAACTAAAAATTTTTATATCATATTTTAAACTTATTTAAAATATTTTTGTAAAAAAATTTAATATCTATACTACTTTGAAATATTAGCGTACATAAAGAAAATTTGTAATAGCTTATATAAAAAAGATACAATTAGTAAATTATTCAATAATAAAAGAGTAAAAAATAGAAAACATAGTTAATCTTTTAAATGAATTAAATTTTTAATTAATTTAAAATAGAAATAATACATTTCATGTTGTATGTTCAATTCTTAGTGATATGAAAAACCATAAATAATAGGACTAATAATATAAAAAAAAGTAAAATATACAATAGATTAAATGAAAAGAAAATCTATGATTATTCTATTAAGTAACATAAGAGTTTAAAATAGAATATATAATTAGATAATTATTTTAAAATAATTTTTCAACTTATTTAAAATGTTTTAATGATATAAATAAAATATATTATGTTATATTTATATAATTAATGATGTTGACATGTAGATTTTAAATAATAGAAATGAAACATTTAAAAAGTATACGATAAATTTGCTAAAAAAAGTGAAGCACTGTATGAGTTTACAATCTTAAAAAAATCTTAGTTAATATATATTTAATTCAAAATATAGAATTTAAAACTTTATACTAAGAAAATATTAAAATATTCAAATAAATAGGTTTGATTTTAATTTTGAAATGTTTTTACTAAATAATAGTTTATGCAATAATTTTTATATTAAAATTTTTAACTATTTAAATATTTTTAAAAATAAGATTAAATATATCATGATTTATGTACATAATTTATAAAATTAATATCTAAGTTGTAAATAATTGTAATGATCATAAATAAAAAATGCAATTGAACAAATAAAAATAAGAGAAATAATAAGTAAGTTGTAAAGAAATGCAAAGCTAAATTTATATTATGTAATTAAATAATTTAACAAAATAAAATCATTAAATTTATTTAAAATATTTTTGCAAAAAATATAAAATATATCATACTGTACATATATATTTTAGTTATATTAGTGTTTAAGTTGTAGAAAAACATACTATAAAACAAATAAATAGAAAAGGAATGATGATTATGCTGTTAAATAACATGAACGTAAAAAATGGAACATGATATTAAGTATTTCAATTAAATTAAATGTTTATTACCTTTTAAAAATATTCTATAATAAAACAAAATATATCATATTATATTTACACTATTTAGTGAGATCAGCATTTGAATTAGAAATAATAAAATTGGGCATGAGAAAATTATACAACGGTGTTGGTAAAAAGAAATGAAATAGTACGTGTGTTGTGAAACTTTAACAAAATATTAATTGATGTAATTTAATTTAAAATATAGCACTTAAAAGTTGATATCAAGAAAATATTTATAAAATTTAAATAAATATGTTTTATTTCAAGTTCTAAATATTTTATTAAATAATATTATATATGATTAATTATTTCAATTAATACTTTCCATGTCAAAATTTTAAATTTTAAAAATATTTTTATAATAAAATTAAATATATCATGCCATATCCAATAAATAATGGTAATTGACATTAAAAAAACTTACAATGAAACGAATTAAAAGAAACAACTAGTGAGTTGAAAGTAATATAAGAGTTGAAAATAAAAAATATATAGTTAAATATAATCAATTAAATTAATCTTTAACTTATTTAAAATATTTTTATAATTAAAATAAAATGTACAATGTTATATCTGCACTATTCAATGATATTGATATCTAAGTTCTAAATAATATGAGTACATGTGAAAAATTATAAAAGTTAAGAATAAGATATATAAATAAGTATAATTTAATTTAATTAATAATTAATTATTAAATAATTTTAAATTAAAAGTTAAATATGTTATGTTATATTTTTATTCAATGATAATGACATTTCAATTGTAACATGAGTGAATATAAAAAAAATAAAGAAAGAAAATAATGTATATATAATGCATTGAAATAATAGAATAAACAAAAAGAAAAGGAAAAATATCAAAATTTAAAAGCAATAAAAATGTAAAAATTGAAAAAAGAAAGGAAAAAGAGTAGAGTTTTAATTAATTACAATGAAGAGAAGTAAAACAATTTCTGAAATTGTAACAAAGGCCTGCACTGGCCCAATTTTTTTAGAAAAAAAAACCATAAATTGATCCATTTAGCAAAGCAAATTGAGGCAAATTGTAAGACACTTATTAGCACGTAAATAGTAGGGTTTAGGGCGGAAATGAATTCCATTGTAGCCTAATGAAATGGCACATCGCATTAAAAAAATAATATAATAGGGGAAACAGAATCTTCTTTTAGTTATATATAAATACAAAAAAGAAAGAAATGGATAAGATATATTTATAATAAAATTAAATATATCATGTTACATGTACATATACTATGTGATATTAACGTCCAATTTATAAGTAATAGCTATGGATATAAAAAAAAATAAAAAACATACAGGAGCAAATATAAGAAAGAGGTATAATAGTTAAGCTAAAAATTGAATATACATATATATAATTTAGTAATTTAAAATTAATTCTTCTAATTTATTGTAAATATCTTATAACAAAAATAAAATATATACTTTTAATGATATTGACCTTGGACCATAAATAATAGAAGTGATATTAAAAAAAAGAAAAAAGCATCCAATGAAAGAAATAAGAAGAAGTGAGTAAAGTAATATAAGATATAAGAATAAAATATGTAATTAAGTAATTTAATTTAATTAAAATAATTAATTATAATGAAAATAAAATATACTGTGTTATATCATATTACTCAATAATATTGGTGTTTATGTTGTAAATAACAAGAATGAATAAAAAGTATAATAATGTAGATAAAAAATAATATTTATATAATGTAAAAAAAGTAATAGAGAAAATAAAAGGAAAAATATTTTGTAAAAGAAAAAAAATAAATGTACGAATAAAAAATTAGCAAAAAAGAGAGAAAAAAAAAGAAGGGACAATTTTTGGCAGGAAAATAGAAATTATAGAAGTCGGAGAAGTTGACATGCGTCATTTTTGAGAGATAGAAAACCTTATTTTGGTAGTACGATGACGACGACTACCACGATAACGATGATGATGCTGATTTGAAATGTTTAACTAATATTACTTATTTATATATTCGAAATTTTTAGTTAAATATTGGAAAGGTTTGCAAGTTTTAATTATCATATTAATTAAAAATATTTTTTTCAGTTAATGCTTTAGTTTATTTAGTTAATTAGGAAAAGGTTTATTAGTTTTATTAAGTTAATTAGAAATATTTATTTAATTTTACTTGATTATATATTTAGTTTATTTAATTAATTAGAAATATTTATTAATTTTATTAAGTTAATTGTAAATGTTATTTAATTTTATTTCATTAATATTTCAGTCTTTAGTTAAATATTAGAGATGTTTAACAGTTTGATTATTTTGTTAATTTCAGATATTTATTTATTTTTAGTTTCAATAAAAATTTAAAAAATTTATTTTTTTATTTCCACCGGATTGATTTCAATATAAAATATTTTAAAAAATTTTAATGAATTTTTAACTGACTTTCTTATTGAAAATTTATTTTTTAAAAAAAAATGATAAAAAACTCCTTTACAGTGCTTGTTTATCCGACGGTGCAAATCTATCAGAAATCTATTAGAAATCTAGATTTCTGCTCAATTTTCTTTAAATTTTCAACAGATTTTTTCATTGAAAACATAGATTCTTTTTTTTGGTAATGAAGAAAAATAAGAAGATTCATATCCATGTTTACCAAGCATATCAAGTGAGAGGATAGTTTTTATATGAGAATTAGAGAAGTGAATTATAGTTAATAGATCCAACATTAAAAATTAAGATTAAAATATTAAGTCATGTAATTTTTTTAAATGATCATATGATCTTCTTAAGTGGTCATATGACCTTTAATTATAATTTAATCCCAACCTAAGATTTAAAAAATGGTTTGTAATTGCAATATTACACACAATATTGTAGTTGCAAACCAAAATACATCCACTATTTTCTATAATTTTGAATTGATATGATTGCATTTTCCTGCCTTAGTTCACGTCAAACTGCAACCGCAATCATGACTATAATTTAAATCCCTGATCCCAACTATTAATACAAATTTTGATGGCCAAAATTTACTCATTTCACTCTCACATAAAAATAATGCTCTTATTTAATATGTCATATATAAAATGAATATATCAAGTGTGAGGAGTGTTTTTATGTGAAAAATGAGAAGAGTGAACCATAACTATCAAATCTTATATTGATAAATAGTATTAAAACATCATTCAAGACTACATGATCACTTAAAAAGATCATATAATCACTTATAAAAATTATATAACTTTATATTATAATTCTATCTCTTCTGTCTTAGATTTGATGGTTATAATTTACCCATCGCACTTAATATGTTGCATATGTATATAACTATAAAAAAAATTTACAGTCTATAAATAAATTATTATATAATTGAAGATCATTATACTAAGATATGTGAAAACTTCAAACTTACCTAGATATTTTTAAAGTGAAGCTGATAAGAAAATAGTAAATTGAAGAGTAAAGCTTATCATTTTTCCAATCAGAAACATGAAAATTTATCATGCAAACAAAAAATAAATTTCCCTTACAAATTAGTGTATATGGTAATACTCAATGGGATTTCAATATCAAACCCCTTGAATTCATTTGCATTAATCATGCATGGAGTGAAGAATACTTTCAGAAAAGAAGTCTTGCTTTTCCAAAGTTGAAGAAAAAGGCATTTTATTTTACCCAAAGAAAAAAGAGAAAAGAAAAAAGCATGTTATAATTTTCCAACACGCTTTGCCCTTTTACTGCATACCACTGATCCCACAATCCATTCATGAAATCAACCCTAATGAATGCATAAATAGATAATCAGTGTCTTATTCATTAACGATCCAATTCAAATTAATTTACAAGAATGAGTTCAAATTTTTTAACCCGAAATTTCAGATGTAAAACATATATAATTTTTAAATTTTTAAGAGAACCAACTAAAAATTATTACACGTACAAATATAAATATTAAAATTTTTGAAAGGTCATTTATCAAAAATAAAAATATCTTAACGAGTGGGCACTTCTACCGGTTGTCCTGTTTGCATCCCTGTCCATTTAAATCATTCCATTACCATCCTTAATCATGCATGAACTGATCGTTGCATGTAGTGTAAAATACTTAATAATAAAAAAAATGGAAAAGAAAAAAGTCCTTCTTTCCCAAATTAAAAGACAAAAGTATGTCATAATTAATTTTCTTACTCGTTCAACCCTGAGCTTTTAAAAATCAATCCCATGACTATGGTATACCATTTGTATATATATCTTTCCACACGCCAGATTTGCTTTGTGGCATTTTTGAATTCTTCTTGTACTAGATTTTCTGCGGAAAATGTTTTGGGCCCTTAATATAATTTTGTATTCAATTAAAACCAAGAATAAAGAAATTTATTTTTTTAATTTATAACCTTGAACTTATTCGTCCAATTTTTTTAACTATGAAGATCCAAATCCCCCTTTTGTATATATCTTTCTACGCGCCATAATTAATTTTCTAATTCGTTCCACCCAGAGCTTTCAAAAATCAATTCTATGACTACGGTAGGTACAATTTGTATATATCTTTCCATGAATCAGATTTGCTTCGCGGCATTTTTGAATTCTTCTTTTACTAGATTTTCTGTGGAAAATATTTTAGGCCCTTACTTAATATAATTTTCTAATCAATTAAAACTAAGAAGAAAGAAAATTATTTTTTTAATTTATAACTTGGAACTTTTCCGTCCAATTTTTTGAAATTTGACTATGGTAGGTACCATTTGTATATAAACTTATTTGATAATTAACTGATAGTTATAATTGTTAATTAATTTAATTAATTATTAGTTGATAATTGATTGTATTAACTGATTTAATCAACTGATTATATTAGTTGTTTGTATGTAAAATGATAAATAAGGATATAATTATATTTTATAAGTTATTTGAGTACTTTTTATTTTAATAATATTTTAATATTTTAAATTATTTAACAAATTAAATTTTTTTAACTAATATATTATTATAATTTATTATATTTTATATTTTTAAAATTAAATTAATATAATTTTTATAGTTATTAAATTTTTAAAGAAATTAATAATTATAATTAGTTAATTTTTATAAAATAAATATTTAATTTTTATTTATTTCCCATGACAATGGATCATGAAAAAGAGAAAAAATAGAACTTATGGGCATAGGATGCAAAAAGTTGAAGCTCTTTTTTGTTTAAAACAAATCCAGAAACATGCGATAGTTAAAGTACGAACTAAAAAATGAAAAAAATTATTGAGAGCAATTCAGTTTTTTTTTATAAATTTATTAACTAACAACTGAAATAAAATACTGCAACTTTCAATATTTTAGAAAATAGCTGATTTGATGCAATCAACTATTTGAAATAGTTACCTACCAAACACAAAAACAGTTAATTTTGAGAGTCACCCGGCCAAACAAAGTCCAACTAGCTAGTTACCCACCAAACAAGTCCTAAGTCTTTCCACGTGTCATAATTAATTTTCTTACTCGTTCCACCCTGAGCTTTCAAAAATCAGTTCTGTGGCAATGGTAGGTACCATTTGCATATGTCTTTCCACTTGTCATAATTTTCTTACTCGTTCCACCCTGAGCTTTCAAAAATCAATTCTGTCACTATGGTAGGAACCATTTGTATATATCTTTCCACACATCACATTTGCTTTGTGGCATTTTTGAATTCTTCTTTTACTAGATTTTCTGTGGAAAATGTTTTGGGCCCTTACTTAATATAATTTTGTAATCAATTAAAACCAAAAATAAAGAAATTTATTTATTTTTTGATTTGTAACTTGGAACTTATCCGTCCAATTTTTTAAATAGTAATAATGTTTAAATCATTAAATATATACATATAAACATTAAACTTGTTGTATAGGAAACTACAATAGATATCGAATATTATTCAAACTAAAAAATTTTGCCCAAATTTCTAATCTAGAGTATCTTGATTTGCACAATATATTAAGTTTTGAGAAGCAAAATATATATACAGAAAATAATTATTTATATCATCATAATTTTTTTTTATAAACATGCATGTATTTTAACTTTTGTCAATTGAAATACATTCTAATGAAACGCCTTCAAATTTTAATTATTTTTAATTCAAATATAAAATTTTGAATAAGACATTTTATGCGAATGAATTGACTTTATGTTACATAAGTAAACATGTTTTATGAGTTACATATATCTTCCCGTGCAAATTAAAGCAGAATTAATGGATATTATAATTATTAAATGAGATTTTGACATTAAGTTAGTTAAGAGTGTTAATCATGGATGAGGTGAATATTATATACACGGAATGCAGAGCACCTCTAATTGTTTATAATATCTGCTGTATAGCTTCCCTGCTCATAATATCTGGTCTTAACAATCTTTACAACCCTCTAATGGAAACTAATATTACCAAAGTAGCATCGAATTCAGATCCTATGAATATATAACCGAACTCACATTTAATATTCATAATGAATGTTGTATTATGAATACAATTACATATTAAAGTTTTAAAATTTAAACATTTTTGACACTTCGAACAAAATTAAAATGACATGTAGATGCTATGTTTTACATATTCGAATTACGAGTTTGCCTTGTCACACACTCTTATCTCAGAGATTATTTGTTGTTTGTCCATTGCATATATGTATTTCAAATAAACTGACAGAACTTCAAATCAAGTTTCATGAAAATTTTAGAGCAGTCTTGGACCCCGTCAACTTCCATTATTGTCATTTGGTCTCGAAAGCAAAAGGAAAAGGAAATGCAGACAACAAACAGACAATTGAAATAAGTGAAGATGGTCAAAATTAGGGACCAGCAGTGTTTTTTCCATCGCGTTTTCACCCGCTTTCTTTGCATAATATTGAACCCCACAATTTTATATTCTTTCTTCAGCTGTTTTTGACACCAAAAGAAGGTCAGTTAGTAAAAAAAAAAAAGATGCACTCATATTTGTCTGCTAGTGAATATTGTAGGGCTGTTAATTTGATGATTCTAAAATGCGAGAAAGAAAAAAAGTACTGCATTCACATTGATTTTCTTCTGGTACTGCGACTCGGGAACAGGATTTATTTATAACTTGGAATAAGCTTTGTATATGCATCGCTTCTTCCACTTTTGCATGTATTACATCAGTGTCTCTCAAACTCTGCCACAATGAGATTTCATTTTGCCTCTGGCCTTTCCTTGCTTCTCATCTTTTATTCATACCTCAATACACAAATCTTTTTGGCATCTGCCCATTGTCTTGATGACCAGAGAACATTGCTGCTCCAATTGAAAAACAACCTGACTTTCAATCCTTTGAATTCCAGCAAACTGGTGTTGTGGAATCAAAGTCTTGAAGTTGATTGCTGTAAGTGGAAAGGTGTATTCTGTGACGAGGAGGGACATGTTACTGCTCTTGACTTGAGCGAGGAATACATCTCTGGTGAGCTCTCCAATTCAAGTAGTTTGTTCAGTCTCATAGATTTAGAGAACCTGAATTTGGCTCATAACGAATTTAATTCTGTAATCCCTTCTGGCTTTCAAAAGCTCACAAGGCTGAGCTATCTAAATTTGTCTTATGCTGGCTTTTTGGGGCAGATACCAACGGAGATTTCTTACCTGACAAGGTTAGTCGTTCTTGATATTTCCACTTTTTCATACTCTGACTCACTAGATCTATCTGGGAGTCCCGAACTAGCATTGAAACTTGAGAATCCTAATCTAGCCATGCTTGTTGAAAACCTAACACAAGTCAGACAACTTTACCTGGATGGTATAATTATATCAGACGAGGGAAATGAATGGTGTAATGCTTTGTCATCTTCTCTGCCTGATTTGCATGTGTTAAGCATGTCAAATTGCAACATTTCAGGCCCCATCAGTCCTTCACTTCAAACACTTAAGAGTCTTTCTGTAATTCATCTAGATAACAACGACTTGTCAGCCCCAGTGCCAGAGTTCTTTGCTAATTTCTCGAATTTGACTTCCTTGCATCTTAGATCTTGTGGATTGAATGGAACATTTCCACAAGACATATTTAAGGTACAAACACTTGCATCTCTAGATGTATCAGACAATCATAATCTTAATGGTTATTTGCCAGACTTCCGACAGAATGGTTCTCTGCAGAAATTGATATTGAGTCGTGCAAGTTTTTCTGGAGCATTACCAGATTCTGTAGGTAATTTATGGAAGTTGTCGAGATTGGAATGCTTTTTCTGCCAATTTAATGGAACAATTCCAATTTCAATTTCTACACTCAAAGAGCTCACTTATTTGGACCTGTCATTTAACCACTTCAGCGGTTCAATCCCATCATTTGGTATGGCCAAGAAATTGAATTATGTGGACCTCTCTTTTAATAATTTAAGTGGGCCAATTTCATCTGCTCACTTTGAAGGACTACAACATCTTGTCTACATTGATTTGCAGCTGAATTTTCTGAATGGGAGCATTTCGTCATCTCTTTTTGCACTGCCATCATTGCAGGAGATTAAGCTTTCCTTCAACCAATTTGATGGAGAATTGAATGAACTTTCCAACTTGTCCAACTCAGCAATAGAAATCATTGATTTAAGAAGAAATAATTTATCAGGGCCTATTCCAAAGTCAATCTTTCATCTCAATAATCTCAAAACTCTTTCTCTTTCCTCTAACAAATTCAATGGCACAGTGCATCTTGACATGATTTACAGCCTTAAAAATCTAAGTACACTTGACCTTTCATACAACAACTTGTCAGTTGTTGTAAATGTTACCGAAGGTAATCTATACACTTTTCCGAATATTGAATATCTGTCGTTGGCTTCCTGCAATTTGACGAAATTCCCTGTTTTCTTGAGAAATCAGTCGATGTTATATTATCTAGACCTCTCAAACAACCAAATTCAAGGAAGAATACCCAACTGGATTTGGGGACTTGATTCTCTTCAACAATTAAATCTTTCTAACAATTTATTGACGGGTTTGGATGCACCATTGCGGAGTCGAAAATCTAGTTTGACTTCCCTAGACGTTCACTCCAACAAATTTCGTGGGCAACTTCCGATCTTCCCTCCAAATGTCATTTTTTTGGACTGCTCAAACAATAAATTCAACTCTGTCATTCCACAAGATACTGTTGACCTTTCTTGGATGAATTACCTCTCTCTTTCAAATAATGATCTTCATGGAAGCATTCCACATTCTTTCTGCAATGCATCAAATCTTCAAGTGCTTGATTTATCGCATAATAAAATTAATGGGACAATTCCTCCGTGTTTTACAACGAGTGAGACTCTCATGGTATTGAATCTTGGAGATAACATGCTCCATGGCAATATTCCAGACACATTTTCAGAATCCTGCTCTCTACAGGCTCTGCATCTCGATGCAAATCACTTAGATGGTCCATTACCAAAATCTCTTGTCAACTGCAATGAACTGGAGATGTTAGACTTGGGGAGAAATCGTATAAATGATGTCTTTCCAGACTTCTTGAATATACCAACATTGCGTGTTATTATTTTGCGGGGAAATAAATTCCGAGGTCCAATTGGATGTCTATCTTTCTCGTCAAAGCTTCAAATTGTTGATTTGGCTTTCAACAATTTTAGTGGTAAGCTACCGAGGATATGCTTCACAACATGGATAGCAACGATGCCTGGTGAAGATCAAGATCAAGATCAAACAACGATGCTTGGTGAAGATCAAGCTGATCTCAATCACATCCAATATCAGGTCGATGAATATGATCGTCCATTATACTATCAAGATTCAGTGACAGTTACCTTGAAAGGCCATGAGATACAGCTGGTTAAAATTCTAAATATCTTCACTTCCATTGATTTCTCATCCAACCAATTTGAAGGGACAATACCAGAAGAGTTAATGGATTTGAAAGCACTCTGTTCCCTCAACTTGTCGCACAATTCTCTCTCAGACCAAATTCCATCATCTATAGGGAACCTGAGACAGCTTGAGTCCTTGGATTTGTCAAACAATTCTTTGGATGGAGAAATTCCTCCACAGCTTGCAAATTTGAATTTCCTTTCATTCCTGAACCTCTCCTTTAATAGTTTGGAAGGAAGAATCCCCACTGGTACTCAGATCCAATCATTTGAAGCAACTTCGTTTGAAGGTAACCATGAGTTATGGGGACCTCCACTCACAAAGAATTGCAGCGGTGGAGTGGAAGTAAAATCCAATTCTACTACTGAGAGCTCATTCAATTGGAACTTGATAAGTTCTGAATTGGGATTTGCTTTTGGCATTGGAATGGTATTCCTGTCCCTCTTATTTTGGAAGCGATGGAGATTGTGGTATTGGAAATTTGTAGAAGAAATTTTGTATCACATCTTCCCTCAATTGGATTTTGTACATGAACGTCATGGTGGAAAGAACTACAGAACACTAAGGTGGAAGCCGCGCTGAATTCCATCAACAAAGACGTCAATATGAATCCTAAGGCTTACTGATTTTTCTGGTTGCTTGCCAAGCTTGCAGGTATCCAATTTGCACTCTCTTCAGTTCTTATTTTTCTTGTTTTGATACTTTGTCTTGTATGATATGCTTGGATTATAAGAAACAATAGTTTTTGCTGCCTTAGTTGCCTTCTGTTTTCAATACAATAAGATGTTTGTTGGCATCTTGTAATCAAACTTCATTGTATAATATAAAATACAACTATTCCTAGTTAATTATGTGAGATAATGTAAACCAGACACCAGTGAAAAGCATTCAGTCCAACTATAGTATACCGACGTTCTCAATGCTATAAACAGATTAAAACTATTTCTTAAAAATAAAATTTTTAATATGATGATGTTGGATGTGTAAGGGAATGATGAATGCAGAACCTGATTTGGAGAGGGATGAGTTTTTAGTGTATATACTATGCAGAGGAAATTCAGTTTATATATCGTGCAAAGTGATGTTAAGAAGTACAAAAATTGCTTTGAGAATTGGATGATAGTTTATATATGGTTGATGATATGACGAAATATTAATTTCGGTGATAAACAAAATATCATAATACGTTAGTCGGTGACTACTAAAAGGTAACATGATGGCACAGGGCATCAGTGAGTACATTCTATTACACATAAATTAATTTAGTTTCCCTTGATTTTCTAAATCTTTTCATTTTTATGTCTGGGGAGGGGGGAGGGATTGTACCACACTGACTTGAGAGAACAGTGTGCCATTAAGTCCAAGCCCTCGGTGGTTCTAAATCCTTTCATATTGCTACAGAAATTGACATATTTGGGCTTCTGGTCGTGGACTGGACAACCCTATTTGTATATCTATAAGTTTTATGAGAAGTAAATTTTGTTCGCGTTGACTATGTCCAAACATCAGAATCACAGTATGTGTGCACTTCTCAACATCATAGTCTAACTTTAGTTTGGTGCAATTTGCTGTGTTAATTGCCAAACAAACTCCTGTGAATACTATTTTAATTCCTTGTTAATTTCATTTAGATTAATTTTGTCCGTCATAAATAATAAATTAGTTATTTTGATTCTTTTGTTAATAATTCTTCCAATGGATTAAGTAACGAATAGATTCGAGGGCAAGAATAAAATATACTTATTATGTGAAGGATGAAATTAATAACAAAAATTTATAAGGGACCGAATGATATAATTTGCATTTGTAAATGATTAAAATAGATATTATAAATAAAAAATTAAAAGTAAATATTAATTTACAATATAAATATATATATATATATATATATATATATATATATATATATATATATATATATATATATATATATATATATCCACAAGTATATCTTTTGATTTTACAGCTAGCTATTACAAAAATTGTACGTATAAAATTGTATACATATATATATAATTCAATTTGGATTATTGTCTTTTCTAGAGCAATTTTTTCATTTAAAAGATATTAAGAAAAATTAAAAATATGATTTATACAGATATTTATTTCAAGTGATTCAACTTTTATTTAAAGATTTTTTAGAAAATCAAGAAAGAATGCTACACTTTCATTTTTATTTCATAATAACTTGAGTAAAATCAATAATTAATAAAAAATTTTAATTCTTTCAAATTGAATATGTCTTGTAGCAACTTAATTAAGGATATTATTATCATACATATTTAAAAAAAAATCACATACAGATATAACTTGTAAGGTTTGTGTGCATGTATACATGCATGCGTGTGTGCGTGTAACCAATTATTAACTCAAGAATTTATTTGAGAATAATATATATATATATATATATATATATATATATATATATATGAATATTTAATATGTATATATATGAATATTTAAATTATTATGAATGAATTTATTTTTAATTTTTTATGATATTTATTTTAATCTTTTATGAATATAAATTATATCATTTGATCCCTTATAAATTTTTATTATTATTTTCATCTTTCATATAATAATTATTTCTTATTTTCGTTATTCCACCCACCAAATTCTTAATCCACGAGAGATCAAAATATTTAATTTATTATTTATAAGGGATGAAATTAATATAAATAAGATTTCAGGGATTATAATTGGATTTGATTCTAAAAAGATATATACTTTCCTTGGAATGAAATCCCATCAATACTTATATCAAGGTATTCATCTCTGGCATTTCCAGTGCCATTGATTTTCAATAAAATCTTATTTATAACTGAATGTGGGCTAGCCTCCGTAATTGAAAATTATAATTATCGAACGTAGGTCAAATGCGGATGCAGTATTACTGTACTTCACTGTGATCAAGTGAGTATCAAATGAGATATTTGTCACTCTTAAGATTTTTTTTTTTATTTTTTAAAATCACATTTTGCACGAAAATGTCACTCTTAAGATTAATTAATTATTATTTATAAGGGATGAAATTAATATAAATAAGATTTCAGGGATTATAATTGGATTTGATTCTAAAAGGATATATACTTTCCTTGGAATGAAATCCCATCAATACTTATATCAAGGCATTCATCTCTGGCATTTACAGTGCCATTGATTTTCAATAAAATCTTATTTATAACTGAATGTGGCAAGCCTCCGTAATTGAAAATTATAATTATCGAACGTAGGATCACATGCGGATGCAGTATTACTGTACTTCACTGTGATCAAGTAAGTATCAAATGAGATATTTGTCACTCTTAAGATTTATTTTTTTTATTTTTTAAAATTACATTTTGCACGAAAATGTCGTGCTCAACATTATAAATATAAAATACAAGAAATATTTTTTACTATGTTTCTTTTTATTTTGTTTCCCCAACTCTAAACAAATTGTTAGCTAAGTTCTGCAAAGGTTTACAAGGTTTGACAATTAACTGATAGTTATAACAGTTAATTAATTTAATTAATTATTAATTATTAATTAATTATATTAGATGATTTGATTAATTAATTATATTATTTGATTAAATAAAAATATTTAGTAAAATTATCTATTTATAATTAGATATTTGTATATAAAATAATAAATAAGAATATAAATATATTTTATGAGTTATTTAAATATTCTTTTATTTTAATATTTTAGATTCTATATATTATTTAATAGATTAAATTTTTTTATAAATAATATATCGTTATAAATTATTATATATTAAATATTTCTTTAAAATTAAATTAATATAATTTTTATAATTATTAATTTTAAGAAATTAATAATTATAATTATTTAATTTTTATGTAAAAATAATATTATAATTTTTATAGGAAGAACAAAGTTGAAAATATAAAAAATTAAATAAGGATAATAAAGTTATTTTATGAAATAATTGTTTCAAAATGTAAGGTGAGTCTGAAATTAAAAAGAGAGCATCCAATCAGTAAAAGGTAAGGTGAGTTTGAAATTTCATTTTCATGAAAAAATTATAAAATTCAATTAAAAATAGATTTTAATGATATTATAATAAATATAATATTAGAAAGAAGGTAAATTTTTATTCAATTTGTTTGAAATTAAATAAAATAAATTATAGTAAAATTCTTACTAAATTTAATGAATTTAAAAAATATATAAATTAAATTAAATTAATAATTATAAATGAGATAAAAATGTTTTCTAATATAAATTAAATATCATTTTTATTAAAATTTTCATTTAAATTTCATTGGATATGACAAACAAGGATTAGGGTTGGATCGTCGTGGGCCTTGTGGCAAAACATGCCTGCTATTATTTTTTTTAGGCATGAAAAAAATAAATGTGTTTTTGCACAATTCAACCGCGGTTTGCTTCTACAAATAAGAGTGAAGGTCAAGGTAGACAGTGCCATCATCAACATGCAACAATACGATGGCAATTACCAAAGCGAGCTTCCCTCGTTTTCACAGTGCAATCCAACAGTTCTGAGGTCATTCTCAACTCATGCGTAAAACGAGCATTATTTTAGTCAAACATAAGTAATGCAAACATAAAAAAATAATAGACAAGTGCCCAACAACAATATGCTCCAATCTTCGATTCAAGGTATAAGGTTTAGGGATCCGTGAAAATCATTCCTCCAATATTCAACACATCTACCAAAATCCTGTAAAACATACCTAAACAAGAGTTTAAGGCAGAGAATCTCACGGGGCAATGCATTGGTGGACGGTAAAAAATGACCTCAGGCAGGATAATCAAAAGGTATGGGCTCGACGTAGTTATCCCGTAGACGCGTGTGCACGTAACCGTACTTGCGCAGCACCCGATTATCCGCGAAATTCAGAGCCCTCTGCATCTGCATCCACTTTTGCAAAGTAATAACAATAGATTAATTTACTTCTAAATAAAATTATTAAATAAAAAATATATGTGAAGTGGGATGGTCAATACACAGTGGCACTTCATGCGTCATCCCACCCACTTTTACGAAATATCATTCTCATTTATTTTTTCAATCCACTTCACTCTTCTTTTTCTTTTACTCAGGTAATTACTTCTCCCCCTTTTGTATATTTTCCTAACTACTTCTTTCTTTTCTCTCTATAGGTTCATTGCCAAACTCTTTAAAACATGGTTCATCCCCCTTTTTCTTGTTTTATATTCCTCTTCTTTCTTTGATTTCTTTATTTGGTTTTTTTAATCTTTTCCTTTTTCTTTTATTTTTTTATCCTCTACAACATTCATGATTGAGATGCACCTTCCTATATTTTATTGGGAAAATTTTTTGTCAATGCAAGAATATTACAACTTATACTTTAAAAATGAGAATAAAAATTTACCTTTCCTTTTGAAATTGTAACTGAAGTTTTTCCAAAAGTGAAAATTTTGATATTCCAAATGTGAGATTTTTAGGGGAAAAAAAAAGCAAATGGTATTTATTTGGGAAATCTTTACTTTATCTACGTATTCCTTTCTTTCTTTTTATGTATCTTTTTGTACTCTTTCTCCTATTTGTCTCATTTCCTTTTTTTTTGTTCTCTTTTCTCTTTTCTCCTAAACTGGCTTTCACTTCTTTTCTTCTAGGGAAAGAATTGGGAAGCAAATTTGTATTAAAGGTCTCTTTTTAATTGGCTTGCTAGAAATATTAAAGGATCATCGTCTACTATGTATGTTATGTTGGAAAGAAGTGCTAAAAATTTTGATGTATTTTAAGTTGAAGGAGAAAAATAAGCTTTACATCAACTACTCTCTCCAAAAAATTTTACTCACTATGCACCATAGGGGTAGCATAAGGGAGGTAGAGATTGTTGACTTCTCATTTTCAAAATTTTTTATTATTAATTTTTAATTTTTTTATTTTAATTATATTATTATTTAAACAAAATTAGGTGTCAATAATTGCCTTCTTTACTCATCCTTCTAATATTGAAAGATGAGTAAAGGCATTGACATAATCCATGATAGGATGAGAATAACTTAATTATATAAATGTTAGTGATTCAAAATATGAGTTTAGCCTCCCTCTATGGAGCTCAAGTTAACAGTAAGAAAATAGATGACCTAGATTAATGCACACTCGATCCAATTTGACTAGGTTTGATTTAATGGCATAAAAGAAAATGATTTGGTGTGATAGCCTAATTTTAGGCATATCATAGGCACAACACTAATAAGATGGACCACCAATGAGCATCTTCACACAAGCTTGTCACAAAATTTGTACATAGTTTAAAGCAAATAATAGACGTATGAAATCATTTATTGGATATCTATAAATCCTTTTTGAAAGAAATAGCAGAACTTCTCTTATTGATCTAACCTTATTTAGGGGTAACCATCGTGATACCATAGATCACAAACCATAGAACATTTTAGAACTATAACATGAAGTAAAAGAGCCAAAACACCCCATTTCCACATTGCAATACTTTTCTTCAAACTTTTGCAAGATCAATAAGTCATCAAATTGTCATAACATCTCTGTCATGGTATGAGGAGTGATTTGAAGATAGAAAAAACTAAGGATGACAGGAGTAAGGAATTAAAGAAAGAGAAGCAGAGAAAATGGGTGATGGAGGTTGAATGAAGAAATGAAAATGGTGAGGAAATAACCAAAATAATAAAATAAAAGGGAAAAGGAATCAAGAAAGAGAGTGTTAAAGAAAAAGAAGGAAAATTTTCAATGCATGGGGCCATAACATTAGGGAAAAGGACACAAAGAGAGCTAAATATGATTCAACCCACTGGCACCAAATTGGGTTTAGTGAAAGACCTATTTCTCACAACTTCAACCTAACCTAACTTTGTTAAACAAAAATAAATAAATTGAATTGGTATAGTCTTGACCTAGCTCTACTAGGTTTGACTTAACAACTGGATTAAGACGAATTTAACCTAACTTGGTTAGGTTTAAATTAAATAATTTAGATTAACACAAGCTCAAACTTGCTTAATTGAGTTTAATTCAACAGTGGGAAAATAATAACCTAAAATGAGACAAGTTTGACCTAATTTGATTAGGCTCGGTCTAAAAAAACAAAAGATAAATAATCTATATTGATGCAAGCTCGACATATTATCCAAAATTGACAATATATCAAATTAATATTACTAAAGTAAAGAATCAATATATAAAACCATTCTACCAAAAACAATTATATTTAAACAAAACCACTTAAAAGAAGACTAAATTTATATGAAATTGAAAAATATAGTCTCTAGATTTAAGAAACAAAAAAAAAGTAAAGATAACGAGAGTTTTTAACATAAACTATTTATAAACATTACAAATCTTGAAAAAGAATCAAGGTAGAAAAATAAAACATTACATATAAAGAATCATCTCAATCTTTGTAAGAATTCTAACCTAACTTGTAGAGTATTCTCATAAATTTTAAGGAAAAAGTATGAGAAAGATATTAGACTTGAATGAGGAGCGATATGTTAAATGACCAACTAAGGCCTTAACTTATACCAGATGGAAGCCTATGAATTTCCATAATTAACATTCATTCCTTTAGATGTATCTAAATAATTACTTAACCATATTTAATGCTAACTCATGGCTAAGTTAGCTTCCTTAAATTTATGATTGTTAACACCTAATTGAGTTAACTTTCTAAAATGCATTAGGATAATAGCTTGACTAGATTCATTGTTAACTTATAACTAAGTCAACTTATACAACTTAAAAATAAAAAAAGAGATTAATAATGATATTTATAAAATAATTAAGTGATAATATCATATTTATTCCTCATAAATCCATAATATTGCCATCAATAAAACTAATCCAAAATTTATTTTTATGCACTTATCACTTGTTAAATTATCTTTTAAAAAAAGTGGGAATTTGGGAGAGGAAATGATGAGGGGAAGGGAATCGACCAATTTTGCTAAGAAAGTGGGAAAATGTTGGTTTTGGGAATCTTATTTATTAAGGCTAGTTTCATAATTTCATTAGGTTGTAAGGGCAAAACTAAAAAAAATGTATTGTTAAATCTCCTTTATACACCTTTACTTAATTCTAACTATATACTAACTTGTATTTAACTTATTTCTATCTATTTTCATCATAAAATTTTATTTTCCTTAAATAATTTCTCACCTTAAATATATTTACAACAATTTAATAATTGATATGTATAGGTAAATATATAATAAAATAAATGAAACAAAGTTCTAATTTACTAAGGGTGTAACAAAAATAGGAGAAATATGATCTTAATTAAGAGTTGATTAAATGAATATTAATACCAAGGTATATATCATTAGAATTATTAATGTAATTAATTTTCTTAAGAATTAGGGGATGAATTCTTTAAAGAGTGAAGAATTGTTACGCTTGTTAGGAAATTAAGATAAAAATAAACATAATTAGAATATTTCCTTGCAAGAGAATAATTATTTAATGATTAAAATTATTTTTAGAATGAGAAATTTATGAGAAATAATATTGGTAAGAATAGGAATGAATAGAATAACTTAGGGTTTGTGAATAACTGAAATTAAGTAAAAGTATATGGAGGAGATTTAAGAACTATTTTTTCAATTTTGCCCCTATACTAACCTTTTTTTATGAAAGTGCCCTTGAATTAACTTATTTGAAGGATTTTGTGTTATTAAGATCAAAATGTTGAATACAAGGAACTTGATGATTTAATGTAGTAAACTTATGTTATGAGATGTGTTTCTTAAAAGGTGATATGATGATGAAATATGGGTTTATAATTGTGTATGTTGATAAATTGATGAAAAATGACCATACGAACAATAAAAATGTAGAAAAAATTTGCAAACCTAGCTTATGGTTAACTATTGTAGTGGATTACTTCCAAAGGTTTCGCTTTTGGAAGTAGATAGTCAATTACTATAATTGATTGTAGACCTCAACATTGTTTTCGAATGGTCTTTAGTCAATTACTATAATGGATTACTTTTAAAAGATTTACTTTTGGAAAGTAAATAGGCAATCCATTATAGTAGTCGACTACTTCTAGATGATTTACTTTCGGAACCAAGTAGTCCACTAACACTTTATGTTTTTGCCACTTTTGTTATCATATTAGTAAATAATTCATATAATCCCATGATAAGTAAATAAATGCATTTATATTTGATCACTAATACTAGAGTCCCAACATGTGATATTGTTGTGCTTTTAATGAAATTCTATGACAATGTGATGATAATGTACTTGTATAATTACTAAGTTAGTGCATGATTACATTTATGATTGAGTAATAATATAAATCTTAGCTTGCAATGCAATCACAATGGAAATTATGTTGAGGGAGATGAAACGATGTGAAATGTTAATAGTACTAAATTCATAAAAATGTTTATGAAAGAACAAGGTAAATCAGGAGACATAAGGATGGACTTGTAAAGAGATAAGGTTAAGAATCACAAGTAGATTCATTTGCTTTAAATATCTAGGTATGGAATGATTTTAAGTTAACTCTCTTAAACTAGGCAAGCCATGTATTATTATTATTATTATGTTGTATAGTGAAGTGTATTATATTGATAATGTATGGTTATAATTATCTAATGAGACTATGTGTATGGATGTAGTAGTCAATTGAATTAATACTACAAGAAATAATGGCAATACCAATGACACTTTTTACAATGACAAAAATTCAGTTGTTAGTGATTCATGGTTGGACTTTTATTGGTGATAAAATCATTGGTGATGCATAAAAAATCCATAGGCACCAATTTTTCTAGATGGGAAAAATTTTAATGGAAAAAAATACTCTTTAACGATGATAAATTTCATCGGTAAAACTCTAGCACTTTTACCGATGGCAAATATCATCGTTAAAGACTGCCATGAAATATTAAGTGAGAAAATTCAACTTTCAATGATGACTTCTATCATTATTAAAAGTTTCACTTTCACTAATGACAAGTGTCATCACTAAAGAATGGCACAAGAAATTGTGCCTAGCTCTTCAACAATGACAATGTCATAAAAAGTGTATACTTTTAATGACGACAAAAGTCATTATTGAAAATGAAGGCATAATTTCTCGTGCCCATCTTTAGTAATGTCATTTGTCATCGATAAAAGTTTTAACTTTCACTGATAACAATGTCATTATAGAAGATGAGCATGAGAAATTGAGCTTATTAATATCTTAATTTACACCAATGAAAATGTCATTGGTGAATATTTTTAATTTTTATTGATGACTAAGAATTTTGTGGTCGTTGTAGCGTTTATCTATAAATATCCCTTAAGCACCATTTGACTTTCATTTCGCATGGGGAAGAAGGAAGTAGCAGAGGGAGACAAGGTGAGTCTTGGTTTTATAATTTTTTTTAATAATGTAATATATTTTTTATTTATATATTTTTGTAATGTAGTATAATTTCTTACTTACATATTTTTTAATTGTTTGCTGTTATTACCATTCGTTGTTATTAGTGTTTGGCATTTAGAGAGCCTTTAATCAGAAGATATTTATTCCATTGAGATATGTGAATCAAAATTTATACCATTTTATTTGAATCTATAATTTATGAAGTGAATAATATGAAATGAATTTATTTACTTCGATGATGTGATTATTTTTGCATGAAATAAATCCTATTTGGTTTTATATATTATAAATGTTAAATGTGTTTATGTAGTTTTATTTTAATGTATAATTTATAAATTTAAATTTTTTTGTTATATGTTATTGAGTAAAATTATAATTTTGTATAATATGATATGTGTATGAAATATTTAGTTAAGTTAATATAAGATGATGTTGTTATGAAGTTTTGTTTATAAATTTTAGAGTTTAAGTTGTAGTTTGAAGTGCAAAATTTTTAACTACATTGAAGTAATATAAAGAATGAAATTGGAACAATTATATAAATACATTTTAAAAAATATATTGATATGAGAATAAACTTTTGAGTATGTAATTAATTTTTTTAATATAGCTTAATGAAAATATTACAATGAAAATGTATAATAAAAAAATAAAATGTTATAAATATATTTAATGAAAAATATTCTGAATACATAAATAATATATTTTGAAAGTTTTATAAATTTAGAACAATTATATATGTAAAGAAAAAAATTATATATTAAGTAAGTTAGAAAATATTGAGATAACGAAAATAGAAGATGTAAAAAAATATTGGTTATATAAATAAATCATTTCAATAGATTGGAAAAGTCAATGTTTTTATTCAATGATCAATAAAGTAGATATCATAGAAATAAACAATAATAACAATTATACAAATGCAAATATGCCTTATAAAAATGTAACAACTACATAAATATATTTGATAATATATATATATATATATAATATATATATAAATAATATATATATATAATAAAATATAT